>OY821761.1:14406559-14732963 GCA_963682095.1 Potentilla sterilis
TCTCTTGAAGCGTTGAATCTCCTTGCCACGGCAGCAATGGCACCAACAAACACAGCAATAGCTAACAGTTGGAAGCCACCACCAATGCCAATGGCAACACTAGGACCTGGGGCGAAAAATGAAAATGGTGACCAACCCCACCCACCATAGAATGGTAATCCATAACCATACCCATACCCCCCAACTAATGGTGGAGCAACAGGAGGATTGATGTAAATATTGGTCCTACAAAAGAAACATAAATTGAACAGATTACAAAAGTGAGTCAAAATTTTATATTGATTACATTCATATGGCATAAGATGGTTGATTTAATCCATTGCTGTGAAAATATGGAAGTCAGATAACTAACCACAGAAATCTAATTACAATTCCAAATTGTAGATGCAAGTCCTCTTGAATCTTATTTTTAGCCTCCGGGTTATGTTATTGAACAATTACTAGAGCCAAGTTATATGGGAATGCAAGTAAGTTCCTTTAGAGAATCAATATATGTCCTAAGTAAAGCAATGCACTAATTCTCCTTAACTTGTATCTTATACGATTAAAGAATTTGAAATTGCTTGGTAACACAGAGTTATAAGAATGGCTTAGCAGTCTGAAGCAAACATATCAGCAGTCAAATGCCTGATACTGCCTAGGATCGTGCAATATGAATATCAATGCAGCAGATGTGTCCATCAAAAGGTTCAATAGCATGTCAGACAATGATTGTATACGATCGAAAGACCAATTGCTTAGGAACCCTTAACACACCAACATGTTTCTTATCGCAGGGTAATGATATTAGCATATTACTAACTGAAAAACCAAAATGATTGTCGCAAATTAGACCTATCTGATTCTTTCCTTGAACTTGAAAAAGAAGCCCTCAGTCCTCAAGGTGATCACTTCTCTTAACAGTAATTTACTGGTATTGAAGGAAAAAAATTTTCAAAGGCCAATTTGGATTGAGAGCTGTGCAACTCCTTCACGTGCAGGACTAATTTAAGTACAGTCAATTACATTTGTGACAGTTGGGTCTAAAATCTTGGATAGAAGAATTTGTTTCACATCTATCTAGCTAATTAGAATTTGTAAGTATCCTATGCCTCAGAAGACTTCAAATCCTTATCAAACTCACCATCAATTACTGAATCGATTAAGAAACAAAAGTAAGAAAAAAAATATTATAATAATAATAATAACAATATTACTGATCAACGTCTCTTTGCTTGTTTCCTCTATGGGCATAATATCAGTACAAAATATTCAAGGCATCTGGTAATAAAAGTAGGCAATAGTCTCACTTACCATCATTCAAACATTTTCTTCAGGGTGTAAATAACTAAATATAACTAACATTAAATACATACAGGACATCCCTGTTAACTTTGTTTTTCTTAATGAGAAGACATCTCTGTTAACTAGCTTCTTAGTTAGTTAAAACAAAAAGAACAACAACTGCCTCTGACTAATCTATTCTGTTTATAACTTTTCTTTAATTCTGCTAGATGATCGAAAACTGTGTTTTGATAGTTCCAGGACCTCTTTGTGATGTCTAAGATATATGTACTAAATTGAAAATGCTTTATATGGTAGGTCCAGGGTTGAACCAATGGCAAATGATAAACACTAATGAATCACTGATCAACTTCCTATATAAGTGCAAAATTGCAAACGCCAGTGCTTTTGTAAGACATTCATAATCCTGAGGTCAAGTTCTTATGCAGTTCCTAGAACTGAAGTCATTTATGGGAAGATAGCTCGTAAGAGAAACAAAATTATGTACTAGCTAGTCTCTTAAGATAAGTCTTTCAATAAAGGTATATGTACTAATCCACAACACCTGAAAGGGTTTGTATCTAAAAGATTAAATGAATATGGTCCTCCAAGAGCTGAGTGCCTTTGTGAATCACTAAATCATTAAAGCTTTAAATGTTAACGAATAGGTTAGCCTTCTGACAATATGTGGTCAGCTAACATATTTGCAGAATGCAGACACATTCCTCATTCAGAGCAGAGAAGCATACAAGTCTTACACACCACCTATAATCTTGCACTATGAAGTTGCAGCGATGGGAGTTGGAGGTTGACTAAAAGTTGGTAAACCATTTAAGACAATGATTGGACATCAAAGCTCAACTGCTCAGGGAAACAGTGCAATCCAACAATGTTAATCATCTGAGGGTAATACTGTAATAGTACTAATGAGTGAAACCCAAGGTGATTGCTACAACAAAACCCGTCTTCTAATTCTTTATAGACCAGAAAAGGAAGCCCTTAGTACTTCAACAATTATTCAAAGATTTTTCAGTGAATTGCCAACTCGAATTACTGAACATGAAAAGTTCAAGAGCAATGGATTCTGGTACAGGGCTAAATTTTCAATAAGCGCAAATGCAGTTGCCACACTGAAGCCTAAAGCCTTGGATTCTTTAATAGCAAAGGAACGTGTTTCACAGCTTATCAGTAGCTTTAGAATTTGTAGACCACCAAGTATAGAAAGCATGTAGATTTGTTTCACCTAATGCCTAGTTTCACCATGTTATAAAAACCATGCTTATCACAGCTTATCAATAGCTCATTAGAACTTGTTTCACTTAATGTCTCAGAGAAAGTATGAAAACCACTGTCAATTTATGAATTGGATACTAAGCATAAATGGAGATTAGTGGACTAATTCTAATTATGAAAGCAAACTGGATATTACAAAAATGGAGATTGCTTTGGGACACTCATATTCCAACTCAAGAAAATGCATCTCCCATCTCACCTCAATAGCTAAGTTGCTAGCTCGAAGCCTACAACGACAATAATAATTATAACCTGGCATTAGTTTGTAGAACCAAAACTAGACATACCCTTCTAATCATCATAACTATTCGGCCCAGTTAAATCACATAAATAATCATATCAAAAGTTTTAAACTTGTACAGTATAAGACTACCTGGAATTGTTATTGATCCTAGGGGAGGAAGACCGAGGAGCCGAAGACCGAAACGCCTGGCCGCCAACTCGACCCCCACTCTTGGCAGCTGAAGAATCATCAACAGAGCCTAGAGTTAACACACCAGCTGCCAATGTCACCATTGCCAGCTTTGCAAATTGGTTCTCATTCTTTCTGGGAAATATATTAACACATAACAAAAATTCACATCAAACTAAACAGTAACTAGAACAAGAATTAAGCTTGACAAACAAAAACCCAGTTCAATAAACCAAACCACTTTTAGTATGCAAGTACCTTGAAAGGCCTTTCTGATGATCATCATCTGATGAGGAGCTTCTTTTGCATGAGATAGTGTTTGGCGAAGTGAAAAACTTGGTTTTGGGTTGGTGGGTTTGAGGAATGAGAACGTTTGCAAGAAAGCTCTGTTGGGATGAGGCCGCAGACATGGTTACTACTAGTTTTCTCGGCCACAATTGTCACTTCTTTCTGTTTTTGGTGTTGGACTTCTTTTCTAGAAGTGTTCATCCTTTCCATGATTCCAGCAACACCACGTGGCGTGATACTATTGGCTACCCAGACAAGTAAAGAAGATTGACACGTATTTTGCGTATTTTGGTTTACATTGTTAACATGGTCAAAACTCAAATGCTCATTTTTGAGCATCAAATAAATTGTTTTCTTTTTCGATAACAAAAAAAATGAAGTACGGCAATTACAAAATAAACACATCCACAAAAGCAGGGGAAAAAAACATTTCAAAGTCAAAATTAAAAGCCGGCAAAATAAATAGAAGTAAGTTTTGATTTCAAGCACCAACAGTTGAAGTCTGATAATTTGCTTCACGCCAAATATGTGGAGAAAACCAGCAAGAGGTTTTATATCTTGGACAATGGTAAGAAGGTGCCAATAAGTGGAAATTTTGTGGTTGAGACAATCAATAAAGATTTTTGAATCACCTTCAGCCTTAAGCCTTGAAAAACCATGCAAGAAAGTTGCATGAAGGTCAACTCGTAATGCAAGAGCTTCAACTAGGATAACATTTGATTTCCAAAGTTTTTTGCAGTAGCTATAAAAAGTAAATTAACCTTGGCGATCTTTAATTGCAAAACCTGCAATAGCTTTGTCATTGTGGATAACAAAACCATCAAAGTTTAACTTAATATAGCCTAATAAATGATGTCATTTAATAAGGTATCTTCAACGCTTATCCGCGTCGAGGAATCTTCTCATAACCCTTCCTCCTCTTTAATCACGATAAAAACAATTATATATGGTTTAGTTTTTTCTTCTTCTTACGAAACAAATCATCTACATTATAGTACATAGTTTGATGCAAGAAAGGTACATGCAGAGGAGATTTAAGAGGATGTATTGTATTCAGATTTATGCATACTGTTTTTAAGTGATAGAGTCATGAAAAGTTCTACGATTTATGCGAATTTATAAAATCTTCTAGATTTAAAAGATAAACTTTTAAGGATTTATGAAAACAAAAGATATAATTTTTAGGGCTAATGACCAAATGCCCAAAATTAGATCAATTTTTTACCATTCCAATATTTGTTGCCCAACTGAAGGATGGAAAAAACCGAATTGTCCAATCTAAACACCCAAATCTCTGACAGTTCCTTCAAACCAACTTTATTTCCACACTTTCACACCATTTTGAAAATGACTCTCTCTCTCTATCTCCATTACCATCGTCGATCTCACTTTACCACCACCGGCGGGAGCTTTCGGCATACATGGCGACGTTGAGTAGCAAATCGAGCGTTGCGTTGCACGACGACGTAGCCGAATCCAGAACTCCATATCCAGATCGAGCCTCGACCTCTCTCGACAGCCTCTAGCTTTGCCACGTTTTAAAATGAAGAGATGGCTATGTATGGAGGCTCAGTTTGATTGAGACATGGAGTTAGAGTTTGATAGGAACATAAAATGTGATGTTCTTAATGTGTTTTACCCTCGTTTATAATTTGATTTAACCCTTAATATTATAGAATCGAGTCATAATATAGAATCATGAGCTTTTGGTAGAGTTTAAATGAAAATGTGCTTAAGAATTGGAAATTTACAGAAATTTGACAAAGTGCTGAAAATCAAAGTGTTTAAATATTTCGTTGATTCTGTAAAACTTCTGTAATGCTTTTGATGTATTTTTCTCCTCTTATGAGCAGTAGACATGTTGATGATTAAGCAAGGGAATGAGTTATAGCAATTGGAGTAAACAAAGCTGCCGAAAATTGCTATGTAAATTCGGATTCAGTAAGTTCCAGGAATTTCATGGGTACATCACTCAACTTCCAAAAATTCTCTAGGACGGACCACAAGGAACTAGAAGATGTGTCATATATGCACGGAAATCTCTACGAGTCTAGTTTCTACAGAACTTAGAATCACATCAATAACTATCCTAAGGAGAAAGTTATGTCAATCGCAATGCCAAGAGGTCACTGCTCTGCCGAGAAGAAGAACCTACTGTCTCTTTTCGTGATTTTCTACATTTGTGCATCAAAGAGGCAACTGAATGCATCAAGTGAGAGTTTCTAAACTTAATGAAGGTTAGGGGATCCAACCAAGCCAAAAAGAAGTGAAAAATATAAAGAAAAGTGATCTCCTAGCTCGGATAGGAAAACTTGCCGGTACTAGGAATGATGCCGGTTGTGGTAGGGAGGCTTGCAGCTGCCGATTCATGGACTTTTTATCCATCAAGAACATATTGCCGATCCACAAGAGGAGTCCATGAAGTATTGCAGCCCGATCCATGAAGAATTCGGCATAATGAAGTTTCCTAAAAGATCAAAGAAAGAGAGAAAACCAAAACCGGGAAGGAAATCATTTTCCTTGCCGAGTTGCCGTAGGTTTCTGCCAACTTTTCCCCTATATAAAGCCTTATTTTCTTACAGAAAAATCATCTCATCTCAAGTACAAGTATTAGCCAAAAAATCTACTAAGTCTCTCAAGCACCAAACAGAAAATACATAGCCAAAATTATGATTCCACCACATCCCATAAATCGCACCATTCCTTTACCTTCTGCCGTGCAGCCGTGCGTCTTCCACCACAACTTGAGGAGTTTTCAAAGGTTCTAAACGTGTGATCCACTCCCTCTATGGCTTATTTATTATTTCATATTTGCGTAGTTTGTAAGAACTTGTTTCGATTCTTTGTTTTTGTAAAGTTATTGTATGAACTCAGTTTGTTGTTTGTAATATAGTTTGCGATGTTAACTTGTAAATTTCGTGTATCAGATAATTAGGACAGTAGGTGTCGATGCATGTTTAAGGTTTAAAATTAGTTAGTAATCTAAGAATTGGGCATCAAAAACCGAAACATTAGTCTTGTTTAAAAACATGTAATTCTAGATGTTAGATTTCATCAAACCAAGAGTAATAACGAATATAGCTAAGACTCAAAAGGTTGCTTTGATTTGTGTTGCTCACTTAGGGTCTAAGACTTTAGATAACTTGCATGTTAAAATAAGATGATTGACAACCTTACTTGTTTTGCATGTCTCCGATTTAGACTATTGCGCACAATTGTTAAGTCCTACTCGGATTAGCATAACTTTAGGGCCTAGAACTACATGTTTGGTCTTAAAACTCGAGAAGTCTTACAACTAGGTTGTAGTCGGAACTAAAATTGAATCTAAAGCATGTCGATACTTGTTCTCTTGCATGCGTGTTTTACATGTTAAATAGTCTTTTGTGTGAATTGTTTGGTGTGAAAGATGATGATCACTTGTACATAGTAAAATAGGATTTAAATTCCGTGTCTTAGGTTTAGGGCAGCTTTGCTACCGATCCTTTTCATCCCCCCAATCATGACGTTTTTATGTGTATATATGTGAATATTTGTTTAACATTCTCATGTTTCAGGTATCCTTAATCCCCGGCTAGAACGATCCCTACTTGCTTATACTACTAACGATCTTTTGTAGGGTTATTATTTGTTAAGTGCTTAGGCAACTCGTCAACACGTGCCCAAAGAGTGGGGTGGTACAAGCCAAGCACTTATTCAAGTCACTGGCATCCGTTTCTCGTTTTGGTTTTTTTTTTTTTAACTCGTTTTGGACTTTTTGGTGTTTGTAAGTTATAGATAATTTTGATGAATAAAATTTCGGAAAATACTTGTGTCCATACCAGTATGGATGGTGTGCGTCCATATTCTCTCTAATTTGCATATCTTGGGCAATGTAATCAATGATTTTAACTGTTCAAAAGTTGAATTAATCAATAAAGATCATCTATGCAAAAATTCAGAATAAACCAAAATCGTTTGCTCATTCGATTGTATCAAACAAATGAACAGTTATAGTGAAAGTTGGGAGTCTCATGATCAGCCATCCATTTGTTTGATACAATTGGTTAAGCAAATGATATTTGTTTACATTCATTTTTTACAGAGGTGATCTTTATTGATTAATTCAACTTTTAAACGGTTAAAATCGTTGATTACATTACCCAAGATATGCAAATTAGAGAGAGTATGGACGCATACGTCCATACTGGTATGGACATAAGTATTTTCCTAAAATTTTTGTAACATTCTACCCCAACAATAAATTTTGAACATTACTTCTCTTCGAGAAATTTTATATACACTCCATTAATCTCTTAATACACAGTCTTTGTATTTTTTTGTCCAATTTTGTTTTCAAACTTCCACCTATGCCCCTCGTCATAAATAAATAAGAAAATATTTAACAAAATAAATCGAATGATGCATCATAAATTTTTCTTATTTCTTTACTACTTTTATTTCAATTAATTCTGTCATTGATTATTAAAAAAATCAACCACAGATTTATAAGGTAATTTCTAATTACTTTCTCTTTACATATGAGTGAAATGGAATGACTTGATTTTTTTTTTTATCTTAGTTGTTCTTCAATATTTTAAGAGCTTCGATATTTGTCATTATCTACATAATCTATATAATCATGAACAATACAGGAATCGGTATATAATACGCCAATGTCGGTGTTAACCAAAGTAATTGTTTATGTATTCATGTATGCAAAATAAATATAACCTCTCTCATAGTTTAAATAATTTGGTTGCTTTTTAGTTCTTATATGAAATAATTGATCATTGATATTTAAGGGGGTGTATTGTATTCATATTTATGCAAATTTTTTTTAAGTGATGAATTCATAAAAATTTCTTAGATTAATATAGATTTATAAAATCTTCTAGATTTTCAAAGATATCTATATGAGAAACTTTTAAAAATTTGTGAATAAAAAAAAATATAACTTTTATGGACTCTCATAGATTTTGACAAACTTTTTATTATTAATCACTTCATCAACATAAACATGTAACATAAGTAAATAAACAAAAAATTAACATGAAATTTTTGCATGTTAACTAGTTCTATGTGTATCAAAAACTAGACATGTATATATATTATGGAGAGAGAAGAAGTGTAAGGATAAAAATGATGAAAAGAAAAAAAATTATAACCCACGGAAATGACGAGATTATGGAGGATGAAATAGAGAGAGAGGTTGGTCGATAAAATTGAGATTAGATCGAGTTGGTGCCGAAAAATTAATTGATAGAGTTACCTATGAAAGACGTGGGCTTTCCGAGATATGCGGCCGTGAGGAACATAATTGAGGTCGTCGTCATGTACTCGTTGTACTCTTCTGTTGTCACCAAATTGTATAGCTAGCCCCTACTGTAAACTATATATGAGAAAATGAAGACTCGTTTAGAGTAATAGAGAGAGAGAGAGAGAGAGAGTAATATTATAAATCTACATAAATCTTGAGTTTAGTGGTTTGATTAATGGAAACTTGTTTTCTTTACAATTTACACTAAACAATCCATCTAAATCTATCATTTTAATGAATATTTGAAAATTCGTAAAGTTTTTGAATACCCTTAAAGTTTTATAGACTTTTTAAAAGTTAATTAAAGTCATTATTGAATACCCTCAAACTTTAATGGATTGAAAATCTTGTTTTATAAATCCAAATTGAATACCGCAAAACTTTTAAAATCCATAATAATCTTTAAATTGAAACACTATAAAAATCCAAATATACCCTCTTAAAATCATATTTGAATCTTAACATGAAGACAAGGAGAAAATTTAGCCTTAGACATATTAAATATTTAATTCTTATTTGATTATTATTTATTATTAATGAGGAAGGGTATAGATGGAAGTTTGGTAATAAAAAAATATAAGGGTGTGTATTAAGAAATTAGGAGAGTGTATATAAAACTTCTCATTCTCTTCTTTCATAAATTGTTGATAAATTGTTTGTTGAATGACAATAAAGTGATGTTTATGGGATATATTAAATTACTGACTCCTTGTAAACCTATTATCCGGTATTAAAACATGTTTATCATGGGTCAGTAATTTATTATTACAGTTTACTAGGGTCAATAAATTAATATTAGCAGCAAATAATAATGTTTAGAAGCTGTCAGTGATTTAATAAAGAGGTTATTTAAAGTTAGTAATTTATTATGAGGTCAATAACATGATTACTAGGGGTCAATAATTTATTATCAAGGGTTAGTGATGGCCACTAAATCATATTTACAGTTTACTACTTCCTAATAAAACATTTACCAAGAATCTGGTATGATTCTAATAATGTCCAGTTAAATACTGTGACATAAAACAAAAAGTCCGGCAAGATTCCGATAATATGCAAAAAAAAAAAAGGGCGACCCATGACCAAATTTCGGATTTCAGATTCCAATAGCCGGATTTCAGGTTATTGGATGTGAGTAATTTATTATCAATGATTTATTGGGTGACAGTAATTTATAATTGGGATACCGGAGGTCAGCAATTAGGATATTTGGGGTCAGTAATTGAGATTATTGGGGGTCAGTAATTGAGGTTACTAGAGGTCAGTAAATTATTATCGTGGATTAGGATGTCAGTGTTTGGGGCTATTAGGGGTCAGTAAATTATTATCGTGAATTATTAGAGGTTAAAAAAATTATTATCATGGATTATTAGAGGTCAGTATTTGTGGTTACTAGAGGTCAGTAAATTATTATCATGGATTACTAGAGGTTAGTATTTGGGGTTACTAGAGGTCAGTAAATTATTATCATGGATTACTGTATGTCAGTATCTGCAGTCACAGAGGGTCAATAATTTATTATTGGGGGTTACTCAGGGTTAGTAAATCATAGCTAATAAAACCTCCGGCAAGGGTTTGGCATGGTTCCGACAATGGTCGTTGAGATAGTGGTGCCATAAAAAATCCGGTGAGGCTCCGATGACATTTGAAAAATCTGTCGATCAAATTTCAGTGACCGAGTCCACAGCCGTTGATCGGATTCCAGCGATAGGTGTCCGGCGACCAGAATCCGGCGACTTGTGAACGGTGACCATCAAAGGCTCTCTTTCACTTTCTCTCTCTATGTATGAGATTAAGAGATGAAGGCAAAATAGTCATAATGTTTAGTGAATATGTGTTAAATTGGGCAATAGAGTGGTTACCTTATGTTCAAATGGTCAATATTTTAGAGTAGTTGTTCAAAGGGGCAATCTTAATTTTTATGAACTCTCGTAGAATCTTATAAACTTTTCACTTCATTAACATAAATTTGTCTCACCTTTTTTTTTTTTTTTTTAAATCTCTAAATCTGTCTTCCCTCAACACACATCATCAGACACACTTTGTTTGATGAAGTTGTAAGATGAGCAGATGAAAAATTTCAAAGTGCATTACATGACAAACATATAATGCGATCAATGTTAATCTAACTTAATAAAATAGTAAATCATCGCCCTTCATATTTTTTTCTGTCTTGATTCCTTTGTTCTTGTTCTTCGGTTCCACCTTGATGAATAAATTCTTACCTCTCTTATCGCAAGAGTCACACTCGAGATTTTCACACTCACTGAATTGTGTAGCAAACTCTTTACATATATGAAGCTTTCTCATATCAATGTTGTACTCCAAGTAGTAATTGAAGATGTAAAGAAAAAGCTTTGGAAAGGTAAAGCTTATCCCCTTCTCAAGCTCCTCTAGTGTCAGGAAAAAATTAGAACTTGTATCAAACTGTTCATTACAGTGGTTTATTAGGTTCTTAGAGAATTTTAAGATCCCTAAACCGTTATCATCATAGCATCTTTCTCTGAACACCTTGAGAAACATTGTTCTCAAGTTTTCTCGCAACATCTCTATACGATCCTCTAGGGTATCATATATCCGTGGTCCACACAAGTTACTAAACCTTAACTGTCAGCCATCCTTTCTATTACTTTCAACCAGAAATGATATATAACAGAAATTCTTTATTCCTTGTATAGTATCAAAGAGTGTTATAGTATCTGAATTAGGTAATGTGATGGCAAGTTGATTCTTAGAATTTGTGATCTAATTCCATACAAGGTCTTTGTAATCCCCTTTGTTCTTGCATGAGTTCTTGTATGTACTTAACAATGTCATATTTCTTCCCTCCTCTTGCTATAATACGGCTTATGCATTCCTTGTGCTCTCTGATGGTAGAAATTGTAAGCCTTGTTGGCCTAATCTCAAGCTTTTTCCACTGCATGCTGCTACTACTTCGAGCTCTGAGATTGAGAGAGTTGAGAGACGGCAACACTCGACAAAGTATAGAGATGATGTACCTCGAATTCTGAGATCTAGAGTTGAGAGGCGGTAGAACTCTACAGAGTACCACACATACAACTCAAATTTAGAAATAATTAGATTTCAGTACCTAACAACATTCACGCTGAGAAAATTCATGCTAGGAACTTATTTAAGAGTACCATTTGATATCCAATATCATTGTCCTAGAGGTTCATCAAAAACACATAACATATACTTTTTTTTCTTTTTTTTCAGACATTACTTATGGATATTCTGAAATTAGGAGCAGGAACCACATTAGGAGCTCTCAAGTATAATGGAGGAATAGCGTGCTTCGTTGAACCTCGCGCTACAACGACTTTTTTTACACCGTTTGATCAACAATTTATGTAGATGAGTTTGATTGTATACTATTATGGTTAAATTGGTTTTGATTTAATTTTTTAGGGAATGGATATGTGAAGTATCATATAATTTCTTTACAATCAAGTCTTTTGTATATTAAGGCAGGGTCTCAACAGTGCTGCAACGAGTTAGCCAATAATTTAAAAGAGAGGGTGAAGTATCTAGAAGATGATGAAAGCTTAATGAAAGACTTTATGACCATTGACAAAGCTGTTGAAGTTTTTGAAGAACTTTTGCACGAATATTTTACGAACTCTTAATGTAAAGCAACTTTCAATGAATTTTTAGTCAATTGGTTAGACGACATGATAATAATTTAAAATTTTATTTGTATTTATATTTATATTTGAATCTTAGTCTAATTTATTTTATTTTATTTTTAAATAAAAACCATCCGGTGTATCGTTGTGGCATAGCAACCAAAAGGTAGCCAACCTTTTGAGTCTTCAAAATTGTAATTATTTATTGCAAGCTTCTCCTCGTTCATGAGTGCATGGATTCCAACTTTAACTTCTGAATGCAGCTATGTGTGTGTGTGTATATATATCAGTTCATATCTAGAGCGAAGCTTCACTTTAATATTACGGAGTGAAGTTCTTTATTTGACTCACTTATTGGTCGAATTTTCACATCATAAGCTATTCAATATTTAGGTATGTATGACATCATCATCTCTATAAAATTTCATCCAATCTCATTATCATTTGAGCTCTCATAATCGTGATTAGCATATATACGAAAATACAATTTCATAACCACCGTGTGATGGGAAATTCTGTATTAATGTAGCGCCGTAATTCAATTGAGTTCTCTAATGAAAAAAAAATGTACCAATTTTTCATTGTACTATATTGTGTAATGTTTTATGTTGTTAGATGTACTAGGTTTCTCCAGTTAATAAATATTAAATCATCAAAAATTTATTGAAGTTAAAAATTTTACGGTCACAAAATTAGAAAACTCAAATTTGCAATAAATATCTTCTCTAACTTATCATCAAAAGGAGTTGTGCATGATGTCTATGCATATACTGTCATGATCAATGGATCCTGTAGTGGAGAAAAATTAGATGGAGCGCAAAAGTTACTTTGAGTAATTGAAGCTCAAGTCTATCGGACTTATTTAAGAAATAAATGAGATGAGTTTCTTTGCAAATTTTGCAACTGGAGAATTGATTATTCATTTGTTGTCTAAAAATTAAGTAGATTCAAGCATTAAGATAGTGAGTGTTTTTTTATGTAAACTCATTTAGTAGTTCAAACATAAATAGTTGAAGATGGTGTGTTCTCTGCAGATACCACAACTTCAAAAGTAATCATTGATTTGTTGTCTAAAGATTAAGTAGATTCAGCTTTGTCGGCATTTTTGAAAGGTTCATTAAGACAGTGAGTGTGTTGATGTAATCTATTTGAAACAGAATAAAGAAAATGTACTAATTTACAAAGTTGGAAAGCTCGTTAGGCGTTAGACGGGCAGACGAGTACCTAGCTTGGAGCTTGTAGGTGGCATTGTAGGTGCCTTGTAGGTGGATTTAAATAATTTATATTTATTTACTTTTATATCTATACTCAACTATTTATATAATTATAAATCATAATACTCAACATATAAAATAGTCAAATTTCAAAATGGACTTTGGTCCAACCAAATTAAAATAGTCCAAAATCCAAAGTTTAAACAAATGCAAGTTTAAGTCTCTAGAAAAAGCTTGCATCTCACTTATTTGGCTGAATCCTAACTTGTCATGTGGTATATTGATCTACAATTTTTTTTTAGACGGTTATTTGAACTTGAAAAAAGGAAAAGATTACTCTGCAACCTATGCGGCTCCTTCCTTCTTCCTCTTTCCCATTTGAAACCCATTATAAACCATGGTTGGTCTCAAACCCTATTTATCTCTCATACCTTCTATCTATTTAAGATTATTTTTCTGTCAATCATGAATTTAAGATTTAATTCAAACATTAGCTTATATGGCGAAGGGTTTGGGTTTTAATGGGTAAGATCGATTTCTCTTTTGTGATCATGATTCAAGCTCTTTGGTAATTTGATATTGTGGTGGACTTGGTTCTATAAACTGACTTTATAGTAGATGAGAGTTTTTGAATCTAATTATCGTTTTTCTGGTTTTTGAATCATTGTTGTGGAGTTGGGACTTGGGAGTCGGAGGATGAAGAAGAGGAGATGTTTTCTTTGATTGCAGGTAGCTTTTAGTTTCGGCATCCAACTCTTATTTTTTTTAACTAACAAATTTTGAAAAGAAAAGAAATACTTGTCAAATTTGGTGCAAATAAGTAGGTATGGATGTCATTGTCTATACCAGTATGGATGTAAGTATTTTCCTAAAACTCCAATTAATTAATTTTTTATTCAACCCGCCTAGACCGCCTAATTTTCTAAACACCTAACGTCGCCTTTGAGGCATTTCTCTAGCAGGAGTAGCATCTCCCAAGTAGAACATTGCCAGTGTATAATTGTACTACATTGCTCAACGAATTATGTTGTTTAATATATTATATTCTCCATTAAATATATATTTAATCAACAAAACTCAATTTAAGTGAACAATATTCATAGTCACACAACAATGATTTCTCAACACGCCAAGTGGCGCACAAACCTAAAGGTCCTTTAAATCTTGGCCACAAGCTAGTAAAAACTAGGCGTTTCGTACATTAGACATGATGAGAGTTCCATACAACGCCACTAGACCAACCTTACCTCGTGGTGGTGGTAAAGACATTTAAGATGTGTATGTGTGAGGGTTCTTTTGATAATTGAGTGATGATTAGGCCAAATCAACCCAAAGCATGATTAATGGGAAGTATTTGTGCGTGATTCAGACCTTATGGAAATCGAAAGGAGTTTGACAACATGAGTGTGGTGTGGGAGTTAGAAACGCACTGCAGTGAGAGAGGATATGGGGATCTTATGGGAACTGATTATTGGAAGCGATGGAGGTTGAAGGCGGTTCTTTAGGAAAGTGACTAGGATCTTAGCTTGAGTTGAAAGGAATGAAGGCTGGAAAGCTTGAAGGTTTAAAGATAGTTTTTCTGGGTTTTTCCCTCTCATGTTCCCATTCTAAGCCTCTCTTTTTATTGCCTTAATTAGGAGGTTTCATGGTGGCTCAGAACATCTAAATACCTCATCTTCAATTCATTAACAATTTGTGCCCCAAAATCCGGAAAAAGAAGACTTTCTTGAGGGTGACAGTAGACATGATTGCGATGGCACCAAAAACGATGCCTTAAAACCCGAAACGAGGTATACAATGAAGATTGGAATTGTGAGTTCACGGTTTGAGGGAGAAAGAGAAGCCTCTTGACTGGTTTAAAGGTCGCCTTAGTGAGGTGAGATATCAGTCTTGAAGGGATTTGCTGAGTACTATGCTATTGATCGTTGCGGGGAAGAAGAGGTCATGCTGCAGGGAAGAAGAAAAGGATACTTGGTTGCAGCATGGATGAAAAAACCTTTTAACGCGAGGAGTGATATTGGGTTTAAGGTGAATTGAGCTTTGGGCTTTGGGTTTTAAAAGAAAAGGGAAGATTTGTCCAATCACATATTCTCATGCATGTGCATCGTTTCATTCATCGATCTAATTCGTTGGGCTTGAATTTCAGGCCCAAAACCGAAATCACCGACTATATTAAATCGACGAATGAGCATGTGCGTTTTCGTAACCTTCCACACCACACCCACATTTGCAAGCCTCATATGTATGTGGCTTGGTGCTTCAAAGTCGAAAGATGAGCATGGATCCTCATAAACTACAGGATTTTACATAATTGTGCGACTATACATGGTCTTTGTCGCATGGCAGTATAGTAACTAACTGCACGATTTTTCAAATATCAACAGTTTGATTCATGGTATTTTCATATAGCCCGCCTTAATTTCTACGATAGTCTGGTTCTCCCTTTAACCTGGCTTATGCTCCGTAAGACATGAATCATGAATCATGGTTGGGGCTATGTTGGACTAAGCAACAACAAGACATAACAATGAACCCAGCAAAACAAAACAACTACCAAGTTCCTGATCGAGCTCAGCTAATCAAGAAACTCAATTGTCTGCAAAATCTAAATTCCAGAGATTTATTCAAAGTGGCATGGACTCTTCATTACCAAAAGTTCAAAACCCAAACAACACTGCAAAACATGTTCGAAGCGATGACAAAAAAGTCGTCACCGAAAAAGTCGTCGCTTCGACACCGAAGAGACAACAAGGTCGTCGCTTGAAGTCGTCGCTTCGTTTTCGTCGTTTCGACTTCGAGGCGACCAATTTCACTAAAAAGTCGTCGCTTGGATATCTCAAGCGACGACACCAAAGTTTGTCGCCACATACGAGCGACCAATTTTGGCTCGTCTCCTCAAATTCGAGGCTACAAATTTTGAGTCGTCGCTAGCACTTCGAGGAGACGAAGTTTGTCTGGTCGCTTACAGTTTGAGGCGACAAAGTTTGGATTGTCTCCTCACATTCGAGGCGACAAAGTTTGCATCGTCGCTTACAATTTGATGGGACGACATTTGGTTCAAAAGTGGTCGCCTCATGTTGATCTAAGCGACGACCTATGAGCAATATTCGTCGCTTAAATATTTGTTATAGAGATAGAATAACAGAATTTCCCTCTTTTTTTCATTTTGAATATGAAGGGAGCGACGTATTTTGTATAATCTTCGTCACATCAACAAAATCTAAGCGACGAACAATGATCAATGTTCGTCGCTTGAAAGTTTGTTACAGAGCCAGAATAACAGCATTCTGGCATTCTGAAACCTGCATTGCATTCATTTGTGAGACCTGCATTCAAATCACATATCCAACCAACATTTCATTCCAAGCACAAATCCAACATAACACAAACACTATAAATACATTGATTTCATTCAAAACTAAAATGTGTTCTCACAATGTCGTCGAAATGTTCCGAATACATATGTCCTACTCTAAATCGGCGTCCATTGCCCCCATACCTTCAGCATATGATGATCTGTCGGCAATCGTCGGAGGGTCGGCGGCGGCGGCGGCATTCGGATTGGTCGACATGCTGAGGGCAGCCTCCATCCTTGCAATACGTTGCAGCATCTCTTCTTTTTCGATTCTGCTTTCTTCTTGTTCGATTCTTCTACGTTCTTCGTTGATTCTGGCACGTTCATTGGCGGCTGCTACTTCTGCCCTCAACTTCTCAACCTCTGAATCGTTGCTGGACACGCGTGCACCGCCTCTTGGTTTTGCCGGGCGTCTTAATGCATCTCCTAGCCCTGCAAAGATCGTAAAACACAAAAAATTATTCAAATTAAATTCTCTTTTGTATCTAAAATAGAAATTGTTATTTTATAATTTGTTCATACCTCGGACTCTCGTCCCCGGCTTCCGGCCCAAACACTCGTCCACTACCGCTATCTGTTCTTCGACGGTAGCGGGGCCCGTCGCGTGGCTGCCACTCTCCACATCAGCCGCTCGGCTAGCACAGAGCTCATCCATCTTCCTCTTGACCGCTGCCTGCCAAAAATACCATATTAAGTTAGTTTGTGTTTGTATAGTTATAAATTGAAAGTAAATAAAATCAGAAGCTAAAAACTAGGAATTCTTGCATCTAACTCGTCAGGAAACTCACCACTTTCTCTTGCGCATTCTGCTCTCGCGCATAAACATCGCAGACTGTCTGAAGTATCGGCGCCAAACTGCCTCTCTCCTCATTCGCAACGACCCGGTAGCTATAGGGAGTCGTGCCAGAGTGGTGGTTGACTGCACACCCCTTCTCTTTTGCTTTGTTCCGGTTTGCTGTGTTCCGAGCACACATCTTCTGCAAAAATATGCACGATCTATTAGAATCAAAATCAATTATATGAAATTTAAAAACCGATAAATTCCTTTCCGTTACCTTATAATCGTCGTCCTCAAAGTGAACTTTGAGGTACTCCCACTGCTCGGGTCGGTGGATGAACTCTGCAGGCGTTGCCTTTGACACTTCGACGTAGTGCGTGTGGCAGTCGTACTTCCAGTCCTTGTAGATCTTGGCAACGGTCTCGTCGATGTATCTCCACATGCCTATCTCGGTGGCAGGGAGGTCGTAAAACATCTAGTAAAAAACATTTCAAAGAAATCATTAGAAATAACATATTTCAATATATATGACTGAAAGATAAGAATTTCAAATTATTTGGATCTTTTGTTTTACCTCCAGATAAGTGGTCAGTGCATCTCGGTGCTCCTCAGCCAGCTCAGCATATGAAGGCGCAAGCATGGACACTTTGCTCCGGATGGCGCTCCCGATGTCTCGGGACATCAAAGTCCTCCACTTCAACAAAGCTGGACCCCTCTGCCGTTCCGAGTAGTCAACCTTCAGAGGTTTCCCGCCGTTCAGCGACACCAAATATAGGGTCTTCGTACCGGTGATGATGCCAGGCTTGTCCGGGTTCCGTCCATTCACCTTCTCACTTGTTGCCATATCAACAAGCTCTGCCATATCAACCAAACCAAATTAAGACTATGCATAGCTAACTAGAACTTAACCACAATAGATAATTTGGCATAACAAAAGTGATTCAATATAATCAGTTCAGGGTAACAAAAGTGATCCAATATAATCAGTTCAGGGCTGGATCTGTTGACGTTTGTGAGTGTGAGACGACACACCAGCATACTAGACAGAAAAAAAAAAAAAAAAAAAGAGTAAAGAAAAGACATTCCAGCATTGAGTTGTTGTAAGATCACTTAACAGTAACACATTCCAGCCAGCAAATTAAGAATTGAAGCCCAAACTCATAGTAACTTACAAAAGTAGGGACCTTGAAATGTCATGGAAAATAACTGCACACTCCATGTCATACCAAAACAATTTAACGTAGAAATGAAATTATAAGCTAGATTGGTCTTCTTGCTATGCCTTAATTAAGCCTTTAGGCATCTTTTTTTTTTTTTCTGGTAATGCTTTAGGCATCTTCTACTGCTAAAGAAGAATCATTTAAGCAGTTCACTGAGAAATCTGAGAACAGTTCCAAACGCACACCAAATTTTGTACAGTCACTAAGCATTCATTTTTAAACGAACTAAGCTGAAAATTTCCAGATCAACAGTTGACTAATAGAAAAGAAACATATCAAAAACTCATGACAATTGGAGGTCTGAAAATTGGGTAATGAAAAGGAGAATGTGGGCAGAACAGTAGTTTCTAGGAAATTCAGCAAAACTGTACTTCACTCCAAATGAAAGTTCAACTTCAAGATTTCTTTACTTTTGGCTACCAAACACTTTGTAAGAAAGCTTTCATAAACAATACTTTGATTGGCCACTGATTCAAATGGAATAAACCATATACAAGACGCACAGTTAGTACTCTAGGAATTAAACTGGAAGATATTTATCAAGCAGACTTTATTCTATGCCTTCTGTTTAGAAAGGTCAGTAAGCCCATATATGATGCCTAATTTGAGACCTGAACTCGGGTATGCATATGCATTTCTGAATATAATACAGGCAAGTTATGGGGAAACTATATGTTATGGGGAAACTATGTCAATGTATATATATATAAACATGGAACAATAACGAACAATTAATCACTAAGGAATGCAGGACACACCAAGTTCCCAAAAGAAACCAATAGCAAGCTAATCAACAAATGAAGTGAAACATAGTCACATTCTAAAGAAAATTCTCATAAACAAGAAAGCTGCAACCCAGTGCATTGACCCTAGTGTATTGACCCTAGTGTGTCCTCTTGGTAAGGCTCTGTGATTTGATTCCCTGAAGGAGGCATGTTGTCTTCTGTTGCAAGTACTTCGGCACTGTATACATTTCGATGCGACATTTCTTGCACCACCTTCCAAGTACCACCCGCCGCAGGATCGTCCAAGTAGAACACTTGTTTAGTCTTCACAGCAACACAAAATGGTGAACTTTCATAGTAACTAGTGTTAGTATCCACCGATATGAGACCATGATCTACCTTGACGGTGTCAATTTCTTCGTCATCCGGATCGTCAGTGGTGTTGTGCCATATAACTTTGAACAATACGACTGACAAATTGTCTGGATATCATACCTCGACTACATAGTCAAGATGGCCGTAGAAGTGTTGAGACAGGTTTCCAAGCTTCGTGCTTAACATCACCCCGCTATTTTGAGTCACGAGCCTTTGATCTCTATCGAATGACACATACTTGATACCGTTCACGTAGCACGCCTTATTAATCCGAGTGAATTGCGGACCTCGAGCCAATGACCATATTGCCCTGTTAAAATTAGGGTCCTGAGCATCATATATTCTCTTGGCCTGAAAAAAAAGAAAGTGTCAGTTCTATACTATTAAGTTCACAAATCCAAATTTTAAGAACCATATATTTAGTGTTCGTACAAATTTTAAGAACCATGGATGGAAACTCCTCCTTCGATGGCGCGGGTCGTAATCGTCACCATATTTCGCCGTGTACAGCTGTAAATGAGCGTCCATGTAATATTGAGCTTCTTCTGTATCCGTCAAAATTTGCCAGTGAGCCTCAGCCGTTTACTCCTCTGTTAACCTGATATTTCCGGTGGTATTCATAATACACGGTTGAACTAAATGAGAAACAGAACTAATATTTCATATTGGGGGATTGGGCTCTTCGTGTTCTTCCAATTGCATATACGACTTACAGTACGTCACCGACTCCCATGATATGTACCTTTCTGCAATACTCCCCTCCGGGTAACGTGTATTACTCATTGACTGTTTATAGTCACCTAATTGCCTGTAAAATGATGAATATGCTTAGTGCACATATAAAGTTAGTGTAAATTTAGTTTGAACAAAAGAAACATTTTTGGTTACTGCATATACCTTTTCGTCGGATACATCCATGTAAAATGTACTGGCCCTGTAAGCATAACTTGTTCGGGAAGGTGAACCATGAGATGAATCATAGAGGTGAAGAAATGTGGAGGAAAAATCAACTCCAAATTGCAGAGAATGATCACAATCTCATCTTTCATCTGTTGGACATCTGTCTTCTTCAACTCCCTGGCACATAATTTTCGAAACCAATTAGACAATGCTATCATTGGCTTCACGACGTTATTCGGTAAAAATCCTCGGATAACCACTGGAAGAAGACGTTGAAGCAGGACATGGCAATCATGCGTCTTCAATCCATAGAACTTTTTCTCGGATAGTTTCACCTTATTTCTCAAACTTCCCGCATAGTCAAGTGGATACCTAACACCGCGAAACCATTCGAATACTTCTTCAGGACGATCCTCTTCAACTAAAAAGGGTGCATAAGGAACCTTTTCCGTCCTCTTTTCAGCTTCCGAACACCACTGACTTTTGCGTATTCCCCTCTTCTGCAAAGCTTCGCGAGCCCTTGGACCATCCTTGGTCTTCCCTTCAATTGAAAGAATGGTGGCCAGGATATTGTCACCCACGTTCTTTTCAATGTGCATGACATCTAAACAGTACCTGTGTAATAACGACGACCAATATGGAAGCATCCAAAATACGCTCTCGTGGGTCCAACATTGTCTGTTGTGGGCTGAGTAAGGGACATGAAAATTTGGATGCTGGCTAAGAGTGGCGTAATTGTGTGACCTAATTTCCTCCAAAATTTCATCCCCGTCCTTATGAGCTGGACTTTCTCGCCACTCTGGCTTCCCGTTAAATGCCAAACTGGATCGCATTGGTGAATTCTCGTCAAGCCATTTTCGATGTCCTTCATAAACGATTCTCCCACAAATATGCTCCGCCGTAAGCTCATGTAGACAAATTGGACATGCCTTGTACCCTTTCACTGTTAAGCCTGCAAGCATCCCTAAACCAGGAAAGTCAGAAATCGTACACACCAGCGCTACCTTCATCATGAATACATCATTGTCCACTCTGTCAAAAGTAGGGACTCCATTTTTCCACAAATCTTTGAGCTCGTCGATCAATGGACGAATAAGTACACTAAGGCACTTTCCTGGAGATTTAGGGCCAGGAATCAACACGGCCAGCATATTATATTCCTTCCTCATACACATATTAGGGGGTAGATTATATGGCATCACAACCACGGGCCACGTACTATGCTGGGTTGTCATTGTTCCAAATGGACTGAAATCATCAGTTGCCACTCCAAGCCGCACATTTCTTCCCTTAATGTCGTCGAAACCTGGAAATGTCCTGTTAAAATGTTGCCATGATTCTCCATCAGATGGGTGCCGGAGAGTACTTTCATATACTCGCCTCTCCTTATGCCATCGCATATGCTTTGCTGTGTGTGGGGACATAAATAGGCGTTTCAACCTTGGAGTGATAGGGAAATACCATATTATCTTTTTTGGAAGGTCATCCGTATCTGGCTTATATATTTGAGCACCACATATTGGACAAGTCCTACGAGTTTTATTTGCAGCCCCCCTGAATAGGTAACAGTTGAACTCACAAACATGAATTTTTTCATAACCAAGGGAAATATCCTTGATGATTTTTTTAATTCTCGAATAACTCACAGGAAAATTATTTACTTTAAAAAACTTATGCACCCATTTACATAATTTATCAATACTCGTATCCGACCATCCGTTTTCAACTTTAATTTCCATTGCATGTAATGTGGCACTTAATACAGTTTCTTCACTCCCTTCATACAATGGGGTTTGAGACTCTTTCAGAAGCCTTTCATACTTAGCGTAATCATCATCTACCACGTCATTGAACTAAACTTCAGCGTTTTCTTCAACGACATTATGCGGTGCATCTGCATGGTATCCATGATAGTATGAAAATACATCTTGTATAATCTCCACAGGCGGGATCACTGAAGGACCAGCAACACTGGAAGACTGGGCTCAGTCTTGAAGCCACTGTCTCCGTTTTCTGATCATTGCCGGTTGACCAGAAACTTCCCCGTGTAGGTGCCAAACTGTGTAAGTCGGATCCAAACCATGGTGCAAGCAGTGATGATAAATTTCTATGAGTTTCTTATAATAAGGACCATTTCTGCAAACTGCGCACGGACAAGGGAGAAATTCGATTCCAGCAATGCGAGCGGTCACAAAGTTGATGAAGTTAACTAAGCATGTGCTGTAATCAGGGTGTGTAAAGTGAAGTTTCATCCAAGATTTGTCGGGGACATCATCCATGTTTCCTGTCATAACATAAACAGACAATATGCATAAGGTTAACACACAACATTTATGATACAATCAAAACCTGTCCCAACACTTCTTCTCCTTATGCCTCCGGGTTGGGTCCTATCCCCTTCAGGCGAACACGAGTTTGTTGATCCTTTTGCTATTCATGTGGTTTCAGCTACAGTTTTGGGAAATTTCGGCAGCATCTCCCTACAGTTCCTCAAGTGCACAAAAATTTAAACAACCTAATTTGCACTCGAGGAACATTGTAGAGAGACAATGTCGAAACTATATCCCAAAACGTAAACTTAAACCACATGAATAACAAAAGGATCAACAAACTCGTGTTCGCCTAAAGTGTCCAAAAATGGGACAATTCGAGAATCAACAACCCATCTCGATCAACTAGATGCGTTATTGATTCTCAAACGGGAGTTCTAAGCTGATAAACACCACAATTATATATAATACGAAACAATAAATTTACACACGGTACCACACTCCCTCACTAAGCTACTCGCATGTTTCAGAAACCCTAACTACCACAATCCACGCACAACACAAACAAATTACATCGTAAAATTCTAATTTCACTACATTTCACTCTTTCACAAAATTTCATTTTCACTATATTTGGATTTAACTAAATTTTACGGTTTCACTAAATTAAGCTGAAATTCAATTTCATTAACTTTCCCAATTTCACTAAATTTCCCCATTTCACCAAATTTCACTAAAATTCAATTTCATTAAATATAATAGTTTCACAAATTAACTAACATAATCTCAATTTCACCAAAATCAACACCAACTCCATCATATATTCAAACACCCAACACTAAAAACAACACAAAGCACATTATAAACCAAATCCAACTCAAGAAATCAAACACTAAATTCAACCAATCAAACCAAAATATGGTGATTCCAATGAAGATGATAGATTATACTAACCTACAAAGCAATTGGAAGAGAACACCCAAGCTTCCGGACCCCGAAATTGACGAAATCAGCAGTTTTGGAGATTTTTCGCAGCTGCTACAGTGTTTTGCCCAATTTTTTCGACCTTCTGTGTTCTGTCTAAGCTGAGGGCTTTATAGCAGATTTTAAAAGTTGAAGCGACGAAGATTGTACAATATCCGTCGCTTCGTTTATTATCGTGTGACGACGTTTAAAACTCGTCGCTTAGTTTCATATCTCAGCGACGAATATTGACAAAGGTTATCAACGTTGTCACTTACATTTCGAGTCGGCAACGAAGAATAAAGTTTCGTCGCTACAGTTTACAATACACTGTTCGAAGGCGACAATATATCAATAGTCGTCGCTTCAATAATTTGTTAGCGACAACTATTGATCAACATTCGTCGCTCACTATTTCTGAAGCGACAAGGTCTATATCGGTCGCTTCAATGTGTTCAGGCGACGAAGTTTGATGTTCCCGTGTCAATCTTCGTCGCTTCATACCTGTTTTCCAGTAGTGAAACATCAGCACTCCCATCTTTGTCACTCATGCATACTCAACCAAAAAGCCAACCAAAGTTGCTCTTCTGTTTCAAAAGCAAAGCAACTTGGGCATAAATAATGAAAACAAGGCTCTACTTCCGGCAATCGCCTAAATCTCCTTGAGAATCTCAAACCCAACCCTAAAAGTAAAACTAAAATTACATCATCTCCAACTAAATCAAAGTTAAGGACCCCGTTTCTGGCCAAAGTTTCAAACTTGTACACATGGTATGGACCACTAGTACTACTCAGTAATAGTCCCAGAAAAAGCCTAAAGTCCAGGGAACCCACAAGAACAAACTAACAAAAATAACTTGGCCTGCATGATATCCGCGAGGCAGGGGTTGGGAGCCCTCGTGAATGAGAATATAGGAAGATCGAACAGTATTCACCAGTGAAAGCTGTACTAGTACGTCGTCCCCAGACTCCCAGCTACTACATTTGTTTCCACTCAACTGTAAACATGGCACATGCAGATATAACAAGTCCTACTCGATCGGTCATGCTTGTCCTCACAATCATTGAGCTCGATCGAATCCTCCCATCGATCACTTGAGTGTGTTCAAGTTGGTGTACGGTTGAGCAACTGCTGCAGAAGTCGACAGTTTTCTCTTCTTCTTCTATCTGTCAGACTTGAATTGTCACTATACCCATGCCAGCCTTGGTCCACTTCATATATAAGGTTGATCAACTCATTTAGCTCGAGCAATGCTTTTATCTATGACATGCATCATTCTCTCAACCATTATCGATCATGAATGCACGTACGTGGCCTTAATTGAGTGATCGAACCACCGTAAATCTTTCTTGTGTTGTTAGCAAGATCATCTCTTCCTCACAGAATCAATCATGAGAGTAAATCTCTCCTCTGCATTCAACACTGAATTGTCAACCATGCTCAGATTGAGGATCTGTAATTACAGTCTTTATTGTAATTGATACCTTTCTATATTAGTTCATCATGTATAGCTA
Source organism: Potentilla sterilis (assembly GCA_963682095.1). Lineage (NCBI taxonomy): Eukaryota > Viridiplantae > Streptophyta > Magnoliopsida > Rosales > Rosaceae > Potentilla > Potentilla sterilis. The sequence continues at coordinate 14,432,056 of OY821761.1, forward strand.
TTTAACATGTAATCTGTAATACGTTTTGAATCAATGGAAATACAATTCTACATGGTATCAGCCTAAAATATCCTTACCTTCCTATCCTTTGTCTTCTTTCCCCGAACTCTTCCTCTGCCTCCTTGCTAATGGCTTCTTCTCTCACCCAAAACACATCCCAATTTCCAAAACTCACTTCTGATAATTATCTTGTCTGGGTTCGTCCGATCCGATCACATCTCAATGGCGCTGACCTTTGGGGATATGTGGACGGATCCATTGAACGACCGTCTCCCACAACCATCACTCCGGCCGCCGGTGATACTCCTGCCTCTACCACCACCAATCCTAGATACAAAGAGTGGTTTCTCATTGACCAACAAATTATCACTCTTCTCACAACATCTCTCACCGATGATATAGCTAAGCTTACCATTGGCTGTGACACATCTAAGGCTATTTGGGACTGCCTTGCCCGGCACTTTTCTCAAACCTCTGTGGCTAGCGCCACCAATCTCAAACTCCAACTATTTGATCTGCAAAAGGGTACTCAAACTGTTGATGCGTATCTGCGCCAGGCTAAGTCCATTGCCGATTCTCTCGCCTCAATCGATCAACCCGTTTCCGATACTGATCTGGTTGTTGCCACCCTTCATGGTCTTGGGCCCGATTACCTAATGCTCCGGACTGCTCTGACTCAGACCTCTCCTCTTCCGAGCTTTGCCGAACTAAGAGCTCGCATCCTTGCTTTTGACGCCCAGCAATCACCCTCTCAGCAGCCCACAGCCACTGCTCTCTTCCATAACAGCGGCTCGTCATTCTCTTCCAGCCGCTCGGGCCGCCGCCAGGGACACGGCGGTGCTGGTCGTCACTCTGGGAAGCCCCGTCGTTCCTTTGGGCAGCCTTCCTCGTATCGGTCTAGTGGTTCTTTTCAGCCGCAGCATCCGTCTTTCCCACAGCCACATATGGGCTCCTTCATGCCCTCCTCTCCTTGGGCTCAACCTCAGTTCCGGCCCACATCTCAGCCTGGTATTCTTGGCCCTGCCCCAAATCAGCAGTGGTGTCCTACTTGTATGTCTTCCAATCATGGAGCGTATCAATGTCCTCATAAGTTTTCTGGGCCCAACATGATTCGTCCCTTTGCTGGCGCTCATTTTGCTCAACCAAGTGATCCTTTCTGGTACCCTGACACCGGCGCTACTCATCATATGACGTCCATGCCCGTGGACAACCCTAATGTCTATGGTGGCCCACACAATGTTTTTATGGGAAATGGTGACACTATGCCTGTTTCTCATACCGGTACTCTTCCTCTCTCCTTCGGAGATTCTCATTTCTCTCTTCGTAACGTCTTTCAAATTCCTTCTATTCGTAAAAATCTCTTATCTGTTGCTCGTTTCACTAAAGATAATCTGGTTTTCTTTCTTTTTGCTCCTGACTTTTATCAGATTTATTGCTTACGCTCTGGTCGTTTATTGTTTCAGGGCCCATGTAAAGATGGTCTCTATCCTCTCCCTGTTACCGACCTTTCTACTTCACCTCCTCAAGCTCTTGCTACCGTGTCCTCTTCTCTTTGGCATACTCGTCTTGGTCATCCGTCATCGTCTGTTTTAGCTCGTCTTGCTTCCCCTCTTGGTTCTAAGTCTTCTTTTAAGTCTTTTTGTAATGAATGTGCACTTAGTAATTCGCACGAATTTCCGTTTCCTTCTAATAATGAGTTTGCTTCAACTCTTTTTCATATCATTCATAGTGATGTTTGGATGGCCCCTGTTTCTTCTTTGAGTGGCTTTAAATATTATGTTCTCTTTACCGATGAACACTCTCGCTACACTTGGGTTTATCCTATGCGGCGTAAAAATGAGGTGCTTACACATTTTCGCACTCTTGTTGCCCTCATCCATAATATCTTTCAGGGTTCGGTCAAATATCTTCAAAGTGATAATGGCACGGAATATGTGAATCATGCTTTCTCCCATTTTTGTTCTTCTCTGGGCATTCAACAATGTTTTTCTTGCCCACACACTCCTCAACAAAATGGTCTTGCTGAGCGTAAACACCGTCATATTGCCTCTGTTGTCCGCACTCTTCTTCTTACCTCTTCTGCTCCACAAGCACTTTGGGTTGAAGCTGTTGGTACGGCTGTCTATCTTATTAATCTTCTTCCTACTCCCACACTCAACTGGGAGACACCATACTCTCGTCTTTATAAACAAACTCCCTCTTATTCTTCTCTTCGTGTTTTCGGTTGTTCTTGTTTTCCTCATCTTGGTGCCTATGTTTCCAACAAACTATCGAGTCGTAGTCTTGAGTGTGTTTTCATCGGTTATAGTCCTCAACACAAAGGCTATCGTTGCCTTGATCCTTCTACCAATCGAGTCTACATCTCTCGTAATGTTTTATTTAACGAAACAAGTTTTCCTTACAAATCTTTGCAGGTTCCCAAGTATGGGCCACTTGAACTTATGCCTCTCCGATCAGCCTTCCCACGGGCCCAATTATTTAGCCCACCTATGCAGCCTACACAGCCTCCAAGTGTGGCTCCACCCGATTCATCCACAACCTCATCCTCCACTCTTATTGCACGCAACCTCATCCTGCGTCCACCCTCTCCTGCTCCGACTCAACCCGATCGGTTTGGGCGCATCTATACCCGCCGCTCCGCCACCGTGCTTCCTCCACCACCTCCTCTTCCCACCATGGCCGAGCCTTCTTCTCCTTGCTCTCCTCTCGGACCTTCTGTCTCTGTCTTCCCTCCAGCTGCCCCTGCTCCGGCCTCCCAAACTTCGGTCGAACCAGCACTGGTCGACGCCGCTTCAGCCGATTCAGCCCCGGCTCCGGAGGTCCCCGAACCAGCCCCAGCAGCCCCTACTCCCGCCCCTGTCATCCCTCCACCTCCGATGACCACCCGTCTACGTGATGGCATAGTCAACCCCAAAATTCGATCTGATGGCACTGTAAGGTATCCCATTCCACATGCCCTTTCCACTGTTATTGCTAATATGGAACCAACGTGCTACTCTCAGGCCTCCAAATCGGCCGAATGGCGTTCTGCTATGGTCGAAGAAATTAATGCCCTTTTGAAAAATCAAACTTGGTCCCTGGTTCCTGCATCCTCTTCTCCGAACACTGTTGGTTGCAAGTGGGTATTTCGGATTAAGCATCGTCCTGATGGCTCAGTGGAACGCTATAAGGCTCGTTTAGTAGCCCAAGGTTTTCATCAACGTCAAGGCATCGATTATGCGGAAACATTCAGTCCGGTGATCAAACCTGCAACCATTCGCACAGTACTTGCCATTGCCGTTTCTCGCAGCTGGTCACTTCGCCAACTTGACGTTAAGAACGCTTTCCTCCATGGGTTTCTTACTGAGGAGGTTTACATGACGCAGCCTCCAGGCTTTGTTGACCCTGAACGTCCAAACCATGTCTGTAAGCTTCATAAGTCGCTCTACGGACTCAAGCAAGCTCCGCGTGCGTGGTTCACTCGTATCAGTTCTTTTCTTCTCTCGGCTGGTTTTCGTCAAAGTAAGGTAGACAATTCCCTTTTCATCTTTCACCATGGCACTCATACAATTTACCTGCTTCTGTATGTGGATGATATTGTTATCACTGGTAGTCATGATCAAGTCATTGAGAGTTTTATTGCTGCTCTTAGTCGAGGTTTCGACATAAAAGACTTGGGTCCCCTACACTACTTTCTTGGCTTACAGGTGACTTGTTCCTCTGCCGGTGTTCATGTTGATCAGCTGAAGTATGCTTATGATATCCTCAAGAAGTATGATCTTCTTCTCAGTCAGCCTGTCAACACCCCTATGACTACAAAACCGATTCTTTCGGCTACTGATGGTGATGTCCTTGCCAATCCTACCATCTTCCGTGAGCTTGTTGGTTCCCTTCAGTACCTCACCATTACACGCCCAGATATCTCCTATGCGGTGAATTCTGTGGCTCAGTTCATGTGTCAACCACGCACTACTCACCTTGTTGCTGCCAAGCGTATCTTACGCTACATCAAGGGGACTATCGATCATGGTCTCTTCTTTCGCCCACAACGCCAACCTGTCACCCTCTCTGCTTACTCTGATGCGGATTGGGCTGGCTGCCCCGACTCTCGTCGTTCCACCACCGGCTATCTCGTCTATCTTGGCTCTAGCTTAATTTCCTGGTGTTCCAAAAGGCAGCCCATAATTGCTCGTTCTAGTGCTGAGGCGGAATATCGTTCTCTTGCTCATGCCTCGGCTGAAACTACATGGTTCGCCTTTCTACTATACGAACTTGGTGTGCGCCTTACTTTTCCTGTTTCCCTTCATTGTGACAACCTTAGTGCCACGTATATGGCCTCCAATCCTGTATTCCATGCCCGCACCAAGCATATTGAGCTTGACTATCACTTTGTTCGGGAAAAAGTCGCACTTGGCAGCCATCGAGTTTGCTTTATTCCCTCCACTGATCAACCTGCTGATATTCTCACAAAACCACTTCACAAACATCGTCATCAGACTTTCTTCCTCAAACTTGTTCGTCCTCGGCCGCTCAGTTTGCGGGGGGATGTTAGCAAGATCATCTCTTCCTCACAGAATCAATCATGAGAGTAAATCTCTCCTCTGCATTCAACACTGAATTGTCAACCATGCTCAGATTGAGGATCTGTAATTACAGTCTTTATTGTAATTGATACCTTTCTATATTAGTTCATCATGTATAGCTATTTAACATGTAATCTGTAATACGTTTTGAATCAATGGAAATACAATTCTACATGTGTATCTTATTTCTCTGTATGCGTACTGTAATCGTCCTTAAAGCTAGGTCACTTGGACTTTGTTCTCCAAACATTGGCATCAAGAATTCATGACAATCCGACCCTTTTGCTGCATGCAATTATGGTGGTGAAAGTGCATTGCTATGAACAATTAGGCTGGAAGCTGCATGTCACCGCAGCAAGCTAGCCTCTTGTTTCCTTTCTTTATCTCGTTTTCTTCTCTTAATTTTGCCTTTAGTAGGCGAAATGAGCCACTAAAAGGGATAGCATAGTAGGAGTAGAAATTGAGAAGTGAATTAGTGGCACTAGGAGTGAGCTGTGTTTGATTTGAAACTAAGGGAAAAAAAGGAGAGCAAGAGAGACCCTTGAAACAGCAAAGGGAGAAAAGAGTACCAGTGGAGTCATGTGAAGGCATTTATAGAGTGGGGTTTTCATGTCTTTGTTTCCAAGTGCACATGGGAAAGTGTCCTTTCTTTTGAGTAGCTAGGTGTAAAAGAAAGAAATTTTAAGCATGTGCAGCCATGTGCTTTTCCTAGCTAGTTCAAATTGACCACCCAAGATTTTGCAGCCAAATCTGTGTTAAACTGTAGCCCTTCTACAGTGTTCTACTCTCAGCTATCAGTTATTTGTTATAAGTTTATAACTGACATCATTATCAACATGGCCACCTATAAAAGCAGCCTAGAGGTTTGCTTCTGGTTCATCTTCAACAATACCACTACCACCATTGGTAGCTTTCATCGTCTCTTTCATTTCTCTTCTCCTCTGCAATGGTGATGATGAGGCAAATTGGTAAACAACAGAAACGGGTTTACTCTCTGCAAGCCAATAGATGGGTGCGCTCTTCTGTGTTTGCAAGAAGATTTGTCAGTTACTTATTGCAAGCTCTGAAGAAGAATAAAGAAAATGATGAGTGCTTTAACTCCGATGTTCATGAGTTGGAGAAAATTGTTGGGTACCAAGTGAACATGGCAGTGGTGCTGTCTGCTTCCACGCATCGGGAGTTTGCCTGGATGCGCGCTTTGAAAGAGAAGCTCCAAGCAACCTGTCTCAATGGTAAGAGCTTTCTGCTACCTCATCCTTGTGTTTCGAAGCCTTTGAGTTTTCTGCAAAACCCTAGCTGCAGTGCAACTTCTAAGATGAAGAAGTACTGGTCCTCCAATATGCCTAGGAGGGTGAGACCGCATTTCCGAGCAAGAACTTTAACTATCAATAAGGAAAATGCAAAGAAAGACGAAGAGGCAGAGATGATCAACAGGAAGCTGGTAACACTGAGAAGGCTTTTACCAGGAGGGAATGAGATGGTTGACGATGAATTGCTGGAAGAAGTAGGAAGTTATGTAACTTGTCTCCAGCTCCAGGTGACTATTCTTCGGTGTCTAGTGGGATCGAGCCGGTCGTTGATTAGTTAAACTTATTAACGTTCTCCTTTTTGTTATTACTATTGTTATCTTTCAAAATTAGGTAATTAAATAGCCGATTATGTGCGGAAGTTTAGCTATAATACTGCAGCGGATATATAACAAGTCCATATATGAATGTGTATATTATTGTTTAAGTTTTATATGAAGGTATGGTTTTTGATCGATATGAAAGTATGCTTTTAATTTTAAAAAAGCTCAACCTGTGAGTTTATGACTTTATATCTAAATTATATGAACATGAAGACCATACTCATGCTTAGGTTGTCCTTGTGAGCTGAAGGACTGGGTTAGTCTCCTCTGAAGATCCCAGAAGGAACCATAAAATAGTTGAAAGCCATACCCCTCAAATCTTGTAATTGCAAAGGTAAACCGATAACCTCTGAATTTTAATTGGAAAATCATTTTTAGAAGCCAAATCACATACCCATTAATCATGGCTGGCACAAGAATGGAAAACCATTTTGGAAATCACAAAAACCCTTATTCCTAGCTGACTTTGATTAATCTGCTTCAAACCAAATATATGACGCTCTACATAGTGTAGGAATTTGGAAGCAAATATATGACAATCTGCTTCAAACAAAATGGAAGCAATTGAAAAACTCTTCTTTTGTAGTTAATCCCTTGGAACTTGGAAACTGTGTATTCCTTGGATTAATTACATTCATTTCTATTCTTTACATTTTTGTGTTTTGCATATTTAAAGGGTAACTCTTTAGCCACTACAAAAAAATCCCACAAAGACCACAAAACAAATGTGGCTTTTGCCCATGTGGCTATTGCAAAAGAAGCCACAAAACCCGCTATTGCAAAAGAAGCTATAAAACCCAAAGAAATGTGGGATTTTATATTATTATATAATAAAAATCTCACATTTGTTTGAGTTTTGTGGCTTCTTTTGCAATAGCCACATGGGCAAAGGCTACATTTGTTTTGTGTCCTTTGTGAGATTTTTTTGTAGTGGGCGGAGGCTGCTCCCAAGTTTCATTTCAAGGTTATACCGCATAGATCGTACCTCTACTATTCAGCACAAGTTTAAGTAGCATTTTGAGTCATTTGTTATGTATTTTGTTTTATATTGTTAGTATTTCCAGGCCCCTTGTGGCTCTTCATTTGTGTTTTTATATTTTCTTGGAAATGTTTTGATCTAGCCTCCTTGCTAGCTATGTAAACAAAATGGAGAAGAATATTGCAACTAAACAAGATGGTCTTCAGATTTGGGCTTCTAATGGGTAGAGTTTTTTAGTTAAAAAAGGGGATGCCAACATAGTGATTCATATCCTCCTTGTTGCCTTTTTTGGCTTCTTAAGAATTCACACAAGAGGAATGTGATTGGGTTATACCATAGACATTGTTATAATCCTCAGTTTATGATCAAGTGTAATAACAGCAGTCAGATTCAACTTTCAACAGCTGTAGTTGTGTATAGTTTCTGCAATCAGGTTTAATAAATATAGTCAGCCAGCATCAGCAGCCGTTTCGGCATCCAGCTCAGTTGAGCAGAATCAGTTTTAGATTTTTTCTTGTGGAATTGGAAACTCTTTTAGAAATGGTTCCAACTTTGGTTTGCCCGTTTGCTTCTTCTTTCTATCTGCAAGTAGTCGACATTAAGTAAACTCAGTGAAAATTTGAACTGAAAAAACAAGCAAACATCAATGTCATATGTGTTTTGATATTTTTTATTTGAATGGCATTGTTTGGTGTTTCAGTATTGCAAGCAGATTTGTAGTTAAGATGGACGTTAAAACTTGAAACAACCAGAGGATGTAGGAGTGCTGAATTGTAACTCTGAGTTGAAGATGAACATTTCAACTATGTTCCATGTAAATTCACTGGTTATTTGAGCCTTCAAAAGCGGCATGCACTTTGCATAAGAGTAAGGTTAAAAAAATAGTGCTACATGAGAACAAAACTAAACCAAACACAACCTTTTTTTGCTGGCACTTGAAATACATGTGAAGGTAAAAATACAACCGAACAGGAGAGTAGTTATATATAGCAAAGACATGCTCTCCATCATATCAAGAAAATGTTTAAACTAATTAGCCCTTCTTAACGTGTCTCTCCTCTTGAATTGGATACATCATTGAATTGTGGCCTCTTGCTCTCTGGGTAAAATTTTGTCTGGGATATTCTTACACTGTGTAATGCTGCTGGATTGAATCAAGGTCCAGGCCCTTCAGCTTGGCCACTGACTCGACGTGTCCCTTGAGTGTGGTAAGCTCACGAAGTCTGTAAACACAAGACGAAAAGACAATTGTTTCAGTGTTTGGTGCCAAACAGAACAGATAATATATCTCCCAAGTTAATGTTATGTTGCTATTGTGAAGGAGACACCTGAGCAAGATTTTATAGTTTGACAACTGAACATATCATATATCTCGAAAGAGAATACTACCATATCATACAAAAAATTTGAGATAACACCGTAGTTTCTAACAGATTGTTGTCTTACCTTGCCATCTCTGCTCGTTTCTTAGCCTGCTCAGCAATCTCAGACAGCTCTCTGTAGCTGCTCTTGTCGTTAAATATTGAACTACTTTCTGGTGCTTGGAGTCCATGAAGCGTCCTTTGTGCATGAGCCCATTGAGCTTCCCTCTCCTCTTTTCCATAATCTTTCTTGGTAGTAAAGGCAGTCTGTCACAAGAAAAATAGATGAGATTGTAAATCTTGAGTTCACAAATAAAACCAACTTTATGTATAGTTTCACTTTGTATGCAGAAGAAATCTAAGATGTACCTTGTTCTCTAGCATGTTGAGCCATGCCTTTCCACTCAAGATGTAACGGATGGCAAACTTCATAATGTCAAGTGGGAAATAGAAGACAATGCTGTAAAGCCAGATGACACCGGCCCATCCCCAACCGACTCCATGTATTCTTGCAAATCCCCAGTTGGCATATACTGCCACCAAAGTTGCAATCTGAAAAGGGCAGATAATTTTTAGCTTTGTATTATATGCACAGATTATTATTTATTTGAAAGAGAACCTGGAAAGGAAATCCATGTCATTGTTCTTACCAGCTGGGCAATGGCAAAAGCACCGAGTAATAGTAGTCCAGGCCGTTCCAAAAAGGACCAGCTTCGTGACCGAGTGACAAAAATGAGAGCCTGGCTGACAATACTGACTTGTAGGTACAAGGCAGCCATTAGATCCTCAGGACTCTCCCTTATAGATCTGACACCGAATTTGTCCTGCAGAAAGAGCATATTGCCAATGTTAAACTTTGAAGAAAAGTTTCTTAAACCACAAGTACTCAAAAAAAAAGGCAAACTGTAACTTACAGAAAAGAAGTCGGTTTCTTTTATCATCCAGAAGAATATAACAGTCATCAATGCCAAGTAACCTCCAAGCACAATCCCAGTAGCAAATATCTCTTTCAATTTCCAGCTGTCAGGAAGGGGAGATGGCACAACTCTATCCTTTGAGATTGTCATAATCGTTCCTTCAAAAGTTAATAAGCTTAGTGTAAATACTTAATAATCAAGATCACGAATAGTATATGAAAAGTTAACAAGTGCATAGTAAATGTTCCTTCAAAAGTTAAATAAATAAATAATAACTCACCGTCGTTTAATATGGCAATAATCAAAACCATGAAAGGAGAGAAGTCAAACTTCCATATGAGTGCAATGAACATGAAACCAAACTGCAACATTTGCCAAGACAAAAGACAATTAGATCAATATCAACTCGATACACAAAGGAAGCCAGATGTTTTTAATCGCCAGCGTTTACTTACCACAATACGGATGGTGATGGAAACTGCATAGATCTACAAGAAAACAAGAATACAGAAGAAAAGTTAGAGGTCAGAGTCATAAACTGTTTAGTCAAACTAACAAGATTGAGTCACTTGTTGACAAGAAAGGCAGAGATACTAACTGTGTAGTTCTTCATTCTCTGGAAAATACATCTACTGGTCAACACTGCACTGATGATGACACTCAATCCAGGTTCTGTAAGAACAATGTCGGAAGCACCTCGTGCAGCATCTGTAGCATCAGCAACAGCAATTCCAATATCGGCCTTCTTCAATGCAGGGGCATCATTCACACCATCTCCTGTCATTCCGCAAATGTGCTTTCTCTCCTGCAGCTTCTTCACAATCTCGTATTTGTGCTCTGCAAGTAGAAAAAACAAGTGTCAGAAAGAATAAAAATAGAAAAAATAAAAATTAAAAGGCATTTCACCTTTTGAAAACAAAACAGTGAAACCACTTGTCATTTATAAAAACTCACCTGGAAACACTCCAGCAAACCCGTCAGCCTGTTCGATTAACTCTTCAATTGGGAGGGCAGCTATGCTTGCATCCTTGTGTTGACCAAGCAATGAAGCAGATGGGTACATGTTTGTTCCCATTCCAAGTCTGCGACCAGTTTCCTTTGCGATAGCAAGTTGATCACCTGTGCATACGGAGACAATGGCAAGTGAGCATAATGATGCAAAAGAATCAAAACAAATGCACAACAGGATTAAATGGAAGTCTGGAGTGACTTACCAGTAATCATCTTAACATTCACCCCGAGATTAAGAGCCTGGCGGATAGTTTCTGCACTATCGTGTCTTGGTGGATCGAAAAGAGGCAACAACCCAACCAACTGCCATGGACCACCCTCACTTTCTTTTGATTTTGCAGGCACTTCCTGTAAACATATATGAATAGCAATGATGAGAGGATGTTGAATTAGTTATTGCCATGAACAGATTGCAATGCATTACTATAAACAGTAAGGTTGGTTATTAGACCTGTCTAGCAACAGCCAAAGACCGAAGACCACGTTCAGCATACTTGTCAATAATGGCAAAAGCCTTTTTCTTGAAATCCTCTTTGCAGTTGCAGAGGTCCAAAATCTACAAACAGGAATTGATTAATTAGTAAGCAATTAGGATTACTTGCCTTCACAATGTAGATAGTATTGACTCATGGTTAAATAATGGAAACAACGAAGTACCTGCTCAGGTGCACCTTTGCTTGCTCTGTGCCAGTTTTCATCATTATCAATGTAAGTCAAAGCAGTTCTCTTGTCCACAGGATTAAATGGCAAGAAGTGAATTTCTCGAATGCCAGCACGGGCCTGCATGCATAAATATGTAATGTATAAGATAATCACTTTCGTCGCAAGTTCCCTTCAAGGGTTAATTAAGAAGCAACTATAGATGTGAGAAGAAGAAAATTTGGAAAAACAGTTATACCTCTTTTGGGTCAGCAAGCATTCCAACCATGGCAGCATCAATGGCATCCTGGTTTTCAACTCTAGATGCCCTAGCAGCAAGCAGAACCACATGGTCTTTCTCCACACCCTTGGCAAAGACCTCAATCAAGTTTTTGTCAACACTAAGCTTGTTAAGAGTTAGTGTTCCTGTCTTGTCACTGCAAAGCACATCCATACCAGCCATTTCTTCAATGGCAGTCATTCTCTTGGTAATGGCACCCTGCTGAGAGAGCTTGTGAGATCCAATAGCCATTGTCACAGACAAGACAGTAGGCATGGCAATAGGAATGCCTCCGATCAAGAGTACAAGGAGATTGTCAATTCCATCCCTGTACTTTCTGTGCTGAATGGGATACATGACTACAATCTCAATCAACATTCCAATTGCAATGGAGCAGATACAGAAGTTTCCAATAGCAGTGAGAACCATCTGGAAATGTCCAACATTGTTGGTGCTGTCCACAAGATGAGCAGCCTTCCCGAAGAAGGTGTGGACACCGGTGGCAATGACAACAGCTTCAATTTCACCTTGTTTGCATGTTGAACCAGAGAAAACTTCATCTCCTGGATGCTTGGTCACTGGAAGTGATTCTCCGGTAAGGGCAGATTGATCAATCTTTAAAGGATCACCCTCAAGAAGACGAGCATCAGCGGGGACGATGTCTCCCAACTTAACGCTGATGATATCTCCTGGAACCAGAATGGCAGCCTCCTCCTCAGACCATTTTCCATCTCTAAGCACCTACATATACATCACCACAAAACACAAAGTGAATCAATATTATGGCATCCAGTTATTTTAGACAACACAAAAACTTGTGATTAAACTTGGTAACTAAGTAATCTTTTTATTATTGTCCTCTTATTCTCAACAGTTGAGTATTAAAATAGTACACTGCTCTATAAATGTAGATAACTAAATATGTATTTTACTTAGATACATGCTGGAGTGGAAACTGAAACTCAACTTCCTAAAATTGGTTAGTGTTCTTATGGTTCCTTGCCATTCAAATTTGTGAACATATAATTACCTTAGTCTTAGGAGCAAGACCAGCCATAAGCGCAGCAGCTGCATTTCCAGCATTGTTTTCTTCAATGAAACTGATAGTGGAGTTGATCACCAACAAGCAGACAATACCCACAAAATCTTGCCAATCTGGGGGCTTCCCATCTCCATTGGCCAAAGCAATTGCCATTATAGCTGCAGCTTCCATGACCCATGATAGAGGGTTCCACATAAACCCAAGGAACTTGAGAAATTTGCTTTCCTGTTCATTTTGTGTCACAAAACTTATAGTCAATCATCACATTCAAATTTCACATATTTAACTAAACCAAAGTATTTTCTCATCAAAATTACAGTACCTTCTTCTCTTCTAGTTTGTTGGGACCAAAGATCTCGAGCCTCTGGGCACCTTCCGCCGCGCTTAGACCTTCTCTGGAACATTTCAGCTGTGCAAACACTTCCTCAATGGGAATCCTCTCCTGTAAACCAACTCATTGTTAGAAATTTGTTCAACATCAACTGTAATTCATTACTAATTAGGAGTGGCATTAAGTTACTATTAACTTTCAAATAATAAGAAATGCCAACCACATCATAGTTGATTACTTAGACAAGAAACTGTTGGCAATAATCACAACTGTCGGAGAATCATATCTAGGACAACATGTAACAAGCACATAACATGCACATAACATTATCCAATTCATTGGAATCACATTCTTCTGTAACTAGGTCCACTTGTGACCTTGCAATGGCATATAATACATTAATAGTCACAACCATGATTGTTCATTTCCTACATAAGTAAATTTTACTTAAAATAAATATATTCATTGAATTTGTTAACAAAATATTTTTTCACATCAAAACCCAGTTTGAATATTTGCTTCGTTAAAAATCCGAGAGGATTAAATATCAGATCTACTATATTTTTATTTTATATTTGGAAACGATTAATATGAATTATATCTAGGATTCTTGAAAACGAAATCCACCAATCATGTATATCAAAACAACCATTTAGCAAAATTAATTTCAAAAAAGTAAAATGATTCATTTGGATTCAAATTTCAAAGTCAACTCTAAAGATTCTTGAATAAAATTCCAAAATTGAAAAATCCCAATAATTTAGCGAGTCGAGGCTGAGTCGACTCTGGGACTTCTCGGGATGCCATCACCAAAGTGTTGACTGACTCCGTGAAAATTTAACGGCTATTCAATTTAATAATAATTGAAATATACTATTGTCTGTGTCAGTGGGACCGTCTAATTTTTCAACGCCGGGGTCCATTGGTCCGTGGCAGTACGCGCGCGGCAAAAGGCGTCGGGATACGAGAGCGGAATAAAGAAACACCAAAGGGGTAAAATGGGAAAAGTGAAAAAAACTGAATTTGAGAAACCCAACGGTAAACAGAGTTTGTGTCAGGGAAGGGAAGTCTCCTCAGGTCGAACGTGAGAGTCATCAAAGGAAACGCCGAAACGGTTCCGAAGTTGGGTTTGTTTAGGGGATTTCAAAGTACCACGGAAAAGTACTTCTGATTTTTAGGGTTGAACTTTGGGAGGAACCAAACAAGGTGTTGTAAGAGGAAGAGAGAGAGAGAGAGAGAGAGAGAGAGGACTTTGTTTTCATAAACAAATTGAGAAACCATAGTGGACTACTCAACTCTCTGTCATTCACATGTGTGATATGGAAACTAGTATATGGTTTGAGAAACCAAAACAAAACGGTAACGTTTGAATCTTTGTGATGTGAAAAACCAAAACGAAACGGTAAAGTCTGAATCTTTGTGATGACTGATGATGTTACAAAAATGGTTCTTCTGAGAAACCCAGATGGAACTCGTATGAACTTTTGAGGTTGTTGCTATGCATGCAAGGAGAAAACTAGAGTACAAAGCCATGGAACATATGGCCGCCAATCAAAACTTCAAAAACCGCATATATATGTTTAGAGAATTATACTAGTGAAAATGATTTTGATCAACAATTTAACGACACAGGAGAACTCTTCTCCCGAAGACCCTTGTAAAGAAACATGATTAGAAGTGTTAGAATCAGATCTGAGCATCAACAAACTAAGACCCAGTTGAAAAACTTGCACAAAGAGACCGTCAAACATAAAAACTAACTCAAACCACGGATTGAAAAAGCACCCACCACCCAGAAAAACCAGAACAACTCAACAAAGCAAACAACATCTCATTCCAGGAAGCTAGCTAGAAAAGATTGGCAAGAACATAGTGAAAGAAAGTATACCAAATCAACAGTCTCGTTCTTGATCTCCTCAAGGCTTATAGCCTTGTCCGTGCTCCCCATCTTTCCCCGTCAAAATTTCTCACACCAATACGGAGAACACGATGATGTCTGATAAATATAACCAAGAAGAAACTCCAACGCTGAGAGATAAAATCCTTTGGATTTTAAAGCATTGAATGAATGGAGATGGAGATATTTTGAATCCCAAGGAGAAGAGAAAAGAGGGCAGAGAGAGTAGTGATGTTGATGAGATGAGATTGTGCAGAGGGATGCCTCTCCTTATATATACCTCTCCAAGGGCCTCCTCCCCGCCGTTTAACCCCAACCCCAACCCCAAGTGGGCCTCTATTATGACTTTTAATCTAACTCTTATGGGTTACTTAGAATTCTAGCAAAGAAAAGAAACACAGAAAGAAAACTGGAGAATAAAATAACGATGAGGGGTTGCTAGTTATCTTTATAGACCGACTGTTCCTCAAGTATTACCGGTGACTCTTTGACCGGGGCTACTGCGGCCACTGCTACAGTTGATGATTGGTTTAGTTTTTTATTCATATTATAGATTTGTTTTTTGGATGCCTTGGGTTTCTGACCCCCTATTTCATAGGCTTGCACACCCAATCAAAACTATGCTGACGTGCATTTCATGTGTCCCTCCCCGCCTACTATTCCTATTACGGAAAAAATCCTTCCTCAGTCGAGTCCTCAAAAATTTGTAACACGAGGTCGGCTTCGGCTAGGGAAGTGAATTTTGTAATTGTGATGAAATTTGATACGTATTCTCTGATTGTTTTCGAATTCAATAACGTATATATCCACAATGAAGCAAGTGCTTTAAGAAATGGATTTTGGGTCGAACTAATTAAAAAGTGTGTCATAGCTCAACACATATCAGTTCTAGAGTAGACTCATGTCCGAGGGGATACATCAACTCTTGAAAATCAGAAGCGCTTTGCTTATGAGATGATCGGCTCATAAGATATATTACTACAACCTAGTGTTAGACACGTACATTTGTTATATCAAAATCATAAGCACTAATTAATTAGGTTTTACGCTCCATATTGGATTCATTGTGTATGATGTATGTGATCACGTATGATGACCCGCTTTGTTATACTGTTAAAGAGAGAAAAACACGTACACTATAAGAGTACAAGACTCATAATTATCCTTCCATTTCATTGGAACACTATAGTCAATGTTTTGAAAAACGGCACCTAGCTAGGTAATTCAAAGCTTATACTATAGTATGTCAAAGGTAAAAGCTTATTCTAATTTTCATTAATTTAACGATGTTTTATTGTACTCCAATTTCCATTTTACATGGAAAATAGTCGCTATAATTGTAAGTGTTTGCGCCCCTCTAGTATACTCCGCCATAGTAATAGGTAACTTTGAATCACCAAAGTACAGTTTATATCATCTTCCATCACTTTTAAGGAAATGTTGATCTTTTTATTAATCTATACGATTTAATAATTTATCAAACTTAAATATAATAGCATCTTCTTAACTTAAAAATTTGACCTGGGAAGACGATTTTTACAGTCAAATTTTATGAGCGAATTAGGAGATGCCTACAAGCTAGATCGATATATATGTACCCATAATGTGTGTGTATATATATATATATATACGAGTCTTTACTCCAATTTTGCACTGTCAACCACGATTGTTGTATAGGTTGATTAATAGAAGTACGCAATAATTAAGGAAGCCAACTTAGCAACATATATAAACACAAGGTTGATTCTATAATTGCCAAAAGGGTTAGCAAAACAAATGCGTTTGCCTTTTTCTATTTTGTTTACTGGAGCCACAACGGCTAGCTAGCTGATCAAAACTCAGAAATGGATGAAATAATTCATTAGTTTATTTCATTGACTATAGACGGCTAGCTACAATATATCATACAATTTTTTAGCGGTAATTAATCGATATAGGACTTCAATGATGGAAAATGACATGGTAAACATTGGGTATAAGAAGCTGGAGAACGTCTACTGGAATTATTTTTGACAATAAGCATCGAGAGAACATCCCGTAATAATAACACGAGTATCTATACTAAATTATAGTATTCTATCAAAAATCAACTGACAAATAGTGCGCAACAAGCTATTCAATCTATATACTTTAACAAAACAGTAAAAACAGGAATATAGCTTTACCACAATGTAATTTAATTTGAAGAAGAATTAGAGTTCATTGTTTCGAGCTCAATCTACTCTTTAATTTGAAGCCTAAACCAGAAACAAATATGAGAATATTCAATTTCTAATAGTTTGTCTTTGCTTGTCGTAATGTTTCTTTCTTGTTAGTGTTTTATTCTCATAGGAAACTAGCTAAAATAGGAGGTACTAGCTGTACGTTATAATATTGCAAAATGATATGAAATGTATACTCTATGCATGTGCCCCAATTGGATTATTGGACCGGTAACAATGTGCCAGTGGAGCATATTCCATCTCTGTTATAATCACATTGATTGAAACATATGTTCTTTGTTTTTTTGTAATAGGCCACTTACAATTGGAACTATTTTGAAAATTAATAACATTGGTGGACTTTCCAGTTATATTTTTATTTAATCTGCACTCTGATTCACAACTTTGGTGAGTTCCGATCCTCATAGAAATATATAGAGTGTATACATATATTAATATCAATATATATATATATAGATATATTAATTTCATGATTTTGTAGATAGTACGAACAGAAAAAGAGTCATGAAATGCTACATAATTTTATTTTTATTTTTTAGAACTACCGTAATTTTCAATGAAAAAATTGTTATTTTGACCATACTCATATGTGACTAAAATCAAAAATATTGAGACTTCCACCAAATTAAAGTTTTTAAATCTTTGACCCAAACATTATTAGAGTGCATGCAATCTAAAATACCGAGATTTCTACTCGTTATCTAAGTATATGGCCGGAAACATCATTTCGCAAAGCCCCTTCAACACTTTACCGTTATATTTTCTCATCTCCAACGTTCAACTTTTAGAACCTAATATATATGTATATATAATTATTCATGATTTTGTAGTACGACAGGAAAGAAGTCATAAAATGCTACATAATCTTTTTTTTCTTTTTTTTTCAAAACCACTGTAATTTTCAATGAAAAAATTGTTATTATGACCATACTCATATATATGTGACTTTAGTTGAAATTATGAAACAAGTACTTAAATAGCAATATTGATTGATGTTTATTAAAATTCAAATGTGAAAGATTTACATCAAAAGACAATTCCAGAATATGCCTGATTTCGTCGGTCGACTGCCACGAGATCTGCACGACAGCCCTCTCGTTAGAAAATAGTGAAATTAGTACCGTTGGAAAGTCTATGTGTCTATTTTTTAGAGACACCAACCATTTAACCATATCTATCATATTGAGTGAGTTATGGCTGCTTTGGCAAAATAGGATGAACATGTCCGGTAATTTGCATATTAATCACTTCATCAGAGCTTTTTGATCAGCTCAGAACAAACCACATTGTGTACTTTATATCACTGGAAAGATACGGATGTCTAGTTTCCAGAACTCTTTACGGTTTGTTCTTACCTATTGTATCGAAAGAGTTATGACTGTTTAAATGCACAAAAGTCATGCTGCCCGTGAATCTGATTTTCAACGCGAACTCTAGTTTTGAGTTGTTAAGCAACATTCTTCTTTAAGACCAAGTAAAGCTAAGTATAGTTGGTTTAATATAAGGATAATGTGACTGTATTCAATGACTCAATTATTGGTCACGCCTACTTTTGAAGCTTGTGAGGAGCGTTTGTATATGCCATTAATCTAAACTCTGAGATTGAGTTACCAATCAGGTATTCTAGACATCAGGGGAATCTACCTCACATGTAATCTTCAATTATAATTGGTGCATTGTGACCAAGTTTTTTATTTTACCAAAGTGGTTTTTGTTTTACTTGGCAAGGTTTTAGCGAGGCAACATATTATACACCGTATCACATTAGGTACGCGACACAAGGGAGAGTGTTTAAGGAAGGTTAATCTCGTAACTTCCAATATGTGTCTTGATCTAATTAGACTAAATTAATAGAATCTTTATTTGAAAGGGAATCTCAGATTCTTCGGAATACTTAATGTAATGTCTATATAAAAATCTCATTATCAATGAATAAAATATTGATTTGCATCTATCTTTTTCTCCTAGAATAATATATATATATATATATATATATATATATATAGGATTTTTTTCAGGTGCGGACGTCCGCACCGACTGTTCACCGTGCGGATGCGGCGTTTCCGACGACCGGCGAGGCGGCGACGGTGTATCCGGCGAGTGGGCTTTGCTCGCCCCGGCCCGGCGACCCCGTCTGTGCCGGCCCGAGGTCCATCGCCGGCCGGCAGCCGGCCGGAATCTGTAATTTTGCAGAAAAATGAACAGTACATGTCATTTTTCTGCAAATTTGCAGATTCCGGCCGGCTGCCGGCCGGCGATGGACCTCGGGCAGGCACAGACGGGGTCGCCGGGCCGGGGCGAGCAAAGCCCACTCGTCGGATACGCCGTCGCCGCCTCGCCGGTCGCCGGAAACGCCGAATCCGTACTGTGCGGACGTCCGTACCTGAGAAGGACTGTATATATATATATATATATTAATTTAGCACTGCTAGGTGAACAACATTTTGGTATCTCACGTAGAACTCACCTAATGTGTCAGCTTATGTAGCATAACCACGTTATTTAATGAAACACTATGTTTGGGTAGCGACACGTCATGTACATGCCACATAGGCTGACACATAAGGTGGGTTCTAAAAATTTCTCGGGCTCTAGGTAGGATGTCAAAAGGTGGTTAATCTAACATTATTCATATTAATTTCATAATTTTGTAGCTAGTAGGACAGAAAAAGAGTCATGAAATGCTACATAATATATATATAAATATATTTTTTCAAAACTACCGTAATTTTCTATAAAAAAAATTGTTATTTTGGTCATATTCATATCAGTCACATATGACTGAAGTTGAAATTATCTTTGAAACAAGTACTTAATTAAATAGCAATAATATTGACGGATGTTTATTAAATTTCAATAGTCACTCAAAACTTTTGTCAAACTTGTCTGTTTTCATTAATCCAAAATACTGAGATTTTTACTGAAAAAAAAAAAATTAAACCTTGACCTAAACATTATTAAAACGCATGAAATCTAGAGTACGGAGATTTATACTCGTCATCAACAGCCGGGAACGTCATAAATGGTTTTCTACTCGTCCAATATATTAGAATGTCTATTACGTACTCGTCCAAGATGAATAGCTACGTACCTGTGCTGGAAATCCGAACATGATCCTGCCCTCTTTAATTGGAGGTGGTACGGTGAATCTAACCCGGCCATTTCTGATTTTGTAGATAGAATTGTGTGGCCAAGTTAATTTCTATGTGAAAAATGATTTTTTCCCTGTCACTTAAATGTATTGTTGTACTTAAATCAGTTGGTTCATCATTGTTATTATCCTCGTTTTTGGACATACCTCTTTTTTTTTTAAAGACAAAAATAGTGGTACTTAATGGTCGGGAATGATACAAATGGTTTCCTACTCGTCCTAATTGATACCATTTTACGCTCAAATATGCAATGCTCCAATTACCATAATTACTTAAGTAGTTGCATAACCATTTAAATTATTCCCGGACATTACCACTATTTGTAGGTGCCAAAAGCGGGGATAATAACAATAATGAACTATTTCAAAGTACGACAATACATTTTGGTCACAGGAAAAACCATTTTTCACATAGAAACTTAGCCACAGAATTCTATCTACAAAACTAGAATAGGCGGGGTTGAATTGACTACCTGAATTGAAAGAGGCAAGATCATGTTAGATTTCAAGCAGGTAGCTATTCGATCATCTTTTTGGTTTTAGAAGAAACCGATGCATTAAATCAGTTTCTTGTTGTTATCGTTGGGTTCTCAGACAGTGAAGAGCAAAAAAAGGAAGACAAGGCTAGGCCAGCAACAGACCAAGCCATGAGGGCGCAAGTTATGTCAAACTCAAAGAGAGACTACTCTTCATTTGGCATATGCAGCAACAAAGGTACGTACAGCTTACTAAGTACAATGCATTACCAACTGTCATATACGGATTCTATATATCTATCTATCTACCTAGCTCATTGTTTACGAGCCACAATAAATCAAAACTAGTGTGTGCGCGCTGGTGATTATTTAATAGCTGATCAAGGCTCTGAAAATCACAAGGTATTTGATTATATAACCAATGCACTCCAGAATCTAACCAGCAATCAAGTGAGTTGTTTATCAAAATTATCGCAAAATGTTCTCTTACATAATCTACATGATATCGATCACCATGAAAAAAAAAAAAAAAACTCTAAGTATACAATTAGTATGTTTTTAAACCTAAAAGTGAGTCGTGATCTGATTAATTAAGTAGTTTAAAAGATTAAATGTAGGATACGAAATATTTATTTTATAAGATACTATCAATTGATTAATTACTTTTAATTATGTTTACGTGAACTCTAATTATTGACCTTAGTTTCTAAAAAGAAAAATGACTCCATTCTTCTTAATTAAAACCTAGGTTGCATGGAATCGGGTGCGGGTACGTGGAAGCGAAGCGTTTGGAAACGCGGAAGTGTTTTTTTAGAAAAATAGTTGGAAGCAGGTACGTTAAAGAAGCGCCGAATAAAATTATATATCCAGAGCGGGGCTCCGCTATGAAATTAAAGAGCGGGGCTCCTTATTTGACCTACTTTCTGATCAAATTTCTACATCTTCACCATTCAGTATTCAGGTATATGTGTTTAGATCATCTCTGTAAAATTTCATCAAATTTGATAATCGTTTGAACATTCCCAGTCGTAATTAACACAAGTGGTTCATACTGAACATATTCAGTATGTTCATTGTTTTTTTATCGTTTTGATACCTTAACGATCACCAAATTTGATGAAATTTTGCAGAGATGATCTACACACATATACCTGAATACTGAATGGTGGAGATGTATAAATTTGATCAGACAGTTGGTCAAATAAGGAACCCCGCTCTTTAATTTCAGAACGGATCCCCGCTCTGAATAGGTACTATATATATATATATATATATATATATATATTAAATAGAAGGGTTGACGCAGGGGGTTGACAAATCTCTCTAGGTATGGCCAATTATTCTGAAATCAAAGAGGATTAGATAATACCCACTCAGAGTATGCCACTCCTCTTCCTCTTCCCCATTTGAATTTCTTCTTCCTCCCTCTCAGCCAATATGGGCGTTGCTTCCATCATCCACAACAGCGCTCACATCCCCTTAAAATTCAATTCCGACCTTTCTAGAGTTTCTTCACGATCCTCAGCCCCAAAGTCTACACAAGTTCGGTTTCCCAAAGCCATGTCTTCCACCACCACTGAAACCACCCCAACTGAATCTGCAGCGGAGCTAATCCCATCCCTCTCCTCCGCCCTACCCCTCCTCTACCTCTCCCTCTGCTCTCCCGACCACCGCTCCACCTGGTACACCCTCCACCAAAACCCCAACCACCCCATCTGCCTCCGCCTCCGAGTCGGCTCCTATGACGCACTAAACACAGCAGAAAAGGCTTATATGCCCACGTTTCCTACGCGCTTCCAAAATAGGAATCGGCGTTTCCGTCGCGCTCCCAAAAGCCTCTTTTCCCGGAATTGCGTTTCCGAGCGATTCCGTCCGCTTCCATCACGCTTCCGCTTCGGAAGCGTGAAACGTGAGCTTCTTGGCGCTTCTGTACTACGCAGATTAAAACTGTCAATACATTCAAAGTTTGCTTAAAAAAATATAGATGTCAGCTTCAACTTACAGATTTTAACTATTTTAATTTTTTTATTTTAGGGGAATGAATAACTTCATTGGCATAAGCCCTACGACCGGTTAAGCCTGGTCAAGCAGGAGTCGAAACTCCACTACAAACTAAAAGTTCTAAAATAAAGCAACAAAACGAAATAAACGATACTAAGGTTCGAATAAAGCAAAAATGTCTAAAACAAGTGGACAAAAAACTACGAAAATAAGTAATCATCATGATAGTAGAGAGGACTCCACCACAACCCTCAGGCCTAAGGCCACACGGTGTACCTTTCAAGTAGAGGTAGAGCAGCCCTCCCTACTCACATGATGGGATCCTGGTGTAATAATGCACCACCTCACGTCGCAATAGTCCCATCGCCAACCTCCGAGGCCGATCCCGGGTCTGTCAGGCCCCCATATGCAGAATTTCCTTCAGAGCTATCCATCACCCCCGTAGTCCCCGACGGTGACGCCATCGAATCAAAGTTCAGAGTCATTGCCATCTTCTTGTTCTTACTCCCCCTAGGTCATCCATGTTTCTTCGGAGATTTGCGAGCAAGGCCGATAGCGCCACCGTTACCCACCATGAACCCTAGGTCTCACGGTCCAAGTTCCAGAGCTATAACCTCCAAGCAGTGTTTAATAAACTTGTCCCGAGTTGAGTCCTCCTCATTCCGAACCCGTCAGACCCCGGCCACCTTCGATGGAGATGAGGATTCTGGTATTGCACAAATATGTACCTGCCATTTCTCCTTCGAAAATAACCCCGATAGGGAAGAAAGCGAAGGAGAAGAGGAGATAGTCATACCTGAGGCGGAGTTTGCCCTGAAGATCATCCCCGGGGGCGCAGCTTTTTGAGATCGCTAGGGCAGTTCTACCCTCCATGGTCAATCCGACAGCAAGTGCGGCAACGTCCCAACAACCTCTCATACTTGTACTCCACCTTGATAACATCAGAAGGAGAAACCCTAAGACGACGTTCAACCTTCACCAGAGCATTAAGGAGGAGAATTAAGCGAACCCTAACAGTACCACGACTCAGGGCAGCATGATCAATTTAGAGAAGAGGCCGATTGTCTCCTCGACAAGTCGGACGGTGGCCACCGATAGGAGCGCCGGCGGAAGCCTGGATATTGCCACCCAGACTCAAATGAAGTCGAGCAGAAGCTTCATGATATCGAAAAAACTATCATAATCATTGAGAATCACCATTGCCCTCTGGACGCACCACGGTTCACCCTTCTTGATCCTCGACAGATCACGCTCATTGTTGAACGTGAAAAGAAACTTGTCTCCCCGTGCTGTGACCTTCACCGGAGCCGACGTCTTCCACATCGATCGCACGGCGCCGCGGAAAGACTCAAAGGCCATAGTCTTGCTGGTATTGAGACGACCAACCAGATAAAAACAGGAAGCAACAAACTCGTTTTTCGGGCTCTGAAGATTCCCAAGGTCCACCGGCTCCTCTTTTGTGCTGAAAGAAAGCTTGGACGCCAGACGTGCAGTCATGGAGACTACTGATGCCGTCACTGCAGCCATTCGAATCGCACCGTGCAGCCACTCAAAACCCTAACCCTAACCCTAAGTCGAGAGAGAGAGAAGAAGAGGCTGCGGTATTTCCCAAGGAATTTCATTTTTAACTATTTTAAATTAATTTGTGATGAGTGATATTTATTTAGTAGGATAGTCGGCCTGAAATACTATTGATTTGATTAATTGTTTTTTTATTAACTAGGTCTATGCATGTGCTGATTCTAATTTTTGACCGTACGTTGCTAAAATGAATTGACCTTAGTTTGGTAAAACAAAAATGACTCGATTCTTCTTAAAACCGTCAATACATTCAAAGCTAATTTGCTTAGAAAAATATATAGATGTAACTTCAGCTTACAGGAATACGTATAAGCATATAGTTTATGCGCGATAGTCTCCCCAACCCCAAATAATTAACATCACCTACTTGTCCAGGTTCCATTGTCGATACTCATGTCCTCGAGAGAGAACTGAAACAAATACATAGAAATTTCCCCATCTGAGCAGGTTTACCTCTATCATTGCGTGAGAGTTGAGCTAGCATGCGCCCACGCCTAGGGTTTAGTAATTAAGTTGAACAAAATTAGGCATATCTATAGGAGCAGGATCATTTTAATGACATCAATCATGGCACCAACTAGGCTTATATACAATTTAGCTCTCGAAGTCAAACACAATTATAGAACTTAAATATTAAAACTCCTATCTCCGGCCAACTACATTAGAAAAATTGTGATGATGATCGAGTTCTAATTTTACTCATGAGTATTGATGAGTGTCCTGCATGACGGGGTACTTCATAGTATTCTATAGTTTTATATATACAGATTAATGGAGCTCTAAAGACCCTAACTAAGGGTGTGTCCTTGTACCACTGAACTAGTTTTGAGGCCGGTTACCACTTTTCATTACCTGAAAAGACCAATTGAAGAATGATATATAGAAGGATTGAAGTTTTCAAAGTGTGCTAATAATAAAATTTGATATCTAGAATCTATTAATTAAATAGTTCATAACCGTGACCAGTCATGAGTCTGTAGGGTTTTGGATACTTGTACTTCTCGATCCATCGATAATATAATTAAGTTCTGCTTACAAAATATTAAGCACGGATGTTACGAACGTTACAATTTTAGGGATTAATATTACTATTTTGATGACTCATTTATATATATAATTTTATGATAACATTAATACATGTACGATTTAATACATGTATATTAATACATGTATATTTAATACATGTATTAAAATGATTTAATACATTAACATTAATACTCATTTATATTAGGGAAAAAGACCATTTACACAAAAAGGGTGAAAAACTTGTCTATTCCAATGTTACCTACCCATTCCAATGAATCTTTGTAAAAATACCTAATTACCCTATACTAAACGCTAATAATCTAATATCCTCATTCTCCTCCTCCTTTTTAACCACCAGACCTCACACATCTCTCTCTCTCTCTCTCTCTCTCTCTCTCTCTCTCTCTCTCTCTCTCTCAACCGACGAAGACTACTACTCCAGCGCCGCCTTGAAGAACGAGGTCGACGAAGATCTGGGGTAGTAGTCTGCTTCTTGATCTTTACCCTCACCTGCCCAATACACGTCACCTTAGGAGAAGAAGGCTCCGGGTTTTCGAACCCGCCTCGCTTCTTGCTCCCTCCGCTGCTAGGAAACATCGGGGAGGCGCCGCCCTTGATGCTGCCACTCGGAGTTTATGTGAAGGTTTTGGGTTTGCATATATTTGTCTGTTTGAAAGGTTTGTTCTTTGGGGTGTGTGAAGTTTCTGGGTCCGTGTGTTATGGGAGTTTGAATCTGGAAGAGTTTGTGAAGATGGGTTTGGTAAAGGTGGAGGCTTGGGATGGGAGGAAATAGAGGGGAAGGAAGAAGAAAGATGAGGCTGTGGAGGAAACTGGGTGTTGGGTTAAGTTCTCTTTTGGGACTTGCATGCCTTCTTCAAGATCCAAAGTTGATAGCATGGGAACCCTAAATTGATTACTGGGGGTCAGTAACATGGTTACTGGAAAATATTGAATCTGTAATCTGATTACTGGGGGTTAGTAATCGATTACTGGGGGTCAGTAATCGATTACTGGGGGCAGTAACCTGATTACTGGGGGTCAGTAACCTAATTACTGGGGGTCAGTAATCGATTACTGGGGGTCAGTAACATGGTTACTGGAAAATATGGAATCTGTAACCTAATTACTAGGGGTCAGTAACCTGATTACTGGGGGTCAGTAATCGATTACTGGGGGTCAGTAATTAACTTGATTATTATGGGTCAGTAACTTAATTACTGGAAATCTGTAATCTGCAAATTGCTTACTGGGGGTCAGTAACCATCGTCCAATAACCTGATCATAAAAAAAAAAATTAAAAAATCCGGTGAAAAAAAAAAATCCGACAAAAAAAATAATTTGGTGACCGGAATCCGGCGACCAGGCTCCGGCAAACGGCCATGGGAGGCCGGAGGAGTTGAGTGACATTTCGGCAAAGTTTGTTTCTTTATGTTCCACTTTCTCAGCACATTATAATTCAAAAATAAGTTAGATAAGACAGAAGGACAAAAAAAGAAGAAAAAAATAAAATTGTACTAGGGTTGAAAAAGATTTGTTCAAATGGACAATAGAGTTGTTACATTAGGGGGAAAATATAAGATGGTCATTTGAATGGGTAATGAGGGGGTCAAATTAGCACTAAATGGACATTTTTCCTTTATATTAATACATGTGTTATGCATTAACACATTGTAAAATTTCCTTCCTATATAATTCATTTAATTCGTTTTTCACTGAGATCGAGTAAACTATAAACTAATTCTTAACGATCAATTACAGAAGTACACACCAGGGGCCTGCTCACATCGAATTTCAAACCATAGAACAAAACTAATAGTAATTAATTTCCAACGGCTTAGTTGATCATGTATAATTGTATATTGTAGCATATCTCCTCTCAAGTAGGCCGGCCAACTTGTTCATGGAACTGCATATATATATATATATATATATATATATATATATATATTGTATTATCCTATATATTTTTCGAAGTCTTTTGAGCTCACACTGATCGGCGATCGCCTATATATTGTAGTGTGTACACTAGTACGTAGATGATTGGGTACGTTATGGAGAAAGATAGTGACAATACCTGAACGGAGAGAGAGCATTAGTGTTGAGTTCTCTCTATACTCTTCCATATCCAGGTTAGCATATATATAATCGGGAGGTTTGCGTGTTTTCGTGCTGTTAATTAATTTTAGAGTTTAAAGTTTAGATTTAATCATGCGCAGTGTGTGTTATCGTGCTACATATGTTCATGTGGCGATAGTTCAAACAATGTGATTTTGTATTCCGAGCATATATGTAATGGTCGATTGATCATCGTCTGGGGTCTTCGATCAATATTTTGGTGATCACTGTTCAATTCGATCTGTTTAAAGATATTCCTTTTGAATGGATTGTACATAGATATATATGTCTTCGTTCTAAATAGGATCTTCTCAAGGACATGTACTCTACTTTTGTCCTTCTCTTATTCTCACGTATACATGACGAACATGATCTTGTTTTGTATTAATTACCTACTTCAGTATTTGCAGTCGTACCCGATCTCCATATAATTAAAACACTCACTACTCATCAGTAGTTCTCGTAAATAAAACAAAACAAAAGACAAAAAAGGATACGTAAATTTACATAGAGATCTAAACCTAAGTTTCGCTACCCTGAAAATGAAATCGATCTCAAACCCCAGCTTGAAGTTGCTCTGGGAAAACTAAACTGGAAGTTGATTTGTTTATAGCTTGAGATCGATATCTGCAGAATAAATATAGTTTCACGAGTCTACGACAAATCTAACGTAGCAAAGGAGAAGAGAGGAGATCCAATACATGATAGGGTAATTAAGTGCAAGTACTTTGGGGTACGTGCCACCCAAGTCTTAAGCTAACCCTAATAATGAATGGAATGAATTCTAGGGCAACTACTGCAAGTACGAAAGGGGGTGTATATATCTGAAACTGGGAGACCGTTAACTACTGTCGACACCTCTGCCTGTGACAGTCCTCGATCAACATGAGTCTTCATGGTACTATCAACTCCTGACACGTCTGCAATGAATCAATATTGAAATAGTTCGGATTCCATTTGGGAGGGATAATGTTTATTTAAGAAACAGACAATTACTTAATGCTAAGAACTTTTGGATAGCTAATTTTTTAGTTACTACACATGCAAGCAAGTGAACTTAATTAATTAGTATTTATATTTTTTTTATAAAATAAATTATATATATATATATATATATATGCGTGCAATGCACAAAAAGACCGGACGCGGGCCGGTTCGAAACTAAAATTTACAAAATCCGACCCAGAGTCCGACACCCTCAGACTGAGCCGAGTTTTTTCGAAAATGAGGATTGGCCCGAACCCGACCAAGTTGGGCCGAACATGACTTTCAGGCTTTTTCGGGCCCAAATCATGATCACCAACCCCATTCCTCTTCAAACTCTTGTACCATGAGAAATGAAAGCTTCACAGTCTACGAAGATGAAAATGAGTGCACCTCCACCACCATCTCATTCAACAACGACTCAACAATATCGGAGGTCGTGATTTTCAATTTGGGACTCTAGGGCACTCCGCAGCGGCAGTAGGGACGCAGGGTCGTGGAGACGTGGACTAGTGGATCGAGGGCTGGAGGCGGTGGAGTCGTGGTCACTCAGCTTGGGTGATAGGCCAGGTAATTGGGTAAGTAAGTAGGTCTGGGCCTGAACCTGATGTTTAGATGGGTTATTCAAAATTTTAGGCCGAGTTGAGTTTTCGGTCCCAAAAAAAATAGGACTCGGGGCTCGGACTGATCGAGTTTCAGATTTTCGGGCTGGTCCTTAAAAAATTGGGCTAGGCTCCTTTCAAGCTTTTTTCGGGTTTTCGAACCAAACTTTTGGTCCTTTGGACCCAAACGCCCAGCCCTAGTGCACATGATATCTCGGAATATAATTGAAATTTTTACCATTATTTAGCTTTTACGTACTAAGTTTAACCATTTTAGACTCATACATAATCGTATCCGAATTGTGATGACATGATGCTTCAAACTTCAAAGTATGACATAAAATATTTCTTGTATTTTGTATTTTAAGTTTACTCTCTTTTTTTTGTTGAATATTTATTCTTAAAGTTTTTTTATCTTTCTATTTTCTACATTACATTTAAGAGATTGATGTGAGTAGCAAAAAATTAAAAAAATTATTATTGCGACCAAAATTCTTTGATTTCTTCATTAGGAGGTCTTCTAGCTTAGTTGAACTATATATTGTGGCAAGTAAGTACTTCATTATTTAATATTAGCTAGTTTTTAAATGAGAAACATATTTTAAGAGTTATTAAGAATGTAAAAGGATGCATATTGGCGCAAAGAACAAACTGTAGAGATGAACATGAGAGTTTAGTGACACTTAATTAAACAAGATTAATTAATGAATCCGAATGTAATTTGCTAGGTTGCTCGTAACAAGTAGAAACAAAATATAAACCACAACTACATGGAGCTAGGCAGTTCTTGGAACCCTTTGTTGGTTTTCTTCGACAAGTATATTATACACGATACAACTTGGATAAATAGAGAGACTTCCGAACACGCGACTGCTAGCTACTCATTGCGACGTTGAAGTACGCTAGAGCTAAGAATTAAGGTCTGAATCTCTCTATAAAAGGAAAGCTAATTTGGAATATATGACCAATAAATTCCAAGGGTTGGTATAGAAAAATATGAAGCTAGTCAATTCAAATTGTCAAAATCGATCAGTTTATATATACTTTATAGCCATCCGCATGGCAATTAGTAATCCACTTGAGAGAGAATTAAAGCCATCGACAGGCATGTTGAAATCCAATTAGGAATTCAAGCCATCAACAAATATGCATGCAGCTTCCAAAACGTTTTGCAGATCTTTCTAATTAACTAAAACCCTAATTATATATATGTAAAGTACCTGGTAAGTTAGAATCTTCAGTTTAATTTGAATTTACTATAACTTAATTATTTATAAATCTCGCTCGTGCAGTTTAGATTAAATTTTTTTTCTATTCATGGAGAAAAATGCAAGAATCGAACTATGATCTTCTTAATCTGTATTTTTAAATAAAGGATATATTAGGTAAACGAAACAAAATGTCAAAATATTTTTCTTATGTTTCAACTACTACGTACCTAGGTATAGAAGCTCGACCATTTCATAAATTTGATGTGAGTACTGCTCATAGCATTATGATGTTTTTTTTCTCTCCCTCGTATGATACTATAAATCAACATCTCATATGAGTAATGTATAGTCATTGTTGTTATGCAGAAGCATATGACGGTCTCACACATATGTGTCCAATAATGTCGATATCCTTCTTACCTTAGGCACCTGTTGAAAATTATATATGAAGTTTTAACACAATAAACTTCTGACATTGTTGTGTGTAGTATCATTTTTTATAATCCAAGAATGATTCTTCACTGGTTATGAGATTCTAAGTGACTCTAATCGAATCCAACACTTTTCCCACTACCAGAAAAGGGGTTATAGCCGACGATATGGGAAAAAAAGGCCGACGAAATAGTACCTCGTCGGCTATAACCCCTTATAGCCGACGAACTACTATTTCGTCGGCCACATCGTCGGCTATAATATTATAGCCGACGACTGCCGACAACTCGTCGGCTATAACTATAGCCGACGAAACGTTTTTGGTTATAGCCGACGAGGATGGTATTCGTCGGCTATAATAGTTATAGCCGACGAAAAGTTTTTGGTTATAGCCGACGAGGAGGGTATTCGTCGGCTATAACTCTTATATCAGATCGACCTTCTGCATCAGGGAGCTCATTCGTCGATGAAATCGTCCAAAACGCTCTGAAATCGTCCAAAACCTCGGCCATAAGCTTGAAAGGTACGTATATTGCTATGTGTGTTGATTTAGTTGGTTATATGCAGAGGTGTATTAATTTAGAGTTTAATTAGAATAAATGTGTGATTAATTTGATATATATATATATATATATATATATATGTGTGTGTTGAGATGAGATTATTAATGGGTTGATATATATGTTGTATTGGTTAGATAGAATTGAAGTTTTGTTGAAGATTAGTGATTGATTAATGTTGATTTATAGGTGATTTTAGATGAATTTGATGAAAAAATGTATATATATTAATTAATTTAATTGTAATTAAAAATATATTGTTGGTATATATAAAAAATACATTGTGTTTAATTAATTAGGGAGATTGACGATGTTTTAATTAATTTAGGGATGCATGTGTATATATATATATATATATATATATGTGTGTGTGTAATGATGAATTTTTTAATTAATTAGTACGTACGTAGTACGTGCATATATACATATCTATATATAGCTATATTTATTTCTTGAATTTACAGGATGGACAAGAGTTGGATTACCCTTGGAAGATGGGATCAGGCGTATCATGATGGAGTTAGGAGTTTCCTGGATTTTGTGATGGCTAACTGTGGAGACACTACACTTCATTATTGTCCGTGTAAAAAGTGCAAGTGTGCCACCCCACGACACCGGTTTTCCATAGAGACAGTGGAGCAACACCTGGCTAGATATGGATTTTGGGTCCTATACACTAATTGGATTTATCACGGTGAACCAGAGTTTGCGGGTCGTCATGATCATGGACAATTTGCCGAGAGAGGGAGTTCCTCCAATGATCCGACAACGAACTGGATCAACGATATGTTTCCTCGTGAGAGCGGTGTCTTTGAGGAAGCACCAGATGTGCAACTCCCACCTCCGGAGATGGAGTGTTTCCCTGATATTGAGCCACTCGAGCCATTACCCCGATCTCCGGTCAACACAAGTGGTATGGAAAAGTACAACAACCTGATCGCATTGCAACAGACTCCGTTGTACCCCGGATGCAGTAAGACTGTCCTTGAATCTGTCATGGGAGTGATGAAGATCAAAACGGAGAACAAAGGCACTGTCAAATCGGTTGATGATTGGCTTCGGCTATGGGGTGGGGCGATGCCCCCCGGACATCGGCTTCCTACCAGTCATCATAAGGTGCGACATATCCTTAAAGATCTCGGCCTTTCCTACATCAAGATTCATGCATGCAGATACGATTGCGTTCTGTTTTACGGGGAAGGACTTGCAGATCTTGAATACTGCCCATTATGCAATACAGAGCGGTATAAGTTCACTCCTAAAGGGAACAAGAAAGCTGTGAAGATACTTCGGTACTTCCCGCTGATTGATAGGCTTGAGCGGTTGTTCATGTGTGCTTTCACGGCCGAAGCTATGAGATGGTGGGCTGAGAGGAATGTGCCTGACGATGACACCCTTAGACATCCCGCCGACGGAGAGGCTTGGAAGAAGAACGTGCTGGAGTTTCCCGAATTTGCATCAGAGGTTCGAAATGTTTGGCTAGGGCTATCATCCGACGGTTTCAACCCTTTTGGCAAGAAAGAGCTTTAGTACAGTGTGTGGCCAGTTATTTTGATTCCGTACAACTTTCCACCGTGGATGTGCATGAAGAAGGAATATAACATGCTCACATTGTTGATTCCAGGCCCAGGTTATCCGGGAAAGTGTTTCGATGTGTATTTGAGACCCGTAATTGAGGAGCTTCGGTACTTGAGTCTGAACGGCCACCTGGTCTACGACCGGTTCAAAAATGAGATGTTCCGGATGCATGCCATGCTTGTTGGCACGATCAGTGACTTTCCTGGGAGGGGTATGTTGTCGGGCAGCGTCACCAGGGGTTACAGGGCTTGTTCAGAGTGCATGACTGTTGATTGCTCCAGTCCTCATTGCAGCAAGATTGTCCAGATGCGTCACCGTCGTTGGCTTCCGCATGACCATCCATTTAGGGACGATGCACAGGCTTTTGATGGGACTGAAGAAAGGGGCTGGGCACCGGAGCGATGGACAGGGGAGGAAATATTGGCAGTGTTGAATGAGTATGACTTTGGTCCGCTTAGCAATCATCCCGATGTGTTGCGCACGATTCCAGAGAGGCCGGATCGGTATAGGTTCTGGTCACACAAGAGCATCTTATGGGAACTTCCTTATTGGGCCAGGTTGGCTACCAGATACTACCTAGATGTCATGCATATAGAGAAGAACGTGGGTGAAGCCGTGGTTGGCACAGTTTTGAATTGGGAGAAGAAAACAAAAGACACCCCCAAGGCACGCGTTGATCTGAGAAATATGGGACTGCGGGACCATTTGTGGTTGAGAGAGGGCAGGAGCAAAATGCCCCAAGCTCCTTACACCGTCACCAGGGACCAGAAACATGAAATCTTTGGATGGCTGAGTAATGTCAGGTAACTTTTTATTAATTAGGCATGTATTCCCTAAAGAATCCATCTGTTGTTGGACGACTATATATGCATGAAATCTAATTGTTGTTAATGGCTATGCAGGTATCCTTATGGCTATGCGGGTAACATAAGCAAGTGTGTTAACTACCGAGACAACAAGATGTACGGATTGAAGAGTCACGACTGCCATGTACTGCTTCAACGCCTCTTCCCTATTTTCATTCGAGCGTACTTGGAGGATGAAGTGGTTGAGCCGTTGGTGGCGTTGTCAAGATTCTTCCAGAAGTTATGCGCTAGAGAAGTTAGAAAATCAGACCTCATGAGAATGCATGAGGAAATCGTTTTTATCTTGTGCAAGTTCGAGAGGATATTTCCCCCAAACTTCTTTGACATCATGCCTCACCTGATGATCCATCTTCCCCAACAATTGTTGCTTACCGGTCCCGTACACTACACTTGGATGTATCCCATCGAAAGGTACATGTTATTCATAAATTTGATTTATACATGTTTTTAAATAAAAGTTGCATGCTCTTAACACGCACTTGTTAACCTTGCAGACAACTTGGAGACTACAAGAAATATGTGCACAATAAATCTGCGCCTGAGGGGTGTATTGCTGAAGCTTACATTGCGCATGAGTGTGTAACGTACGCCAAGTTGTACTTGGGAGCGATGGAGGACCCCCCACAACATCCAAGTCGAGATGACCCCGAGTTCAACCTATCTATCGTCGCCAACTCTGTTGTACCATACGGAAGCTTCAAGAAAAAGGGTGTGGACAAGTTGCCTGACCATGAGGTAGGGATTGCCCACTGGTGGGTTCTAATAAACTGTCCGGAGGTACAATATTGGAAACGTCACCATCTTCACAGCAAGGAAGTTCGCGGTGATGTCGAGTACCACAACACGACGTTTGCAGACTATTTTCCACAATGGGTAAGTGTATAAATATATATATTAGATGGCTTTCTTTTACAGTTCCCTATTCTTTAATCATAAACACACCGAGTGATTTGAGTTATATTTTTCAGCTGATGCAAGTGGCTGCGAGGGGTGGTCATACAAATTACTCAGAGGAATTGAGGCTGTTGTCGATGAAGCCGATATCTTCCACAGTCCGCCCAATGTGTGATGTCAACGGCGTTAAGTATATATGTGAAGCTAGAGACGGGGAACGCAAAACACAGAATTGTGGGGTGATGGTCGATGGTGCAGAGGGGGGCGTGGATTTTTACGGTGTCCTACAGTCAGTTGTTGAACTCATTTATGGGAACCGCATGAAAGTCCACTTGTTCAAGTGTCGATGGTTTGATACTAGGCCGCACCGCATACGGATCGATCAGTACGGCATACTTTCGGTGAATACCGCCACTAGTGTGTATGAAGACGACCCCTTTGTTTTCGCCACAGCGGCCAAAAAGGTCTTTTATCTTGACGATCCTTTGAACAAAGGCACGTGGAAGGTAGTTAACCATGTGTCTCAGCGAGACATATACAGTGCTACCACACTTGGTGTGAGCACAGAGTGTCAAGAAGCGACCGCATACCAAGAGCCGGACGCCGGCGACATTCCGGAATCCTCCACCATCCGCGATAATAATGTGACGCCGGGCAGAGTGGTCCGACTTCCTAGGGGTCAGGTGCCCATGTATGATGTTAATCCGAATCGTCTATATCAGCCCGACGATGACTCAGACGACGAGTACGAGCACCGGTTGCCAGATATTAACTACTATACTACGTCTGACTCAAGTGATGAGGATGATTCTGATTATCATCCTTAGTATACTATTTATGTATGTATTTGTGTACGATGGTGCATGCATGAATACATTTTTGTCCTTAATTACCGTTTTCCGAGTTTATGGGAAATTGTATTGAATTGTTTGTGTTATGTTTAGGAATTTATCAGGTGAAATAGGCAATTTTCAGGCCCTAAATGGCAAATTTTCAGAAAGATCAGAATTATAGCCGACGAAATGGACCATAATTCGTCGGCTATAATGCCCATACTTTAGCCGACGACTTGCAATTCGTCGGCTATAATGCCCATACTGTAGCCGACGACTTGCAAGTCGTCGGCTAAAGTATATTGACCGAAACCATACGTAGACCGTTCAAATGCAAAAGTGTCGTGAAATAAGATACGACCGAAATATTGAAATACGACTACGGTTGAAAAATGGGAAGATTCCGACAAAATCTGTGTGCCGAATGTTGCGGTTAGGTGTTTTTTACTTCCGTTTTCCTATGGGTAGCCTGACGGTCGGTAAATATTTGGAGGAAAATTTTTATACGGTTAGTTGCGTCGCATCGCTTTGAAACTATTCTCGGTTGAACGTCAGGCCAAAAAACGTCATCTAGACGGGCCAATTGCCGTTTTAAAGCGTTTAGAGGTTTGACCAAGCAGTTTGACCGTCCCGATCGAGCCTTTAACGTTGTCAGATGTAGTTGTATTTTTTTTCATACATGTATTTAATCTTAACGGTGATATCTGACGGTTGGAATAGATTTTCCAAACTTTTAGATTCGAAATCGGAACATATGCACTAATGTTCCTTAACTTATTTACTAAGTGTTTAAGTGAATGTATAGTTTCAAATAGTTACCATACGTAGACCGTTCAAATGCAAAAGTGTCGTGAAATAAGATACGACCGAAATATTGAAATACGACTACGGTTGAAAAATGGGAAGATTCCGACAAAATCTGTGTGCCGAATGTTGCGGTTAGGTGTTTTTTACTTCCGTTTTCCTATGGGTAGCCTGACGGTCGGTAAATATTTGGAGGAAAATTTTTATACGGTTAGTTGCGTCGCATCGATTTGAAACTATTCTCTGTTGAAGGTCAGGCCAAAAAACGTCATCTAGACGGGCCAATTGCCGTTTTAAAGCGTTTAGAGGTTTGACCAAGCAGTTGACCAGGGAATAGCCGACGAAATCCTTAACTTCGTCGGCTAAACTCTTGCGATCCGCGCCGTTTCATTGTCCGCCGTTGGATGGGCGAGATCTGACGGCTGCTGAGAGCGTAAAGTATAGCCGACGAGATTCATATTATAGCCGACGATATGCATATTATAGCCGACGATATACTTAACTTCGTCGGCTATAACCGGCCCGCAAAGCCCAACTTCGGCCCGGCCCGGAT
Organism: Potentilla sterilis; assembly: GCA_963682095.1. NCBI lineage: Eukaryota > Viridiplantae > Streptophyta > Magnoliopsida > Rosales > Rosaceae > Potentilla > Potentilla sterilis. The sequence goes on from OY821761.1 coordinate 14,468,594, forward strand.
TTCGGCCCGGCCCGTCAGAGTATAGCCGACGAAATTCGTCGGCTATAACTATAGCCGACGAATTAAAATAACATCGTCGGCTATAGTCCTTCGATTTAAACCGAAACAGAGGGTGCCTCCCTCATTTTCCAGAAACCCTAAATCCCTAAATCCCCACTGCCGCAGCCGCCCGTCCCTCCCCGACGCCGACCGACCACCACCGACGCCGACCGAGCCTCCCCCTCCCTACCCTCCCCCTCCCCGCCCCCTCCCCGTCGTGCCCGACCCCTCCCCGACCCGAAACCCCCTGCCGCCGCCGCCCCGAGCCGCCGTCCCGAGCCGCCTCTGCCGCCCCTGCCTTGCGTCGCCTCTGCCGCCCCTGCTGCAGCCGCCCAGCCGCAGCCGCCCCTAGCCGACCCGAAACCCCCTGCCGCCGCAGCCCCTGCCGCCGCCGCCGCCGCACCGCACCACCGGTCCTCGTCCAGACTGCACCACCATGTCAGGTAGTCCCGATCGAGCCTCATTTACGGTTTTTATTAATTTTGTCGAATTTTGTGAATTTTAGGGTTTTTGTGAATTTTTTGTGGAATTTAGGGTTTTTGTGAAATTTATGGAATTGTGTGGATTTTTTGTTAAATTTGTTAATTTTGTGGAATTTATATACTAATTTTGTGGATTTTTTGTTAAATTTACGGTTTTTATATACTAATTGTGGAATTTTGTTGAATTTATATACTAGTATACTAATTTATATACTAATTTATATATAATTAGGTATAAATATTTTTTTTCATTTTTATGACGATATATATATATATATTTTTCGGAATATATATATATATATATATATATATAATTAGGTATAAATATAGTTATGTATATATATAATTAGGTGTATATATATTTAAAAAAGTTTTTTATTTTTTTGTGAAATTTAAGGAATTTTGTGTTATATTTAGGAATATATATATATATAATTAGGTATAAATATATTTAGGTACCTATATATATAATTAGGTATATATACATTGAATGATGTTTTTAATTTTGTTTTGTGGAATTTTTGTGCAATTTATGGAATTTATATACTAATTGTGCAGGAAACCGGCGCTTTGTAGACCGATGGCTTGGCAGACGGACCGAGAGCGACCCCGACGCTCAGGCAGGATCCAGCCGTGGGGGTAGCGGATCCAGCGGTCGTCGGGGCCTAGGCCGGCCTTTGAGTCGACGAGAGGAGACGTTGATGGGATTGACGCCGAGCGATCCACGTGGGGGCTCCTCGTATGAGTCGACGGGAGCGGGCCCTGACTCGAGTGTCGGAGGAGGACGCAGAGCCACCAGACCCCAGTGCACTTCAGCACTGTTCCAGGATCGGCAACCGACCCCACCGCGCGCCGATCTGGACCCTCCAGAGATGCTCCCTGTCCCCCCACAACGACAGCGTCCACAGCTACGGGGCCCACCGTCAGGGGGAGCAGGCCCCTCAGGGTCCACGCCCCGTATGTCTCCGCCATCGGGGATGTACATGGTCCAGTTCCTCCCTGCCATCCCTGAGTACGACGCCAGGGGGAGGCAGATTTGGAGGCACGACCGGCCTCACGAGATTCCCTGGGAGGAGGCCTACTTCTACAGTCCTTTCGACTCAGAGGACTGCCGCGGCCTGTGGGCCGTTCGTGAGAAGGACAAGCAGTACAACGACGCAGGTAATTGGTTAGTTTAATTAATTATTTAGATTGTTTAATTAATTATTTAATTAGTTAGTTTAAATAATTATTTAACTATGTGTTCATTTTAACAGGCGTCCTCGTCAATAAACCCGCGGGGACGAGACGGACCAGAGGGCCAGCGAACATGTCGACCCTGGAGAGGGAGCTGGCCGGTGGGATCAGAGAGATCCTGCCCGGTCCCGGTGAGGATGGACGCCCGATTGAGCGGAGAGACACCACCACCAAGTACATCAACGCGACGGGCATGCTCGTGCGGGACAGGGTCCCACTGTTGTGGCCCGACTGGGGCTCTGTGCCCGATGAGATCAAGGCGCGAGTGTACAATGCACTGTCGGTGAGTTAAATATGATTTTTATTATAGAAAATAAACAATTATGAATTCAGTCCTTATAACTATATAAAAATATTTTCTAATTAATTTATAATGTTGCAGCAATGGTTTAGAGTCCATCCTACCTTGGACTGGTGGAGAGACGAGCAGCTGAAGAACAGGTTATGTGTTTTGCTTTTTTTTGTATAAATATATTTATTGGCAGTGTACGAATATATCTAACAGTTGTGTTCTGTTAATATAGGTACTCCGAGTGGAAGAACGAGCTGTCCACGCACTACAGGACGTACCATGTGGAGCAGCGCTTGGGGCGAGCTGCAACCCCCCACGAGTTCCGGTACAGGGAGTACGAGTGGCTATGGCTGGTAGCCTACTTCGGGAGCGACAGGGTCTCGGTAAGAAAATTTAGCCTGGTAGTATATAACTTTTTAATGTTATTTAATAATTAAATTATGTAGTTACTTAATTCAATTAATTAGTTAGTTAGTTAGTTATTAGTTATTAAATTAAGTCAGTTGGTTAGTTACATAGTTAGTTAGTTCGTTACTAAATTAAATCAAATTAAATTAAATAAAATTAGGTAGTTAGTAAGTTAGTTAGTTACTAAATTAAATTAGTTAGTTAAGTAGTTACTAATTAAATTAGTTAGTTAAGTAGTTACTAATTAAATTAAATTAGTTAGTAACTAAATTAGTTATTAATTTTATTTTGGTTAGTTCCTAATATTTTAATTTAGTTACTAATTTATATTTGCGTTTATATGTTTGTTGTTATAATACAGAAAATCTCGCGGACGAACAGCGACAACCGCAGGAGGAACGAGCACCCCCACCACGGCGGCGCCCGCTCCTGGAGGCAGTGGGCAGAGATGGCGAGGAGGGACCGACCGCTGAGGCCGTTGTCGTGGATTCATGCGCAGATGTATCCGGGGCGTCCCGACCAAGTGGTAAGTATTCGTCCATCTTTAATAAAAGTGTTTCATGAAATTAATTTATATATATATTTTTTAATTCGTTTATTATATTTTCTTGTCAATTAGGCGGAAATAGATGCGGAGACCGACGCGATCACCTTCGGGATCGCGCGAGACACTCTGGGAGACGGGGCGTCCGACGAGGCGATCGCGGAGTTTGCCTCCACGATCGACACCCTTGAGCCGCGCTTGGCCTCTCAGATCATGCACGCGGCGGTAGGGACGGGGAACAACTACTTCTACCAGAGAGGCCTAGGCGCGGCGGGAGATGGGGTTCTCAAGTTCACGCCGGCCAATCCCAGCACGCAGCGTGCGGCTTCGACGAGAGGAGACTTGCAGACGCAGCTGCAGAGGACTCAGGCGGAGTTGGCGAGGGCGGTGGAGGCGCTCCAGCAGGCGGAGTTGGCGAGGGCTGCGGAGGCTTCGGCGCAGCAGGCCAGAGACGCATCTGTGGCGGAGATGTACCGATGGATGCAGCAGTCTTGGGAGGCCCAGCAGGCTGGACTCCAGCCCCCGCCTCCGCCACAGATGCCCCAGTTCGTCGTCCCCACTCCCCCCCCGCATCGGAGTACGCCAGCCGATCAGGACAGCCATAGCCACCGGAACTCGAACGATCCGGTCGACGACGCTACGCGTTTAGGGGGTGATGATGAGTAGATATAGTGGGTTAATTTGTACAGTATGTAGGATATTAGGGATGGATTGATGTGGATATTTGTTGGATATTTGGATGTTTGTTTGTGCATTTTCTGCAGCCCCCGAAGACGAAGAGAAATTGGGCCCGAGTAAAATTTTTTAATTTTTTTAAATATTTAGGGGTTATAGCCGACGATATTGGCATTATTTCGTCGGCTATAACAGTTATAGCCGACGATTTTTACCAAATTTCGTCGGCTATAAGGGCTATAGCCGACGATGTTTACCATATGTCGTCGGCTATACCCTCCCGGCTTCAGGCAAAAAAAAGCCGTTCCTGGTACCGGCGATTGTTATGGCCGACGATAGTGTCGTCGGCTATACTTCGGGTTAGGGGCAGTTACGTAATTTTTAGAGCCGACGATCTTCTCGTCGGCAATGTTCGAAGTATAGCCGACGACGCTTTTGTCGTCGGCTATACCTGGTGTTTCATAAGCCGACGACTTACCCCGTGTGTCGTCGGCTATACTATAGCCGACGGAGCAATCCCGACGAGATAATAGCCGACGATACTTCGTCGGCTATGACTATAGCCGACGAATTAATGGAAACGGCCGACGAGATGGCGTCGTCGGCTATGACGCCTTTTCTGGTAGTGTCCAATACTCCTCTATAACATCATAAAAGATTAATAGTTTCAATCTCTCAATCAAGAGATGAAATGTTACGTTAGTTTCTATTTTCAATGATTTGATTGCACAAGATACCTAATTATCCTACTTTTCTGAACTCTGCCACTTCTATAAGAGCAATAATTTACTCTCATTATGAATTTTCCCAATTGATTAGAAGCATCGACTAAGTGGACCCTAAATCACAATTTCATAAGTAGCAACTGAAAGATATTAGGTAATATTGTGCGTGCACAATGGGGAATGAGACCTATGTGATGTAAGACCAAAGACTTTTATAAATTTTCCTTTCCAAATGGTCAACTGTATAACATGCATGATATTAACTAATATGATGCATGTTCTTTGAAATTATTTGCATATGTATTAATTTAGGAGTTGAATTGAAATACATAATAATGTTGTTCTTGGATTTGTTTTATTTATTTTTTTATTAGGGTTCCCGATAGATAGTCATGCTGATAAAACTAATCCCTGAATGCCAGATACTTAATTCTAATGTAATAAGACAGACATGTTTGTAGGATTTAGAAAATAGAAAAACCAAGACAACAACGCATGTTTGATATTTAGAGGTCTAAGGCACGCCTGAATAATTTTTTCTACACCTAATTAATATTATCATGTATTATTAGACTGCTCAAATTACAAATCAGTTTTGACAGCCAAGTATGTATTATCGTATATGTCATGTACGTGTTGTTGACAACGTTCATGTTCTGTTACTCTTTTTTAACCTTTTGTTTCATTAGCCATATCTTGTTTAATTATTGAGGTTAGATATGTACGTGGTTAATTACTACTAGCTAGAGATTACTAATTTATTATCTGAGCATGCATGAGCGCATCACTAATTAACCCTATCACTGTTGTGCTAGCAGCTTTCACCTTAATTTGGACAAATATAAACGTACGTAAGCAAATGCAAATTAATTAACTAGGGGGTTTAATTATGGAAACTACTTGTGTCCATACCAGTATGGACGTGTGCGTCTATACTCTTTCTAATTTACATATTTTGAGCAATGTAATCATCGATTTTAACCGTTTAAAAGTTGAATTAATCAATAAAGATGACCTCTGTAAAAAATGAATGTAAACAAATATCATTTGCTTAACCGATTGTATCAAACAAATGGACGGTTGATTATGAGACTCCAAACTTTCACTAGAACTGTTCATTTGTATGATACAATCAAATGAGCAAACGATTTTGGTTTATTTTGAATTTTTACAGAGATTATCTTTACTGATTAATTCAACTTTTAAACAGTTAAAATCGTTAATTACATTGTCCAAGATACGCATATTAGAAAGAGTATGGATGCACACCGTCCAAACTGGTATGGACGTAAGTATTTTCTTTCAATTATTTAGATAGCTGCCACATATTACCCATTAGAGTCAACCATTTAGAGCAGTTAGGGTTTTGGATAATCGTATATATCTTCCAGAGTTCCAGTCATGAATCATGACCATGAACCTCCAACAACAAAAGGAACACAAAAAAAAGAAAATATGGCAAACATGGTTTTGTGGGAAATGATAAAAACCTCTAAGCCTAGGTCGATCAGTCAATTTCCTCGTCGTTTAAAAATTGATTGGGAAAAAAAAAAAAGAAGAAGAAGAAAAAAGTTAAACCCTAGAAGACCTTGCATGCCTTGTGCAGCTGCCGGTTCGATCTGTACGTTGTCAAACAGGGTGTAACTGGCCACACTTATGTCCTCAAACAATTGAGGCGTCTTAATCGGCGACGTCTCTTTCTAATCCTCGCAAGAACATCTATCTTATCGTCTAGCGCTTGGATCAACCGGTGTTGATGTTTAGAATTCGGTTAGTTTCGTTCATGGTTTTCAGTCATCTTCTATGTCTTGGCTATAGCCTTCTAAGGAAATGTGGGTGAGTTTCATTTGGTTGTTAAAGTCTTGGTTCGGTTCTCAATCTATAGCTAGATCGTTTCTGGAAGCAGAGCCGGTGAGGACGGTGGTGGCGCCGCTCTTGATCATCCGGCCCCGGTAATCCTGCAGGTGGCATGCACATTGCCGTAGGATTTCTATCTGTTATTTTCTTTTATACCGAAACCCTTCCAGTTTTAGAGAGCTAGGACAATCCGACTGGCTAATGAAACAGTGCACCCTAGGTCATCCCTCCATATATACTTGTTGCCTCGCTCGTAGTTGCTAGCAGTGCTGTTTGATGGAGACGTCGGTGGTATATATAATATATAACGAAGATTAGTCATAATGGAATAATTATGTGTTTCTCTAAACCAGATATTTGAGAGAGCTTACTTTATGTGATAAATCATAATATTAAACTCGACATTATTTTCCAAATAACCCTTTGATAATCAAAGGGGTATCTAAACGACTCTTTGTTGCTCATGAAGATGCGGATGGTTTTCGACCTTTAGTATAAAAATGGCTCTCAACATGTTGTGGAAACCAAGCATAACATGTCAACATGTGACATATATAACAAAGAGTTTATTGACTAGATCCATTAAAACGACGATTGATTTGCTAGAACACTTCACGGATTGCAATACGCAATTCATAGATCATGTATTAGCATTTGCTTGAATTATTGTAATGGTCATAATCATGCCACTGAGGCGACCAGTCATATATGATCATTTGTTCTTGTTTTTGTCTTGGTTGATGTGTGTATATATATATATATATATATATATATATATATATATATATATATATATATATATATATATGGATTATTGTTTTATTCCCTTAAATATAAACTTATGTTTTGCAATAATTGGGTGAAAGTCATTAACTAAGATGCTGAAAAAAAAGGAAGTTGTCATCGCAAAAAGGGTTAGAAAGGGTCCCTAGCTAGGGTTAGAGTTAGACTTGGGACATATGCGCAGTATAAGTTTCTCAGTAATGACGTCGACCCTGGTTAGTCTTTGTTAACGTCCATGAAGGTAACTACTATAATTGCCTTAAGGTAGCTACTATAATCTAAAAGTTGATTAGAAAGTATGATTTAGATAATTGCATCCATGGACCTTAATTTTAAGAGGTTTAGTGCATAGTAAATTATTATTTCCAGCTGATGTAGAACAGATGTGTTTGGGCCCAAATTGATATTTGTCCGAGATTGTGGATCGAGACCCAAGAAGTTATTCATTAGTGAATAATCTAACAATTATATTGTCTTTCCTTCTTGGAAAAGAATTGGAGATCCTTTAGGCCCAAGAATTCCTAAAGGATCGAGGCCCAAGAATCCTAGTTGATCTCAGAATCTATTATGCTTGATACGCAAGTATTGTGGTTTTGCATTCTCTATATAAAGAACTCATGCACAACGTAAAAAGGGTTCTCAACCATCTTACAAACACACAAGGTTTTGCGTATCGCAAATCTTGCAAAGCCTCTCCGGAGCAATCTTACGTGAACTGCCTCCATCAACTGCAAACAACCATCATTCCAACCTTGCCGCAGTCCTACACCCTCATTGGTCGCTGTATACTTGCCGCGGTTGTCGAAGTGTGTCTTGTATTCGTGTCGAAGCATCGCTAAGACCTATCGCTTCCAGCATCTGCACATCCGCACACCTGTACCAACCTGAGTTGCACACTTGCGCTGGTCAGAGCTGCAAACTTGCGTCGTATCTACGTTCGCTGAAGCACCCAGTGTCAGTCGCCACATCTCATGGTATATCGAGTCATTACTCCGGTAACTTAAAGCCAATCTGCAATAGGTTGGAACAAACTATTCCCCGCAGTCTTGATAATACCTCTGCTTTGCATCTCAGGATCTAAGTAAGATTACTCAATTTATAATAGGTTGAGAGAAAATCCTAGTAGAAAGTTTATTAGGTCTTGTTCGAGCCTTTACGCCGGCCTTGTCAACGCCCGCGTAACAGTCGCTTGATCGAGAAGTCAGGTATTAGGGAGCAGACGTACACATTCGCCAGAGATCATCCACTCGCCAGAGGTTGTCCGCACCAAGGTTGTACCTAACCCAAAGATACTGGCACGCTCGCGCACATCACAGGAGGACTAAAATCGACGTCCGCCACCCCCACGTGTTGACTGTTCGTCAGGTACTAAATCCAACGCGAACAAGATGGTAAAAAGAATTGAAGAGTAGATAGACAATTGCAAGAAAGGGAAGGTTGATATATATTATTCATGTATGGGGTGCGAGCTCATATATAATAAACGAATTGATGTAGAACAGAGAGCAAAAAGCATGAAAGACCACAGTTGTAATAAATTAAGGAAAAAGAATATAAGTGAATGATACCATTCTGGAAAAGAACACGAGGTGATCACAATTCATTATTGGTTTAGACACCCATGAATATAGTGGATTTTGGGCACCCAACGTTGTTTAGGCCCTCAAAATTGACTTTTAGTGTTTTTCTGAAATTTTTTTGGTTTTATTTATTTTGGATTTTTATTTGACTTATGGGCAAGTGTTAGGTTTTTATTTGCGCCCTAGAATGTCATTTTACTATTTAAACCACCTCTCATATATATATATATATATATATATATATATATATATATATATGATTTCTTAACTAAAGACCTCTGTACCAATTCTTATGGTGCGGATTTGATATTTTAACTAACTTTTCGATTGATTTTTTACATCTTCACCGTCTAGTCTTTAGGTACTCATGTATAGATTATCTCTGCAAATTTTCAGCCAATTTGATAACCATTAGCATATCAAACTAGATTAAAACAAATGGACACACTACATTTTGTCAAAATTGAATTGTATATTCATGACAGGAAATCACACTTTTAAATGCCTTAACGATTATCAAATTGGCTGAAAATTTACATAGATTATATATACATGAGTACCTAAAGACTAGACGGTAGAGATGTCAAAATTTAATCGAAAAGTTAGTCAAAATATCAAATCCGCACCAATCCTTAGCCAAGAAAGCTTATATATCAAAATATCAAATCCGAACCTTCGCTCTGAATTTAACGTGTGAAGTTCCTTTTTTGACACAGTTTACGATTTTATTTTCACATCTCTACCGTTCAGATGTTAGCTACTAATGTATAGATCATCTCTGTAAAATTTTATTCAAGTTGATAATCGTTTGACTTTTCGTTATGGTGATTTACACGAACAGTTCAGGTTGAACATATTTGGTTTGTTCATTGATTTCATATAGATTCGATACCTTAATAGTAACCAAATTAGATGAAATTTTATAAAATCTATACATTAGGTTTAAACATCTGAACGATGAAGATGTGAAAATATGACCGAAAAATATGTCAAAAAAAGAACTTCGCACGTTAATTTCAGAGCGACCATTATATATATATATATATATATATATATATATATATATATATTTTTTAAAAAGGTTTCACACCTATCTCCTTTCTAAATAACGGTATTTAGGTTAATTTCTCGTGAATTCGAGATAGATTCCAACGTGGTAGTTCCGCTGCATCACTAGCTATCCATGTAAGATCAATTCTCATGAATGGTGCTGGTGAAGTTTGTTATAAGAATTATTGTGAGGTAAACTGTACAATTCTACGGCGGGATTCTTATATATGATCATGTCCCTTCTTTCTATCCTAGTGTACACCAACTTCAAAGTAGAAAACTTAATAAAAATGATAAGGTTATAACAACTTTAAATAGAATCTTTAGCACTAAAAAATAAGTTACAAATTTACGATGTGGATGTGTAAAGTTTAGTTTCTTGCCCACTCAACAAGAACAAAGCAAGGACTCTAAAAGCAAAGCTAATCTCAAAGAAGTGACTACTGCATATATTTGTGGATTTGATGCTTTTTTTTTTTCCGTTTTATTACTATTAATGTAAACATCTAAAGGACAAGAGGTACATGTACGTTTAGCTTACTCACCTTTCAACAAAAACGGTAAATGGACAAAACATTAGTAGGGTACTTGTACGATCAAGGACCTAACCAAGTTGCTAAAGGGAATTCAATTTCAATCTTTCAGAAAGTTATCATCCGACCGACATTCCAAACTAATGCACCTCCCACTAGGAACCTCAATCTTAAATTCATTATGATGAACTTTATAAGAGTTAGAAAATGATCGAGTTAACAAAATCCTACTCCTTGTTAACACAAATGAAAAAATTTGTAGCGAATAAGATTACATTGTGTAAAATTTTTTAAACAATAGAGCTTGAACTTGGGGTCCATGCTCTATGTCTCCCGTTGTAAAATTTTATTACTAAAAAAATAAATAGAATCAGGCATGGAGATGAGCCTTCCAGTTAAATTGAGTTCTAAATCTATTTTCAGAAAAAGAAAAAATAATAATAAATAAATTAATTAAAAAGTGTTGTAGGAATATTATTTCCGTAACTTCCTGGATGTGTCTTGACCTAATTAGACTAGATTAGATGATTATGTAATAGATAGAGAATCCCTGATTTATCGGGATACTTATTGTAATGGTTATATAAAGGCCTTCTTATCAATAAATGAGAAGTTCTCTCTATTATAATTTCTCATTGAACACGTTATCAGCACGTGGCTCTAGCCTCTGTCTAATAGCCCTAAAAAAAAAAAAAAAATTTAGAAACCCTAAATATTTTTCTACCGGCAACAGTTGATCGGAAAAGTCCCCAGATAATCTTCTGCCGACAGCCCCTTCGTCGGCAAAGAAGACCAAACCAGATATTCTCTTCTGCCGACGACTCTCTTGTCGGGAGAGAACAGAATCCCAGAATCACATTCTGCCGACGACAGATTTGTCGGCAGAGATTGAAGATGCTAAGGGCACCCATCTTCTCCTCCGCGGCCTTCATCCGATCGTCTTCTCCGATCGGCCTGCCGACGCCATCGATCTCGCGTCAACTCTCGATCATCCTGCCCAGACCGGAGTCCCAAACCAGTCGATCTATCGATCCAGTCCAAAGTCGCTGCTCTTAGCCATCGACGCCGCCCCAGCCTAATCGACGCAACCTCTGCTGCCTCTGACGGAGTCCCAGGCCAGCGCTGCCCTCTAATTCAGCAGCGACCTGGGGTTGCGGTGATGCAGACCCGCGATGTTCGACTCGGATTCGACGAACCAGACCCATCTGCAATCATGCTCGATCCAGTTTCGTCAACCTGACCCAGCCCTGCCGGATCCGACCCGGACCTGCAACAGCAACCCGACCCGTGTCGGATTTGGGCCTCTACCGAGCCCAGCAGCCTTTTGGGCTTTTCTTCCTCCTACTTTTTCCTATTTTATTATTTATTTAATATTTTTTTGCACGTATCTTACTATTGTTATTTTCAACGTGCTAATATAGGAAAAATGTGGTTATTCGTCGAAAAATTATGACGATGTATACGCCATGGAGGTGAGGAACAATTTTCTGCATTCGTCTAAAGAACAAAGCGACTATTGCATTTTACATAAGGAGTAGAACCGAGTTCTCAAGCGCATTTTATATTACAACGCAGTTTATTGGCGAACTAGCAAGTAAGATTTTATAAAAGTTCCAGCTTTTGAACATATACGATATATATATCGGGCGCTATTAGCCTTCTTCTACTCCGATCCCGGCCATTCTTATATCGCCGATGAGACCTAAGATGGGGATGTAACTATTCCTACGGTCGAAGTTTTTAAGTGATGGTCCTGGGGAAATCACGTTTGAAAGGGAAATTAAAAGAAAAAAGGTGCTTATGTGGATGTCTGAGTACGCCACTGTTTGAAGGTGCGATATGATATCGCCGGTTTTATGCATCGAAAATATAAATTTATGACCATATACGTCATAGCCCTTCTAATTCCGTTCTACATACTTGAATGGTATATGTCATATTCATACCAATCCGACGTATCTCTTTTCTTGTAGATGTCGTCATAGTCACGACCCGATTTTGAGATTCTTAATCTCGAGGGCAAACAATACCATCGATGAGTTTCCGATGTGTAGCTTGCTTTTCAAAGCAAAAGTTTCTCAGTCATTCTGAATGAAGCAGTAGCCACTACCCCATTTGGGGATTATGTCAAGGCCTAGGCACTCATTTTTGAGAACGCCATATTCATCCAACTCTGAAGCGATAATATCTGTCGATAAAAGATCCCTAAAGAAAAAAATTTAAGGGACACGCTCTAGTAATGATTAAATAATGTCAATGACATACTTATCCCAGAGATTTCATTGAAATGGGAAACCATTCGCTTATTTGGATTATGACATTGACACTGTTGGCATAACAAAAATGATAGAGATCTTATCAATAAGACTCTTGATAAATTTCCCATAGCCTATGATGTCTTATGACACCCATACCGAAATTCGGTTGATTAGGCTGAATAAATGACAATAATTTTGAGACCTGTTGGAATTAAAAAGATTCATGAACCACAGGCTCACTATGGAAAGGCTTCAAAATAAAAGAAATAAGAATCAGAATGCCCCGTATCAACAAGTTTCTAAACCGATACGTGGAGGAAATCAAAATGGTAGAAACCGTGTGACACGACGCTCCAACACTTGGAGACGAGATGGCGGCAATGCCGCACCTTCAGGGGGATGCCGATTCGGTCATAGAACCCATCAAGGTGGCCACGCACCACCTCTTCCCTCGTCTCACAACAACAACAAAAACACTAGTTTTGCTCCTTGTTACAAGTGTGATTCCTCTAAGCATATGCACCACGTGTATAATTCTAGCAGAGAGATGATTAATGCCTACAAGAGATAATTCTAGCAAAGAGAATTATCATGCTGAGTGAGAACTAGTGATGGCACCCTCACGTTAATCTCGTGGCTGAGCACTTCATTCCTGAAGTTAAGACTCAAGAGCCTACTCAAGCATTAGATGTCCCGGATTTTGATTAGTCTTTATGTTTGACTTTTCATTAAGAATTTTTCAAGTATTGTGATGGCTTTGCCATATCTTATAGACTTTGATCTCTTAGTCATTTTTTTTGGAATTAGAAGCTTGCTTTTGATGTATTAAAAGTTGTCAAGTTAATAAAATTTCTCTTTTTTCCCATATTGTGAGAAATTTTATGTTTTTAAGCAATCCAGATTCGTGTTTTAACGACTCACGTGGTTCTTCTGAAACACTATTGGGTCACATTGGCTTAGTATATTGAACTTATAATTCCACCTCAGCTCAAATCAAAATCAAAATCAAAGAATAATTGGAGCTAGGCTCGACGTCACAAGCCTAGTGGCCGACGTCGGCCTCATGGTGATAATACCTCGGCTTCGGCAGCACAAAGGTGCCACGGCACCGTGCTTTCAAGGAGGCTTCGGCCTCGGTTCCATAGCCGCCCGAGAAGGTGCTTAGCACCGATCCTAGGTGGGTGAGCCTCCATTCTTCCGGTCACCAAAGGTGTTCAACACCACAACGTGCGAAGCCTCAGCTTCGTTTTGGTTTCTGATGATAATTGCTCGGTTATGTAACATTCAACCTTGCACTTTTCGACTTTAGTCGAAGTTATTAAGTCCAAATGCCATGTGATACAATCGATGGGATTTCATCCCTTTTTCTTTCTCTATCCTACGGGGTAGTGATAAGATTGTGTCCCGCGAGAAAACCACCCATAGTTTTTCATCTATTTAGATGTCTCGCGGTGAAGTTGAGTGTCTAGCTGATAGTGGGACAACCCACACTATCCTAAGGGAGAGACAGTCGTTTAAGTATTATGTGCAATGTAGATGATCAATGACTATATCGATTAGAACCTCGCCAGTTGTTAAAGAGCGTGGATTCATTAACTTTACGTTACCTAATGGTACAGTTATCGATGTCATTGAACGTATTCTATGCACCAAGAAAAAAATCGAATCTTGCTGTGTTTTCCAAAACCTAATTGCCATATGTTATCACTTGGATATATGAGAATGGTAACAATTACTTGTGTATTTCCTCTAATGAATCATTCTAGAGAAGAAGTTGAGTCAGATTCAATGAGAATATCTCATTCCAATTCTTGTTATTGGATCTTATGACTCATACAAGCTTTGATATTGCATGAACTATAAATCATAGCTCACTCATTCAAAAATGGTATATTTTATACCAATAGAAAGGTCTATGTGTCTAATTCCCAGAGACACTGACCCTTTGATCATAGCTATTATATTGAGTGAGTTATGGCCGTTTCGGCAACATAGGACGGATCTGTCTGGAAATCTATAGATCCATCAACTTTGACAGAGCTTTGTGATCAGCTCGGTTCGAACTACGTTGTGTACTTTATATCAATGGAAAGCTACCGATGTCTAGTTTCTAAAATATTTTATGGTTTGTCGATACCTTCTGTAATGAAGAAGTTATAACCGTTTTAGTACACAAATGTCATGCTACACGTGAATCTGATTTTTAGCACGAATTTGTATTTTAAGATGCATAATGCTTTTATTGCAAAGCTTGTACACTAGCAAAGATTAATCCATTGTTTTCCTTTGTTATGGACACAAAAGAAACCATTCTTACAACAAATCCAAGATGATATGTGTGGACCTATCAACCAGAATGCAGACCCTTTGTGTATTCTAAGGTGCTGGTTGATGCATCAACGTGTTGGTCACGTCTATTTGCTGTCTACAAGCTGTATTTGCCAAGCTTTTAGCTTAAATCATCAAGTTAAGGGCTCACCACCATGACCATCCTATTAAATCTATTAGGTTGGATAATGTTAGAGAGTTTAACTCCAAGACATTCGATGATTATTGCATATCCATAGGGATTGAAGTTGAACATCCCGTTTCTCATGTTCTTTCTCAGAACTGCCTTGCAGAAGCCACTCTTCAGCAACTCCGGCTATTAGCTAGGGCTTTTGGTTATGGGAACCAATTGCCAGTTTCTGCATGGGGATATGCAATACTGCATGCAGCAATGCTTATTCGTTTCAGACCCAATGCCAACCAGACGTTTAGTGCATACCAGCTGGTTACTGGTTATAAACCCAATATTGCGCACGTACGTACTTTCGGTTGTGCTGTTTATATACCTATTACGCCTCTTCTGCGTACACAGATGGGTCTACAAAGACGTTTAGGTATATGTTGGATGTGAATCCCCAAGAATAATCCGCTACCAACCACCGTAGATCTCTTTACTGCGCGTTTCGCAGATTGTCACTTTGATAAGACACACTTCCCGCCGTTAGGGGGAGACAGGAATGCTCACATTCCGAATGAACGTTAGGAATTGACATGGTGTGCCCCCAACAATTTGTCTCATCATGATCCCCGCACTACTCGAAGTGAGTCAGAAAGTGACGAGATCGCACATACATACTACAAATGTGCCGGTAAGGTTGAATATCTGATCATATGAGATCGGTTTGGTTGCCCTAAGACCTAGTGCCGTCGGCATATTCTCAGGAGAGGGTAACGCCGGCGGCGGAGCCTCCCTACGGGACGTCGTCGCTGTTGTTGAATCGGATCGTAACGGTGCCACTGATAGACTTTGAAGGGGCAGCAGCTTCGGCCTCGGCTCCCACCAAGAAGAGGGGGAGACCGTTTAATTCTTGAGATTTAAAACCTCGAAAGAAGCGAGTTGCGATGACACAAATTAATCCGCTCATCATCAATGAGATTGTCTCTGACTATAATTATGTCCATGATCAACTATGTGTTTTCAGTGGGACGCCACATAACCTTTGTTGATGTCAGAGTACACATAAATCTCAATTACACAAGTGCGCACGTGTATTCTGTGGATAAAATTCCACGTATGTTGATGATGTAATTGCTTATTCCGTTGCAGAGTGTCAACGAAGAGTGTATTGGCCTAAGTGGAAAGTAAGCAATACAGGCAGAACTAGACTCGTTAAATAAAAGGCAAGTCTTGGGATCTGTTAAGTTGATCCGGAAAGACGTTAAACCTGTTGGACATAAGAGAGCCTTTGTTCGTAAGCGTAATGAGAGAATGAGATTGTTGACAGTAGCCGCAGAGAGGCTACAGCAGGCCCACAGACCCGCAACAAGTGCACCAGGGCCCGGCCCAAGGCCCGGGACCGGCTCACCAGCACCCGGCCTCGGGGTCTAGCACTCTATCCTGCCACCAGGGACCCTGGGACCGGGGGCGCCTGCCTACCAAAGAGGGCACCAGAAGGTACAAACAGAAGGGAACCAGTCCCACATCGAAGGGTGAGGCCAGCCCTCACCCCCAACCACCTATATAAGGGCCCCAACTACCCTCTTTAATAGGTAACTTATCTCTCTCCCCGCTTACATACGTGCTCAAGTTATATATATCCCAACTATACTAACTTAGGCATCGGAGAGGAGAAGACCGGCCCGCCCGGTATTCCCCTTAGTAAGCAGGATTGCAGGAGATCAAGTTGGATTCATCTGTATCTACTAGGCCCCCGGGTTTAGGCAGAAACAATTGGCGCCGTCTGTGGGAAGCTTGAACGAAAAGCCGTGTAAGCAACACCGTTGGAAGAGAATTCGGAAATGAGTCAAGAGAAAGGTACCACCGAGGAGGGACGTGTTGCATTAGTGCAGACGCTCACTTCCACCCCGACCGTCACGCGGGAGCCGCGCGGCGACCGGGGCAACGGTCAGGAAGGAGGGAGCTGTGGGGGACCGTCCGGCATGCCGGGGCCCCACCACGACAGCTCACGCTGGAAAGACCCGGCAGGGGGTGAAGACAGTCCAGAACACCGGGGCTTCTCCTTGACGTTCTCAGATGATCCGAGCGATCGATCTGAGAGCCCGGACCGGGACCCTACGTACAGCCCCGGCCATAGCAGCATGGCGGGAGAGATACGGGCAATGGCCGCAGAGGTCAATCGTCTAAGAGAGGAGAGCGACAGGGACAGAGCTAAGTCCAACGCCCGGTACGAAGAGATGGAAGCGGTGAATGCTGCCCTAGTAGCCGCTCTGGAGAGGGGACAATAGCGTAGTGACGCCATGGCCGAGGCGGAGGCGGCACTCCCACCGGTCTAACCTCAACACACCGAGGCAGGACAGTCTTCGGGCGGTCGGCCCGGTGATCCCGTGCGAGAAAAGTCGCCCGCAGGCGCAGGCCCGCCGAAGAGCACGTCAGCCTCCCGCCAGCTCCGCGCTTCGTCTGTGGATGAGGTTGAGACTCCGACCGCACGGGCGCTGCAGATGTTAGCCAACACCGTGTCGGACTTAAAGGCCCAAATGGAGGCCAACGAGAAAAGAGCCGCGCGACCGATGGAGGGCGCCCGGTTTAATGAGCGTATGGGCCCTTTCTCACACCGGGTCATAGAGTCGGGGAGATCTGGCAACCAGAAGTCCCTCAAACTCACCTATTCAGGGTCCGGTTGCCCGTATCAGCACCTGGACAGTTTCCGGTCCCAAACCTGCGCCAAGGGATACTCCGATGTAGTCTGCTGCAACATCTTCCAGGAGACTTTGTCTGGAGAAGCGCTCAGCTGGTTCTACGAGCTTCCTGCGAACTCGATCGAGGCGTTCGAGCAGTTAGCCGACCGGTTCGTAGGCCGCTTCATTCTCCGAGTCGAGGGAGCCCGGACGTCGACCATCCTCTTCAACTGCATACAAGCCCCCGGAGAGGAGCTGAGAACCTTTGTCAACCGCTGGCAGACGGCTACGGCCGGGGTTCGGAACCTGGACAAAGGCATCGCCGAGATGACATTTAAGCAGGGGCTCCGAGCGGGTAAGTTTTCCTACGCCGTCCGGGTAGAACTCCCGCAGGGGTATGGCGAGTTGATGGCTATGGCCATCCGGCATGCTCATGCCGATCATGAGACCTATGGGCACCACCTACTGAAGAGGATGCAGGATGAGCAGCAGGAAGACCATCCCCGGGAAGAGAACCCTCCGCCCAGCCAGGAGGCCAAGCTCAGTCAGCGGACCGAGAACCGCACCGCTCAACCCGGCCGGAACGCCAACAACAGAAACTGGCCACAGCGGCAGCAGAGGCCCTATTCTGATAAACGCCAGGGCGAGCACAAGCCGGCGCCGTACCGTCAAGAGCGCCCCCTGGCGGTCAAGAAGTCTTCACCGCTCTCACCACTTCCTACAAGGATATTTTACTTGAGAACGGGAGCGTCATTCCCCCACCGCCCAAGAGAAAGTACCCGAAGGGGAAACTTACAACGGCACAGACGGGCAAGTACTGCTCTTATCATGATGAGGCTACTCATCGAACAAATCAGTGCTGCGCTCTCAAGACAGCGGTGCAGGGTTTGATCGATAACGGCCAGCTCCAGCGGTACGTAGGGGAAAGAAGAACAGACCCCGACCGGGAACGTGACCAGGCCTGGTAAACCTGCTAACTCCGAGCGGTTAGTTTGACATATCTCCAGTTAAACCGTTGTAAAAACAAATATATGCAAACTACTTTTGAGAAAATTTCACCAGCTCTGCCAGTTCAAGTATATTCATAATCAAGCAAGTATACAAGCAGTAACCGTTCCGGAAAGATTACAAGGAGAAGAGCAAGGAAAATCCTAAGGAGCCACGACTCCGCCTTCAGCAGGCAATCCGCCAGCCTCTCCTGCGGTACCCTCGTCGTTGACCTCAGTTCCGGCGTTGATTCTGGCTCGGGGAGACTCGGCACCGTTGGTAAAAGAATCCAAGTCCGAGCGAATCGCTTCTTCCGGCTGCCCCTCCACCGCCTCCTGATGGATGTCCGACTGCTCATGGATATCTCCTTCAGCAGCAATCGGCATCAGGGAAGTATCTAACCATCCCTTCCCCGCCCATTCCGTGTACGCATCCGAGATGCCCTCTTCCCTGGCCTTCTCCAGAAACTCCAGGAACTGATCGCTCTCGCGGTACTTGAGAACAACCCGCTCGTAGAGTTCCGGGTCGTCTTCCCCGGTCGCAGCAGCAGTGGCGGCGCGCAGAGCGGCAGCTCCCACTTGGAGCTCGTCCACCTTGGCTTCCAGTTCGGCCCTCTCCTTCTCCAGGCTCCGGTTCTGCTCCTCCAGCTTCTTGGCCCTCTCCTCCGATCTGGCTTTCTCTCGATCCGAGCGGGACTTCTCCACCTCCAGGCGCTGTCGGGCCTCCGATAAAGCAGCTATCTGTCTCTTCAGCTCCGACAGTTCCTCGCTCGCTTCCGGTTGGTACAGACTGTACAGCAGCTGCACAACAACAAAAACAGTTAATCGGGCAGTAAGACACACCACCTACAAGCAGTGTAGTGGCACCAGTTAGTGCTTACCCGGAGGACGGATTCCTTGCATTTTGGGCGGTTCCCGCCCGCCAGGGCTCCTGCAACCCCAGGTCTGTCCAGACCAAGGCCGGCCAAGTCCGCCGCCACTTGCCGAACGAGTGCACTGTCCGAGCTTCCCCTCGGTGCCTCCGCAAGCGCAGGACTACTCTGCCGGGCAGCAGCAACAGCCTTCTCCCCGGCGGAGTTAGGTTGAGCACCGCTGGTTACCCTGAACCGTTTGGCCAGGTTCTCCCGTGCCGACCCGCCTGTAAGCGTCACCAGCACGGAGGAAGGAATGTCCCCGCCTTTCCGTTTCTCTCCCCGGCCTTCCGGAGAAGAAGATCGTGCGCCTACCCGGGCGACACGAGCCACGTGCGGCACAGACACCGGCCTGTTGGGGATCCTGTTCATTCCACCGGGAATCCTAACTGGCCCCCCGGTAGTCTTGCTCTTTCCAGGCACCGCAAGGGCCGCAACATGATGGGTCTTCACCCGCCTCAGGATGTAGGCACCGTCATCAACATCCATGGCCCTCGGCTCCGGATGAGTCGTGAGCCGGCCGGACTCCTCGTCCACCGACGTACGCGAGACGGTCTCGCCTTTCTCCTTCAGCTTGTTAAGGAGGTATTCTCCGTCCATTGAGAGAGTGGTTTTGGGCTTGATGACCGCCCGGGAAGATGCACCTGCAAGGAAAGCGAACAGTTAGCATTTTGCCAGAGCTAGCACAAAGTATCACCGCTAAAGGGCTTCCTACGCACCGGGACCCTGCCCGAGTTGGCAGTATTCCAGCACTTCTCGCCGGATAAAGTTGAAAGAACTCCGTTCCAGATCATCCTAACATCCAAGTATGGTCGAGATCCTCTCATGCTCCAGATCGGATAGCTCGAACGACTAGTCGCCAATGGGTTGGAAGGCGCCAGGAACCCGGTATATTTTACTCCTCGCCTGCCACCTCCCGCCCACCATCACCACCTTCTTCCTCCAACTGTTGTCTACCCATGTAGGCATATTGGTGACGATCGGTTGATGGTTCCGGGCGTTGAAGGACAGGCAACCCCGGAACCCTTGTTTCCTGGAGTAGGACAACCTATACAAGGACCGAAATTCGTTTACCGTTGGCATACTCATTCCGGACAGATCATATAGGCAGCCGAGGCTCAATAATCGCCTCCACTGGAGCCCAGGAAGCTCCGCGGGCGACACTTGCAGGGCACTGAGCATATACTGCACGGAATTTGGCAGCGGGAGCGAGAGTCCATGCCGGAACTGGTCCTGATGCACGGCAACCCAACCTGCCTCCGGGTTACAGGCTGACTCTCCAGGATTCAGGGGCCGCAACAGAACCTCATCCGGGATACCCCACGTTTTCCGGAACGCTGCAATCTCTCCAGGGGTCATGCTACCCTCCGGTTCATCACACACCACAGCATCCTTCCCTCTGCCAATGGTGTAGCTCACGGCCGGAGCACCCGCAAGGCGCACCCTGTGCGGTATTTCAGTCTCCGAGGATTCAGCCCCGGAAGACGAAGACAAAGACGGAGACGAAGCCCTGCTCCCGGAGCAGTCAGCGACTTCGGTCTCCGGGGATTCCGAACCGAGCCAGTCCTCCAGCCTCTCCGCATCATCCACGATGGGACCCCTGACAGCCGATTCGGAAGCCCGGTCAGAATTTGAAGAAGACATCTTAACCTAGGGGAAGAAAACAAAACCCTAGCGCTCGTCAACAACAGGCTACAACAGCGCCTTCTACGGCCTCTCCCCAAGTTTACCGCAGAGCAGTTCAGTCAGCGACAGAGATCCCTCCCCCCCGCCGCAAAACAACAAAACCAAACAAGAACAACACCGGGGCAAAGAAATCAACAAACTTACCGATTAGTATGCTCAACCGAGGACAGTCCGCCCTGCGAAAGCAGCGAGCAATGGTAGGAAGAGAGTAGGGAGCGCTCGAAAAAACGGATCTCGTGGGGCAAAAGGGCTCAGAGTTTTTCGCCAGATTTCTCTCTTTCTCTTAGTTTCTCCAAAGCAAGAAGTAACAGCAGAAAGAAGAGCAGAAGAGGCCTTTTTATAGAGGGGACCGGTGCCCTAGGCAATTGAAATCCCTCCAAAAACAAGTAATCAGAGCAACTCAAACGCCTGCGAATCCAGGCCTTCATCTCAAGACCGCCCCCCGCTGGCACGTGTCCCAGCATTGGTAAACTGCCCATGCCATCATAACTGACGGGACTGATGGACTTCCTCCTTAAATGCATGTCAGCCACTTGTCCCACACGCTGGCGACAGGAAGGTAGGAGCGGGAACCGAGGCATCAAGCCCTCCCACACTTCCCCAGGCTCCACGGTTGCACACCAACGTCATTACAGGTCAACCGGTTGCAACCGCTTCGAGAGCATCTATCCGGGTACGAGATCCGCCCGGCACCATGGCAGTTCACGGTTAGGTATCATTCAACCGCCTGCATGGCTTCTTCGCTGTATATCTCGAAGACCTCTCACAGGTGGTGATCATCCAACCGCTTCGAGAGCATCCATCCGGGTACGAGCCATCCGCCCGGTACCATGGCAGTTTACGGTTATGATCATTCAACCGGCTGCATGGCTTCTTCATTGTATATCTTGAAGACCTCTCACTGGTTGTGATTTTCCAACCGCTTCGAGAGCATCTATCCGGGTATGAGCCCTCCTCCTAGCACCATCTTCGTTGCATATCACTGGGGGACTCGTCTCGATATGGCATGTCTCCCGGTCGAGATCCGCCCGGTCCGTAGCAGTTCACGGTTAGGTATCATTCAACCGGCTGCACGCCATCCTACTGGAGACCTCGTCTCGATATGGCAGAACGCCCGGTCGAGGTCCACCCAGCATCTCACTTGGGGGACTCGTCTCGATATGGCAGAACGCCCGGTCGAGATCAGCCCACCAGTTACGACGCATCCAACCGGCTCGAGAGCATATTCCGGGAACAGGATCCACCCGGCCCCATGGCATTTCACTGGAGGACTCGTCTCGATATGGCAGGATGCCCGGTCGAGTCCCGCCCGGTACCATGGCTTGACCCCGGTCATGAGAACATTCGACCGGCATGGGCTTTATACACCCGGGTGAGTTTACATCTAACCCATGTACTCTTGTCCAGTAGGATAAAAACCCTGCATCGTATTGAACCGCGATCAACGTGGGGCTGCACGGCGAGCCTTGTCACCTCAACGCCACCCCCTTACCTCAACGCTTATTCAACACAAGCTGAGAAGAACTAGCAAGTGTTCACCGGTGCTTTAAACAGCCCGCAACACCGGGGTAATCTCCCCGCAGCCTAGCAATATGGGACTCGTCTCGATATGGCAGAACGCCCGGTCGAGGTCCCATACTCCTGGACTCGTCTCGATATGACAGAACGCCCGGTCGAGGTCCAGTACTTAAGTTCACCTGGGACTCGTCTCGATATGGCAGAACGCCCGGTCGAGGTCCCATGAAATCCACTCCGTTCCGCTTTGGCAGATCGCCCGGTAGAGGCTCAGTGAACTCCGCTCCGTTTCGATTTGGCAGATCGCCCAGTTGTGACCCAGTGAAGCTCCGCTTCGTACCGATAGGGCAGAGTGCCCGGCCGGAATTCCATGCACATCTCTTGCATGGCAGATTTCAACGCCCCATTATCATCCCATGCACAAATCTCTTGCATGGCGGATTTCAACGCGCCATTATCATTCCATGCACACATCTATTGCATGGCATCATGACATCATCTCATACACTCTCCGGGCTCCACCCCACTCCATGCTCATAGCACCACAACACCTGAGCACAGTACTACTTATATTACAAACGTACTTATAAACTATTGCTTCCCATCGGTAACAGGTACTCACCTCGGTCACGCCCAATCTTTAACGCGGACTTGGGGGACTGGGCACCGATAGGTCGGTAACCCTGCGGGTCTGCGGGACAAGAGCAAGACAGATTTAAGTCCCCATTCAAGATTGCACTTGACTGGGAACTTGGAGGGACTTGTTGACAGTAGCCGCAGAGAGGCTACAACAGGCCCACATACCCGCAGCAAGTGCACCAGGGCCCGGCCCAAGGCCCGGGACCGGCTCACCAGCACCCGGCCTCGGGGTCCAGCACTCTATCCTGCCACCAGGGACCCTGGGACCGGGGGCGCCTGCCTGCCAAAGAGGGCACCAGAATGTACAAACAGAAGGGAACCAGTCCCACATCGAAGGGTGAGGCCAGCCCTCACCCCCAACCACCTATATAAGGGCCCCAACTACCCTCTTTAATAGGTAACTTATCTCTCTCCCCGCTTACATACGTGCTCAAGTTATATATATCCCAACTATACTAACTTAGGCATCAGAGAGGAGAAGACCGGCCCGCCCGGTATTCCCCTTAGTAAGTAGGATTGCAGGAGATCAAGTTGGATTCATCTGTATCTACCAGGCCCCCGGGTTTAGGCAGAAACAGAGATCATGCGGTATAAAGCAAGACTCATGGCGCAATGTTTATCTCAACGACCTGATATTGACTACGATGAGATGTATTCTCTCGTAATGGACATTATTACTTTCCGCTACTTAATCAGTTTAGTAGTGTCCCAAAAACTGAAGTTTGCAGTTTATGAATGTGGTTAATGTATACCTATATGGGGATATAGATGCAGATATATATACGAAAGTGTTTGAAGGACTTCTAATGCCTCGATCAAGTGACTTTAAACCACAAAGTCATTGTGCAACTAGATTGTAACGTCTGTTGTAATACTTGATTTGGAGGGGATACAAGAACAATGATTTATGCCTATGCGTGTTCATAAGAAAGACAAAGTCTAGACACAAGAATCCATTCTGTCCTAAAGTGGATGATGAAGAGATGCTTGGAGCTAAATACATGTATCTTAGTGCAATTGGGGCGCTATTGTATTTAGCACAATATATTAGACCAGACATCGCTTTCGTTGTGAACTTATTAGCTAGATTTAGCTCAGCGCCTACGCATCGTCATTGAAATGGTGTTAAACATCTGAGAGGTTCCATTGACTTGGGTTTGTTCTACCCCTTTAGCACCAGAGAGGTTTCCACCACCGGTCATCCTCACACCAACGCCACCGGCAGCCCCGGCAGCGCCGCTGTACGCCGCGGAACTGCCGTCGGTACCGGCGACGTGGAGACCGGCATAGGTGATGATTTCGGCCCTTCTTCGTCCTTCAATGGCTGTCTCCCTTATCCAAAGACTCCCAACAATGTGTTAGTTGGTTTTGTAGATGCTGGGTATCTCTCTAACCCGCATAGTTCTTTTATAATGTGCAACAACAGAAATTCCTGAACATCCAAGTTAATCAAGTGAGTTCAGATGCAAATGTTGCAGATTTGTTTACCAAGTCTTTGAGAAAATCTATGTTTGTGAAACATGTGAAGAGCATTGACATGGGCCAGTTATCAGAGCTCTAAGTTTGTTAGACATAAGGGGGAGTCTACTTCACATGTCAATCACAAGTATAGTAGTTGGTGCGTTGTGCTCTTTTCCCTTCGTCCATGCATTTTATTTTTGCCCAAGAGGTTTTTGTTTTGCTGGCAAGGTTTTAGTGAGGCAACATGGTAAGCACCATGAAAACATTAGGCGCTCGACACAAGGGGGAGTGTTGTAGGAAGGTTATTTCCGTAACTTCCTGGATGTGTCTTGACCTAATTAGACTAGATTAGATGATTATGTAATAGATAGGGAATTCTTGATTTATCGGGATACTTATTGTAATGCCTATATAAAGGTCTCCTTATCAATAAATGAGAAGTTCTCCCTATTATAATTTCTCCTTGAACAAAAAGGAGATTATTCATAGCATTTTATAAATTTTTAGAATCGAAAAGTGGATATACACATTACGAAATGAGTACAGCATCAAATAACATATCAAGCCTGCGGAAATGTGCACTGAGCAATACACATTTCACTTTCTAATAATTCGTTGTAGTTCCCGCTTTAGCGTCAACGATGAAAAGAGGTTCAAATCAAATCTCAATGCAATCAGAAGAATGGAAAAAGAGGAGAGGATATAAGACTATTAGCAAGCTATATAGCCTAGAGGGAGACACTACCTTATCTGGACTGGAAGTTAAATGAGAACAGAACATTGCCATAGAGTCAAGGTTATGCAGCAACCAGAGAGTGAAGATAACCAGTCAAATTGTCTTTGGCACATGAAATTATTGATCGAATTTTAAACCCTACATTCATGTTGGTCAATAAGATCTGCCCTGATCTTAGTACTTTAAAGGGGAACATGAAAACCAGATTTTCTAATAGGATTAGGAATTTGGGATCTAAAGTGGAGGAATGAGACATATTATTTGTCATGGCTACTAGGGAGTAGTGTATGTAACTGACTATCTGTTTGAGTGGAGAACTAGTGTACCAGGCACACTGATGAAGATGGAATGCAAAAACATGACAAAGTGTTATATCCTTTTCTTCTTTCTCATTTTTTCTTTGGTTTTTTGTTTAAAATTAGTGGCTTATGTGCTTAAAGTCTCTATGTTTCTATACAACATAAGGATGGGATTACCAGCCAATGTGTTAGAAATGATGATACTCTTCAGCTTGGTTGTTTCCATCAATCAGACAGAAACTACAACAGCCTAAGCTTCTCTTAGCTACAAGAATATTACTGTGACTGCATTATAGTTTCAGTTGTTCTGCTGCGCTATTTAAGATTAGTTTCCATCATCATCATGTCCATTCTATCAAACCCTTTGTATTTATTAGTATTGTCTATATGAAATTCAGAGATAATCTTGGAAGAGAAACTACCAAGATAAACAGTTTTAGTTTATGAATTCTACAAGTAATTGTTAGGGTGATGATGATTGCAATTTTTAATGTTGTTGTAGTTATAAACTGACTGATATTGTAATTCAAACAACTCTACATTATTTTGCTTCAATATGGAGTATGCACTTTTCCAGTGAAGCAACAACATATAAAATTGAAAGTTTTCTAGGATATTCCTACTTTACCTTCATCATTCATCCTTTCCATTCTATAATATGTGTACAAACTTAGGTTCTTCCTACACACCCAAGGGAATGCATTATACAAGCACAGTGGGGTGTTAGAAACTCTGAATCATATTATAGGACAAGCAAATAGGAATCAAACATGGCAAATGGCATGTTGTCTAATTCCAATCCTCTGCCAGTTTATGTAACCATGTTTGGACCATGCCCCTATATATGCTTTTCCAGAGCCTTTTGAGGACAAATTGCAATTGCAGATTTAAGAACCATCCATTTTATGCTCATAGGGTCTCACCTATTATTAGCCAAACCCACTAACACTTTTGGTCCACCAAAGCCCTTTTTTCTGGCAGTAAAGCTCTAGTTGTAGTAGTCATTCCTCATTATAGAGATTCTTTAAAAATATGGGCATGGAGAAATCAAAGATATGACGAGCAGAAAGAGAGAAAAAGCTATATATTCTTAGGTAGATGATTTTTCAGTGGCAGTCTAAAGGATTCTTTAGCAATTTTTTGTTTTTTGGTAGGATACTTGGAATGAGGGTATAAAGGGTTTGTGATTACAAGGTGAAAAGTGCACACATAAGTTCCATTATCATCAACTGGCTTTGCCCTTTTGGCCTTTGCTGCCTGTCCTCTTGCTCCATTTCAAACAAGCCATGAATATATGCATCAAGTGATACAATGACTTTGAACTTTCTCTGCCTAATTCGAAGGTCAAAGTGATTGTGTTCTTGGCTAAGATTTTGATATCTCTATCTGACTTATTTAGTGGTGCTAAAGGGTCAGTATCATTGGCTTCATTAGAACATGCATGGTTCATGTTTTGATTGCCATATTCTGGCTCCAGCAGCCACTAAAAACTAGTGGTAAACGCTATAACATTGACAGAACGCTTAAAATCTCAAAGTGACAGATACCATCTTCTTCTTCTTCTTCTTCTTCTTTTCCATTTTTTTTCCCGGATTGTTGGTGGTAAATGGTAATATATGGGGATTCAATCAAACTTTACCACCCAGGCTGATAATTTGGCCTAACCCGAAAGGCAGCTATCGGTTTCTAAGAGTGATTTGAAGCCAACATGCCATGTCCCAACATTCGCAGCTGAGCTAAGCTTAGATGGTTTCTTAAATCTAAACAATGTATGTGTGGTTATCTAAACATGTTTCTAACAACTCTTTTGAAGTGAAGGGTCATGCCTTTTTGTAGTCGAAGCCTCATGCATGATGATATTCTATGATTTCTATCCATATCCTATATGTCAATCCCTCGTTGTAATTCGATCTGAGCCACTTAACTAATATACAAAATTGAATGTTCAAAATGCATGGTCCATCCTATTCAAGTAGGATGCAGTAAGCTTTCCTCTAGAATTAGCTTGTGCCTGCTACTTTTAACTCCAATCCCCTCTCTATCACTGTGATATTACATTACATTTCGGGCACCTTCTTTTCTATTTCATGAACTTGAATTGGTTGCAGAAGCAGATGCACTTCTGATTTTCTGAGCTACCCTCTGGTCTGCTATAAAAGTTCTGTAGGAAAAGTGCCATCATTATATACAATTCTGAACAACCTGAAATCCTGGAGAAGGTAATTCACCGCAAATCATAATCAGACGGCTTCTCATCACAAGCTAGCACCAAAAGTTTGAGACACAGTCAACAACGGGATATCTCATGAGGATTTTGATCTACAGCATCAATAACTTCAATGAAGGTCACACGGTTAACATTGTCAATACCCACCGTGCTCGATCATCTACACGCAAGAACTTTTCCGGTTTCGGGAAAATTGGCTTAGAACTAATAGACGAGGGAAAATACCTACAAGAAACAATTTCTGGAAGACTAACCTCAAAATATTTATCCCCACACGAAGCAGTTCCTCCGAACACTGCACTTCACAAGTTATAGATGCGTACATTCTTCATTGAAGTGTGAACTGATATTTCAGTTGAAATAAAAGAATCATGTCACAGACAAATCTCTGGCGAATCATTGAAATAGATTTTCAAATCCTCCACCAACTTGATCTGCTAAACCAGGCTCCGGAGTGTTTCTTAGAAAAAAAAAAAAAAAACACTAATGAAGCAGAAATATCTGGGGTTTGCTAACATGCAACTCAAGCTCGTCTGGAACACATTTTTGAGAGGTGTTTCAACTTTGGGAGCAACTAGATGCCTCCAGAGCAGCAAAATATAAGTACAGAATATTGATTTGAGGCCACACTAGTAGAGTTGTAGTCTATTTCCTTTTTTCCCTCTGCTTCTGGAACTAGAGAAACTATGTTTCAGCAAGGATCTTGTATTCCTTATATTTGATTCTTTGCTTCAGTTCTTCAATCTCTTTTACTTGATCAGAGCACTGCTTATGGTGCTTGCTTCAGTCTTTTTATAGCTTCAAGGATTGCAGCAGTGATTTATGTCTGCTCTTGTCTCCTCTTCTATTTTCTGACCTGTCTTTTGGTTATTAGTTACACCTGACCTCTCCTCAACTTCGAGAGGTGCCTTAGACAAGAGTTGGCCAAAGGATTCATGGTATGCCATTTACATAAATACAGATTAGTAGTGGATGCCAAGACAAATTCTAGAATAAGAAATTTCAGAACTATCTCTTTACAACAAATAGAGCCAAGATCCTCAATAGACCATGCAATTACCTAGCAATAAACATTAAGCTCATAACTTCAAAGAACAAATGAAATTACTTACTAATACGCCTGAAACCTACTCATTTAATATAGGGAATGACATAAAGAGTGTATTTAGTATTGTTAGTATGCACCTGGACCTGGAGGACATAAAGCCTTCTTGTTGATTCTTACATATAACAGAGGCAGAATGCATGTCTTTTAGCTTTAACCAATGCTTCCTGCAAATGATTGATTATGTTACCAGAAAGAGGGATGAGTAGCATGAAAAAAGAAGAAGACCAATTTATCAAGATGAAATAAACAGTGCAATTTGGGTGCAGAGCTGAACATCTTTGAATATCAAAGAAACATGTGACCCAATAGGACTAAATGTACACTGTGAAAAGCTTTATCATAAGCATGAGATCCAATAGGATTAAATGTATCTGAGAATATTCCCCTATCAAGATTTTCCCGGAGGTCCAATATTACATTACTGATAACCAAATTCTACTTTATCTTTTGCTTTTCTTTTCCCAAATGCATATGGACATTACACAGTCTTCTATGCACATCTTAACCCTGGTACTATTTCCACAAACAGAAAACCATATGGAACTCCAATGGTCACTAGAATGTCGAATAGCCAAGAGCCAGGCCCAAAAACAAAGCAGCTTATGTTTAAAATGGAACTGGGTCCTTCTCCCAAAAATGTTTTGCTCATGCACTAATAAGAACCATGCTGCTCAAGATCATGCATTACATTCGTGCAACAACAACAGGAATGTGGTGAAGATAAACCCTCCGCATTAGAATTAAAGTCCCCAGTTTATGTGAAAAATTGAATTGGATCCTTGTCTCAAATAAGTTGATCTCATGCAGTGATAACTATCATGCTGCTCAAGATCATGTATTGCATTCATGTAACAAGAATAAGAATTTTTGTTCTAAAAAGAAAAGAAGAAACAAGAATAGGAATGTGGTGAAGCAAATAAATCATAGATCAAAATTCACAAAACACACAGATAAACCCTCCGCCTTAGAATTAAAGACCCCGCCCCCCTCCTCTTTCTATGACGACCAAAATAAACCAACTTAACTAAGCATGTAAAACCATACAACTTGTGCTAGAACACAAATCTTCCTTTTCAAAGAACACAATATAAACTTCATTAGCTGCCCTCTAACCAGGAATTTGCAAGGTATACATGCCCTCTTATTTAAGTCTAAAGAAGAGGTCAAGAGGCACAAAATTGAAGAAAATGTCATATCTTTATGTTGATGCAAGAGCAATCTCAGATTTTAAAAAAAAAAAATTCCTATAGGACAAACATTGAAGTAAGCACCATTGGTTTACCAAATACACGTACAGTTGGGTTGAACCAAAGTACCTTGATGCCTATCTTAGACAATGCTACTAATAATTAGAAAAGAAATCAAATTCTGTGATATCTACCTTAGGAAAAGGTATCCTTCTTGGAATAAAATTCACGCAATGCTAAGGGTGTGTTGAACTTTTCAAATTAGCATATGCAATTGTACACGATGACAAGCTTTACGTAAAACTACTTTTAAGTTTCATTCTTCAATAAAAATGTATTTTAGCATGGCACGCACCAAATGAGCATCTATATTTCATTCTCCAACTAGATATCTACTTACTCTTAAGCCTAGTATACCCTCCTAAGTTGGAGAAAGTTAGACACCAAAAAAAGTACATTGATAAATCCCAACCCTAGAAATCAACATGGACAGGCCGAATCAGCTGGCCAATGAACAAACATAAGAAACCCAACTATATTAACAAATCCAATACAGAAATAAGGTGGCAATAGTAATTACGTATGGCATTAATTCCTTTAAATAAGGTGTGCAAATAATGGTTAGAGGTTCTATGATTTCCTTTAATGAGAGGCTCTTTGTCCTCTGTGCTCCAAAATTTCAAGTTATAAAAATACAAGGTGCTTTATGTTGAATGCTCTTGATTATTATTGCACCCAAGCGCACACTGAATTTAATAAGCAAAATACACAGGATTTTTATGGGTCAAGCTAGTCATACCTCAACCATGAGAACACCAGACATGTTTGGCCTCTCGGAGAAATGGCCAGGGAAAAAGTTGTCACTCAGCGTCACATTCTTAATAGCAACAGCTGAAACACCTGGGTTCTACTCAATCACTCTATCCACCAAAACAAATGGAAACCTGCAAAATACCCAAATGGCCAAAACCCATAAAATTTAAAAAATTTAGAAACAATCACCAAAACCATCCAATACCCATATCCATAAACACCTTCGAGCCCAAAACCACTATCACATATCTGATTCATATCAATCACTGTAGGAAAAGCTGGGATTCATGACATAAGATCCGTATCAGATTAGTCCCACTGCATGATTTGCTAGAACATATAAAAGCAATGGAATTGAAGTTAAGATTTAAGAATGTGCTTACTCAATTTAATTGGGGTGTCTTCAAAAGCATCTTTTTGAGAAGAGCTACAGACAGTGAGATTGGATTGGCGGTTCGATTTGAGAGAGGGGAGAGGAGAGGCTGGAGATTGAAGAAGCTTCCTGGGTTAAACCATAGACTGAGCAGCAGTGAGAGAGGAGAGGGAACTTGAAGTGGCTGACATAGTTTTTCAAAATCAAAAGTGCAGAGACAGAAGTGAAGTCAGGGGTTTGTAGGTTTGCTGTTGAACCAAATTCTAACCACAAAGACTACCAATTCCACCAAATTTCAAGAGTAATTAAACTTATTTCTGAGAACCAAAGGAACTCCCACTTGCTATGACTACATACTAGGAAGTTCATTATAGTACACAAATAAATTTAGGAAGCTCTTATCAACAGGAAGCAAATGTAAAGGAATACTAACTAAAGGATACTATATCAATGACATAAGAATTGACTGTTTACCATGAACATATACATAAATGCGTATGCAGCTGACAATAAGTAGTAAAGCTCAACCAAAGTTCTCTCATAAGTTGTTCAAAATGCACCGGAAACCATTAAATTGGGGACAACTAAAGACTAAATCAACATGTCCCCAAATTAACTAGGCATTCAACATATGCAGTTCAGCAGGGTATGAAAGCTCTCTTATTTCAATAGAACAACAACTTCTGATTTCAATCTTTTTGCTATAGTAAAAACTACTACCATTCTTGTGTAACTTTCTATATGGTTTGCATTTCTTGAATGGCTTATTCAAGAAATTCTCAAAGAAGAATAGAGAAGGGGGGTGTTTTCCCAAAAGCAATAGGTGTCACCAAACTTGGGTGCCAAACCTTTTCCCTTTACTGCTGAACACGTATTTCATGTTTACACAAAAAGAGAAAATAGTTTTCCACACCTGATCACCAGTGAGTCCAAAATCCCATTCAGAGGGTATGCACTACCCACACAGCCACAAAATGCTCGAGATTTAAAATGTGGGTTGTGGAACAAGATATTCCATTATCTTTACAAGTTATAATTGATGTTTCCTACCAACTTAAAAAGAAGATGGACATGGGGGGCTATTAAAAAAGCTACTTTTATGTTAATTCCAAGGCCAAATAATGAACGGAAGCTTTAGCATATATAGAATTGAAAAAAATGGCATTTAACTTGGGAAACTGACTACAAGAACACTACTACGTCTGTGTTAAATTCAATGTGATTGGGTACTGCATCACTCTCAACCTTAACTTTGTTTCTATTTAGGAACAAAGTGTAACGTTCTGAACAATAATTAGGCAGAATCTTCTCACTTGAAATAGTACAAGTTATTTCAGTTCCATTCAAGTTTTACAGCTACAGGAATGGCAAATAATGTTTAAATGCAATTAGGTTATGCATCATTCGTCACCTTATGCCACGGGAAGCAGAATCCATAAACATCTCCTGAAAAATTTAGCCATTTCAGCCTTTTCTAATGATTCTGCTCACAAACGTTTCAACCATATGCAGTTGTTGTGAAAAAAAAATGTCAAAGTAAGTCGAAGATCAAATGGCAGCAGTTAACTGAGTATAGCAAAACTATTAGCATAATGTCTTTATTAAGACTCTCGAATTGGTAGTTTACTACACAAGAAGTCCAAAATTGATAAGCAAGAAGAAAAAAGAGAATACAGAATACAGAAGTACGAAGTTCAATATTTGAAAGAACATACACATCAATAAGTTCCACTCCCACTTGCCATCAAAAACTCGCCCTCACAAACCACCTCACCTCCAACATATGCCTTTCCATCTATCTTCGGTATTCCAAATCGTTTTTGAAACTTGGTTAGAGTCATTCTCATGACCAAAGTGTCTCCTGCAACCACAGGCTTCCTAAACCTCACTTTATTAATTCCAGCGAAGACGAAACTGTCACGAGAACCTCCCACTTCAGGTTGCAGCATAACTAAGCCTCCCACTTGAGCCATTGCCTGGACCCACAAAGAATTGCATTCATCAGCTTTCACTAAAATACACGTACAGTTGGTGTTGAATCAAAGTACTTTGATGCCAATCTTATCCATTGTTATTATAATTAGAAGAGAAATAAAATTATGTGATATCTACCTTAGGAAAAGGTGTCCTCCTTGGAATCAAAATCATAAAAGCAATGCCAAGAGCGTGTTAAGCTTTTGAAAATAGCATATGCAATTGCACATGAAGACAAGCTTTACATAAAACTACTCTTAATTTCATTCTTCAATAAATAGGCGTATTAGCATAGCACACCAAATGATCATCTCTATTTCATTCTCCAGCTTAATATCTTCTTGCTTAAGCCTAGTATGCCCTCCTAAGTTGGAGAAACTTAGACAACAAAACTTAACCCAACCCTAGAAATCAACGTGGACAGGCCGAAATTAGCCAGCCAATGAACAAACATAAGAAACACAACGATACTTACAAATCTAATACAGAATTAAGGTAGCAATATTAATTATGTATGGCATTAAGTCCATTAAATAAAGTATGCAAATAATATCTATAGGTTCTATGATTTCCTTCAATGAGAGACTCTGTCCTTTGTGCTCCAAACTTTCAAGTTATCAAAACACAATGTGCTTTATGTGAATGCTCCTATTTATTATTATGCCCAAGCACACACTGTATTTAATAAGCAAAATACACAGGACTTTTGTGGGTTAAGCAGTAATACCTCAACCATGAGAACACCAGGCATAATTGGTCTCTCAGGAAAATGGCCAGGGAAAAAGTTGTCATTAATCGTCACACTCTTAATAGCAACAGCTGAAACACCTGGGTTTTACTCAATCACTCTATCCACCAAAAGAAATGGAAACCTGCAAAATCACAAAATCCATAAAGATTAAAACTTTAGAGACAATAACAAAAACCATCCAAAACCACTAACCTATGAGGCAAGATTTCACGTATCTGATTGATATAAATCACGGTAGGAAAAGCTGGGAATCCTGACATAAGACCCTGATCAGATTATTCTCAATGCATGATTTGCCAGAACATATAAAAGCAATGAAATTGAAGTCGAGATTAAAGAATGTGCAGAATGTGCTTACTCAATTCAATTGGGGTGTCTTTGGGGGCATCTTGTTCAGAGGAGCAACACACAATGAGATTCGATTTGAGAGAGGGGAGATGAGAGGCTGACAAGGAAAGAGAGGCTGGGGATCAAAGAAGCGTTCTGGGTTGAAGCAGACTGAGCAGGAGTGAGAGAGAAGAGTGAACTTGAAGTGGCTGACATTGTAATCAAAACTGGGCAAACAGAAGTGAAGTCTGGGCTTTGCTTTTGAACCAATATATGCACTTGTGACACGGTCAATGAGTCAAACAGTCTCTTATTTATGAGAAAAAAGTTTATTTGTGGTAGACCAATTTGTCATCGTTATTTCTTAGGAGATATGCAATCTACTGTTGCAATCTATTCAACCCAACTTCGTCAATGCATACGTTCCCAATCTCAAATTAAACTTGGGTACACAGAATTTCAAGAACAAAAATAAAAATAAAAAATGTTACCCACCAGGCAAACTGTTGCTAAATCTAAAAAAATGACGAGTGAATTATTCTCATATTTAAATTCATCACATTATTGATAAACATAAACTGTGGTTTAATCGTTTTCAAGATAATTTTAGTCACTGGATCATGATCTTAGTTTGAAGCAGCATGTTCAAATCAAATTGCATTGCGCTTAAGCACTACAAGAATGGTAATTGACTTCCATGGCTTAACGATGGAGAATTCTTCCTCAAGTTTCTCATGATACAAGTCGAAGAGCTCATCTAAGATTTCTTCTCCAAAATGCTCTTTGATGAGTCCCTCAACGGCAGCTCTTCCAAGAGCTGCAAACTGTTTGGCGTTTGGGACTTCTTCATCTGATAACACACGAGGTATGGTTTTTAATGTCTCTATGCTAAAACATCCATTTTGTTTTACAGCTGCTTCCAGTTCTTGGGGAGACATAAAATGGATAGGTAAGTTAAATGAATCGACTTTCTCTTCGCTAACTACTCCCTGCAGAACGATACCAAACAAGCAACTACTAGGATCATAATGAGCTAGCTAGCTATATATTATTGTAGCATGTTAAACTTAGAGCTGTTGATCATTGCTTACCGTATTAACCATGTCCAGAAGACAAGCCTCTAAAAGATGTATGATCAAATAATCAATAGTATGAGAAACAGGGGTGCCATGGGGCTGGCCAGCTGGAAAGATAAGTACCATTAGTCCTCCAGAAACAAGTTCTTGTGCCCTAGCATGCATGAGACACTCCATGTCCTCAGCACATTGAGCTCCATAAGCCCTTGCCACTTCATCAGTCGAAGTTAGGTAATGAATATGTCCTTTATTCCAAGCCGGAGAGTTTTTGTCCATTATTTCTTTTGGTACTCCAGAAAGCCATTGAATGGCATAAGAGGAGTGAAACAAGTGAATGGAAGCACTAGGGAACAGGCGACTACAGAATGAACCCGGAACTCCCACAGCATAGTATTGCCTGTTTGAAGGGAGGGAATTGAAGAGCAAGTTAAATCATTTGAGGTATGATCACTAAAGAAAACTTGAACTTCAGGGTTTTTGGGGTTCATCAGTCCTTGGCTTTGATACTTGATTTTCACAGCT
The DNA here is from genome assembly GCA_963682095.1 of Potentilla sterilis. Taxonomy (NCBI): domain Eukaryota; kingdom Viridiplantae; phylum Streptophyta; class Magnoliopsida; order Rosales; family Rosaceae; genus Potentilla; species Potentilla sterilis. Next base: position 14,504,771 of record OY821761.1, read on the forward strand.
TCAAGTATGTTTTCAACTGCAGAAAATGTGTTGGGACCAACTGAGCAACCCAGATCAGCAATATGAAAGGTGTTGAAAGGTAACAAGAGGTCTATGTCAAACTTTTTTGCAATTTCTTTGGTTACAAGTTCTTTGATAGACTCCACAACTTGTCTCTGCAAAAGTAGATGTGACCATGGATTTTTAATTCACAGAAGTTACAGTAATCAATTTGATTTCAACATATAATACACAGATTTGGATCCTCTAATGTGAATAAGAGAATAAGTCATGAAGATTTGTGAACTTCGTACAATTTGATCATTAACAGAAATAATTTTGTTTTTCTGGTTCAAAATTTAGTCCTACTCCTATCCAATGTTCTAAAAATCCCCGCCTAGCTCCGCCCAGACGCTAAGCGGAGCCAAGCCGCCCCGATTTCACACCATTAGGCAAAAAGCCGCCTAGGAGCTGCCTAGATGGTCCAAGGCGGGACTAGGCGGTCCGAAGAGGGTCTAGTTGGTCCGAGGCGCTCCTCTCAGCTTCCTATCAGCTTCGTTTTGGAATCTTGGCGCATGTAACACTTACAAAAATTTCAATTCCAGCAGTGACACAGAATCTGAAGAGCCTATCTTACTCTTTCTATTATTCTTATCTACACAAATCAACCAACTACCCCGAATCCGTTAGTATTTCAAAATTCAAATGCCTCTCTTTTCTCTAATTCCATTCCAACTGTTTATGTGCATTCTGCTGAATTTAAATTTTGAGGTTGTGATGTGGTTTGTTTAAATTTATAATGATCCTCCAAGAGTTAATAATGGTTTGATTTACAAATCATACTTGTTTGTAAATTTACAGGTTGGCTTGCTCACTTTTAGATAAATGTCATGTTAAACTTTTCTAAGTTACTCATATTAAACTATTTTTAAATATAATATTTATTAAGTAAATGTGAAAAATGTAATTCCCCCGCCTAGTCTCCGCCTAATCCGTCCAGGCGCTAGGATATGGGTCACCGCCCGCCTAGCGCATAGCGTCTTTTAGAACATTGCTCCTATCTGATGATATACCAATTTTTTTTTGCTTTTGGCCAAGGGAGCCACAAATATTTATTACATCTTCATAAATACTGAATTTCTAGACTTAAAAGAAATGAGATCATTATTATAGTCAAGTAATTCAAAATCCTTAAAAAGATATGAAAACAATTGGTATGTTAGCTAGCACATTCAGAAATGCTGAAAAGCTTGCACTTTCAGAGAAAGAAAACCACCTGCTAATAACTTTCAAGTGCATACGTGACCAACATCATATCTGTTCTTACTTTGTTTTAGCAAGATAATTTTGTATACTAATATACAGATCGAATTTACTGACCTCTTCAGTAAGTTCATATGCAATTTCAAAGACAAATTCTCTTAACCAAAACATGCAACTTTAAGGGGTTAGCTACAAACTGCTATATCCATCATGTGCTTCTGATAATTACAATGAACAATTGATATCAGAGTCAAATAACCTGGTAAGTAGAGTTCTTGGCATAGCTATTGGGGCCATCTCCACCTTTCATTGGATATGCTACACTGGATTTCTCTGCTGCCATCTCTCGCTTTCTCTGATTGAAAAAAAAAAAAAGAAAAAAAAAAGGATTTACTGCTTGTCTTTTTAATGGCAAACAATTATACTTCTGGCCAACGAGAAGACGGATTTGATAATCCAACAGTAGTAGGAAGTTTGTAGAACGTAGTTGAGTAACCAAATTAAGAACCGGAGTATATGAATCCTTTTAACAAAGCTGAAAGTACACTGCAGTTTTTATGCATGCAAAGACGCAGCACAAGACAAAAGGATTTGTCAAACATGGATCACGTTGAGTTGCTAGATCCATACTATATACATGCCTCTTGAATGTTGAAAATGCATATTGCTAGCTGGTTTACAAAAGTCACTCTATGCATGAAACACGTTGGAAACATACAAGTCATCCCCTTGAAAATGACTGCTGACTAACCATTTACCTTAAACTATCTGGAAGCTTAAAGTTGATGGGCCAGTCCCTCCTTAATTGGAGGAGTAAATCCATGTGGTGTTTACTACGTGAGAAAAACATTTGTTGTTGTAGCCTTGGTGACTCGTTCAATTATACAAGATTGGTTGATATATGAATAGCAAGGTGAGTGTAGTATATTTTAAAAGGTAAGAAAGAAACTTATAAATATAGGTGGAGGTGGCAGCAATCTTTAAAGATGGAGTATGCATGCATTGATGAAACATGAAGAAAGCTTGACTTTGCTTCTAATGCATGTTACGTGCATGGTGTGTGCATGATGTTTGCATAGAGGCAATTGCCTATATAAAGGCATGAAAGATTTGCAAGATCTCAAGGCAAGTATACAACCAGAGAGAGTTTGTGTAATAGTGTAATCCTCACTTGAGAGATTGAGAGATAGAGTGTCTCGATTAAGTGAGAAGAAAATTCATATTTGTGTGAGAGAGATGTGTGTTACTACTTTAGTTAGTCTAAAGTGACTGTTTCTTGTAATCTCATTATTTAGTATAGTGGAAGAAAGTATTACTGCTGCCCCGAGGACATAGGCACTTACCGAACCTCGTTATATATTGTGTCATCTTTTTTGTTGCTATTTCCGCATATCACACAAGAGTGAAAAATTAGATCCTGGGATAATTATTTATCCGTCGTCGGCCTTGTATTAGGCAGCCCTTATTTCCTAACAAGTGGTATCAGAACCCAGCGCTCATCGTCCGTGGCACCTCGTGCTGATCAAGATGGCGGAGTCATCATCGTCATCGGCAATAATGGTTAAGTTGACATCGTCGAATTACTCCATTTGGAAGCCCAGAATAGAAGACATCCTTTACTGCAAGGATATGTACAAGCCTCTTCAAAATAATGGAGAGAAGCCAACAGGCAAGTCTGACGTGCAATGGAGCATCCTGAACAGAAAAGTTGTTGCAGGAATTCGTCAATGGATTGATGAAAGTGTTTTTCATCATGTGGCACAAGAAACCAATGCCTACTCGATGTAAAAAAAGTTGGAGTCCATGTACGATCGAAAGAACGCATAAAACAAAGCCTCGTTCATTCGGCGGTTGGTGAACACGAAGTACATGAATGGTCGAAGTGTTTCAGAACACTTGAGCGACTTCCAAGGCATGGTGAATTAATTGATAAATATGAAGATGGTGCTTGATGATGAGTTGCAAGCACTCTTGCTTCTATGCTCATTGCCAGAAAGTTGGGATAGGTTAGTGGTATCATTAAGCAACTCAGCTCCTAAAGACGTTCTTACACTGAGTACTGTAAAAGACAGCATGCTCAACGAAGAAGCAAGGAGGAAGAAGCAAGAAATACCGACCGAGTCAGAAGCTCTCGTCATCGATAACCGTGGAAGCAGTCGAAAGTTCCACAACCGAGACAAAGCAAAAGATCGGTCAAGAGACAAGTTCAGCCTAAAGAAAAGCATCAAATATTACCATTGTGGCCAAAAAGGTCACATGAGGAATGAGTGCAAGAAGCTCAAGGAAGAGCATGCCGAGAAAGATGGTACCAGAGATACAGCTGTAACTACCTCATACGGAGACGAGGTAATCATCATTTGTGGAGATGGTCATGTTGTTGGGTCATCGATTCACGTGCATCATTTCATGTAACTGAAATGAATTCTTTACATCCTACAATACTAGAAATTTTGGTAATGTCAGGATGAAAAATGATAAGCAGTCCAAGATTGTGGGAAGATGAGATATTTCCCTTGAAACCAACACAGGTCGTTGCCTAGTTCTCAAGGATGTGAGACATGTTCCAGACATGCGTCTCAACTTAATCTCCACAGGGTTACTTGATGATGAAGGCTGCACAAATATCTTTGGTGATGGAAAGTGGAAGCTCAGGAGAGGTCCATAAATTCTAGCCCGAGGAAAGAAAGAGAATACTCTCTACATGACATATGCACAAGTCTGTGGTGGGTATGCAGTTACACTCGGAAAAGATTCGCCGGTAGAGCTATGGCACAAGCGGCTCGGTCATATCAGCAAGAAATGACTCATTATTCTAGCCAAAAGAGAGGTACTAACTTATGTTAATGTTAAAGATATGCCTCTAAAAACATGTACGACTGTTTGGCTGGAAAGCAACATCGAGCTTCATTTCATCGTCCTCTTGCACCAAGGAAATCTAATGTTTTGGATGTTGTATATTCTGATGTGTGTGTTCCCATGACCACGAGTACTCACAAAGGTGCAAGATACTTCATTACTTTAATTGATGATCATTCTAGGAAGGTATGGGCTTATGCACTGAGAACTAAAGATAAAGTGCTAGAAGTATTCAAGCAATTTCATGCCGGAGTTGAACGAGAGACCGGCATACATGGGGGCGTTCAGACACTACTGCAAATATAATAGAATCAGGCATGAACGATCTGTTCCAAAGACTCCTCAGTACAACGGAGTGGCCGAGAGGATGAACATAATTATTGTTGAAAGAATCAGAACGATGTTATCTTATACCAAGCTGCCTAAGAGTTTTTGGGGTGAAGCTCTAATGACTGCGGTTGATGTGATCAACCTTTCTCCCTCAGCTCCATTAAATGGTGACGTGTCGAACAAGTTTTGTACTAGTAAGGAAACCTCATACAATCATTTAAAGGTATTTGGTTGCAAAGCATTTGTCCACATTCATAAAGATGAAAGATCAAAGATGGATAGCAAATAAAAAGAATGCATATTCTTGGGATATGGAAATGAAGAATATGGGTACAGGCTGTGGGATCCTATCAATAAAAAGATTGTCAGAAGCAGAGATGTTGTCTTATTCGAAGATCAAAACATCGAAGATACTCAGAAGTCTGAGAAGCCTAAGCAACCCAGAGAATATCCGATCAGTACGGATAAAATTTTTCCACCAATAAAGCTAGATTGCAGAGAAACTGGTGATGCAACAAATGACCAGATGATCGACGGTCTAGTTGATGATGTAACTGATGATGAGGAAGAGGCACCGACCCCTCGAAGATCAACCAGGGAACGCATAACCTCGAAAAGATACCCTCCAGATGAGTTCGTTACTCTCACAGATGGAGGAGAACCAGAGACCTATGAAGAAGCTCTGACGAATGACCACAAGGAGGAGTGGTTGGAAGCCATGCAAGAAGAGATGCAATCCTTGCATGAGAATTAGACTTATGAGCTGGTGGAATTACCGAAAGGTAAAATAGCACTCAAAAGTAAATGGGTATACAGACTGAAGACCAAGGAGAGTAGCTCATGACCCAGATTCAAGACAAGACTGGTCGTTAAAGGTTTCAGTCAGAAAAAGGGAATTGAATTTGAAGAAATTTTATCGCCCGTGGTGAAGATGACATATATCAGGGTGGTACTTAGTTGACTGCAAGTTTAAAGCGGGAGATTGAACAGTTTGATGTGAAGACGACTTTCCTTCACGGTGACCTTGAAGAAGAAATTTATATGCAGCAGCCAAAAAGATTCAAAGTCAAAAGTCAATAAGGTCTCGTGTGCAAATTGAAAAAGAGTTTGTACGGGCTAAAGCAGGCGCCGCGAAAATGGTACAAGAAGTTTGATTCCTTCATGATTGAGCAAGGATATCGGAGGACGACTTTAGACCATTGTGTATTTGTTAAGAATTTCTCAGGTGGTGACATTATCATACTACTCTTGTATGTTAATGACATGTTGATCGTAGGACAAGATGGTGACAAGATTAGCAAATTGAAGCAAGAGCTCAGTAAGTCCTTTTCTATGAAGGATTTTGGACCCTCAAAGCAGATTCTTAGTATGAATATTACACGTGATCGAGAGAACGGGAAGTAATGGTTATCACAGGAAAAATATATCGAAATAATATTTGAGGATAACATGTTCTTTAGTCGTCCTCGGTTTCGTGTGGGAACCATATTCTTCTGGTGTTTGCGTCTATTCATCCAAAATATGGGTGTCCATAGTAATTTCTTTAATGTATGGATCACCATATCAAAACCAATCTATGTCAAAATTCCAAAAGATCATTTTCTTATGACTTTAGATTCAATTAGCGGTTACATATAACCCACTAAGTTGTCATATAAATTTCTCTAATACACGTTTACATCCGTAGTCATTAGAGGTAATGCAAAGGAGCTCAAATGAATTCTCACTTCTGTCTTTTTACATGAACATCGTGGCATAAATTTCTTTAAAATGTTGAACAAATTCAATTTTCTCTTATCGCATAAATTGTCAATTTGACATATGCTCAATATATACATCAAAACGTAACTCAAGTTCTTTAGAGTAACTCGATGGGGATTGTAATAAAATCTATGGTAATCCCAGTTAGGCAGGTGCATTATGAATCCTAAACGAACAGATATACCGATCCTTATCACTTTCATTATAGTACTACTGTTCTTCAGTACTATTGTGCTATTTTTATGATATATTAGTACTATTGTCCTTCAGTACTATTAATCTAGGGATTACATGGTGTGTTTCTTTGCCCACAGTTCTTTATGTCATGCCTATATTATGATATGTTGCTTTACTTTATGCAGTACTTTGCAAAGTTAGATACAGAAAATTGAATCATGTATATCATGAATAAAATTTGAATAATCTCAATTCCTTTAGAGAAAATTAAAAATTAACATGCCAACGATTACATTTAGTCTTATCCAATTTAGAGATAGAAACTTTAAGACCAAAAGTCTAATTTAGGCGTAATAACCTTTATAAGGATATCCTAGAAATTTAAAAATAGACTAATCAAAGTCTTTCTTGGATGGAGTCAAATCCTTTTGGCTCTTTTAATAGCTGCAATGATCAGATGTGTCATTGACATCTTCTTCCCATATGGTATGTATTTAGTTGTAAATTCATTTTCAATTTTCTTGTTGGATATTGAAGACACTTTTCCAAAATCCGCGTACTCGTATGATTCTTTATACTTATTATAAGTCACAACTAATTCTTTGCTAGCTTGTAATATACGTATCCATACTTCATTGATTTACAACAATGGCAGAGTGCTTCACTGCACATGACATGTCTCCTAGGTCATCTTTTCAAATGATACATTGTCTCCACTTGCTTTTGGATGATTATAGAAATCTTTACGTCCATGGTAATTGAACTTTGTTTTATGGTTGTTGCATTACTTTGCACAATTTGTCAAAGATATATATTTTTTTTCTCAGACTTTACATCGTCATTACCCTTTGTTTTTTTCAGACCTTACATCGTCATTGCCCTTTGTTTTAGGGTTGTTGCATTACTTTGCATAATTTGTTTCAGGAAATTTATTTAACTCAGACCTTACATTGTCATTCGAGATATTATAATTATTTCTTAGCTTATTTACATAAAGCAGTTTGCATAAATATACCATGCTCAAGCCTTATTTGGCTCAATAGGGGAATTTGGTACTCAAGTTCTTCAGAGTCCAATGTGTCAAAGTCGAACTGTGATGGTTAAACCATCTGTAAAATATAGGAAGAATAAAATGTATTAGCTTCGCGGTCTAAATGACATTCACGACAACTAATATAAACCAAGATACATTATGGTAAATCTGATGCTTTGTGAAATTACGTTATCACAGTAAAATTTTAGTTTCTCCGTTTTCATTGCATGTGAAGCTAATGAAATTCCATTATTGTTGCTTTTTACACAATTAATAAGATATCCATCTTGAAAAATTTTCAAGAAAAAAAAATTGGATCTCAAGACCGAAATTTGTAATGGTTATATTTTTCTTGCTTCGTGAAAATACTTTTTCACAGTAGTAGGTTTGTCCCTGTTTCTTTATATTACAATGCTCAAACTAAATAACATGTTAAATAAAACAATTATTTAACAGTAATAAAATAGACATATAATGATGCTCAAATTTCATAAGTATATGTTATAATATGATAAGATCAATATGAGCATTATATCATATAATAACTGAAACAAAATATAATGAAAGCAGAACTTCAGTGTAAATATTACTTATAAGTTTGCCAAATAAACTGCATATGAAACGTTTGCTTGATCTCCGATTCCATATTGTCGTCGCATCGTAATTTGTACGTCACATATAAAAACAACAATATTCATATGATTAGTCACTTTAATCATATATATTTCACATTTACCATATAAATTAAGCAATTTCATATTTACTATTAAATTCGTAAAACAGTAAATAGTTATACAGTAAATAATCACACCGTAAATATGAATTAATTAAAAAAAATTACCTTTAAAATTTACCCAAAAAAAAATCTTTTTTTTTTCTTGTGGGTCGGGTCATGTAGATCCGGGTCAGGCCCAAAGCAGCTGGGCCGGGTCGAGATTTTTCGAATCCGGGTCGAAGGAATTTTTTTTTTTTTTCAGATCGCAGCGGAGGGCGGGGCTGCTGCGAAGCCGAAGCCGGAGCATGGCTGGACCGGGGATGAAGGGTCACCTGCGTCGTTGGGCTAGGGTGGCCAGATCGTCAACGATGCAGGTCGTCGTTGGGATGCTGACCAGATCGGGGACGACTGAATCGGATCTGGCGCCGTCGGGGTTGATGGGGTCGATCCGGATAAGACCCGCAGATCGGTGTGCTCGAGGCTGGGCTTCGTCGTCGTCGGCGCTGGGCGGAGCAGGCGTTGCGCTCTGGTTCGATCAAGTTCTCTGGCGGACATGGGTTTCCAGATCGGGCACGAAGCAGTGGACGACTGGATCGGCGATGGGTGCCCAGAGTAAATTTTTGGGTGCCCAAGTTAGGTTGTTGGGCTGGTGTCGGAGCAGCAACAGCAGCAACGTCTGTCGTCGGAGGTATGCCGAGATAGCGTCGTCGACTGGGTCATTGGCTCCGGGCTGCTGGGTTGAGGCGGCGGACGGAGGAAGATCCGAACGTCGTAGGGGTCGGGTCAAGCAACGTCCAAAGCTGCTGGCTTCGGCTTAGTGGGACATCCCTACTGCTGTGCGGAGGAGCAGACGCCGATCGGAGGTTGCAGAGGTTGCCGATCGGAGCAGAATCCGGTTGGTGCGGGCCTAGCGATGCTAGGGTGGGCTGCTGCGACGGCGGTGAAGTGAAAAAAATTTCTAGGGTTTTTTTTTTTTTTTTTTTTTGTCTTGGCTAAAAAAAAAAAATCTCAGCGAGTAAAGCTACGTGCTGATAACGTGTTGTAGGAAAATCGGAATTGGTCTACTCATTTCATTGATAATTCCCTTTATACAGGGTGAGTATTACAACGGTAATAGTAAATACATTAATGACAATAATGACTACCTAATTACCTCTCGTCAGTTACATTGAGGAAGACACATAATGTGTTTTTCTTTTAACATTTTCATATTTTTTTTTCCCACTTTTTGTATTATAGAGATTGATTTACAAAAACTGTTGGAGTAAAAAAATATAACAAACTACAAAAAAGTGCATGACAATAATTTGTTTAACAAATAAATCACTTACATATGCAATTGAACAAATTAGGACAAAAATTTACAAATCAGTACCATGTGCATGACAAGCTGCCACATGTTATCAACTAATTTACTATGTTACCCTTAATATTTACAAGCATGCATTTAGTCTCAGTTGCTGCAACTGTCTATTACAAAGTTAGCTGCTATTGTCTATTGCAAAACTAGTTGCTACTGTCTATTGTAAATCTAACTGCTGCTGTTGATCGTGAATATTGTAGCTATTACATATTGTCAATCGTGAATGTAGCTGCTACTGCCGACAATATACCTGCTACTATCGATTGGGAAGTCGTTGCTACTGTTGACTGGGAAGGTTCTGCTACTGCTGACTATACAGCTGCTACTGTCGATTAGGAAGTCATTGCTACTGTTGACTTGGAAGGTTCTGCTACTGCTGATTGGAAAGACACTACTACTACTGACTAGGAAGTTACTGGTAGTCTGCAACTGTCGTTTGGGAAGTGGCATGGCTGCTAATAGCCTGAGAAGTTTTTGATACTATTGTTTCCATCCCTGCTACTGCTACTATTTATATATGTGTTTAGTCACCTTCTTACAACCTTACCAATCATAAAGCTGCTACTGTGAATAGAGAAGCTAACTGCTACTATGGATAGAGAAACTAGTTGTTACTGTCGATAGAGAAACTAAATACTACTGTCGATAGATAAACTATATGCTACTGTCGATAGATAAACTATATGCTACTGTCGACCGTGAACTTAGATGTTGTTGCCGACCTTAAAAATTGCTACTACTGTCAACCATGAGGCAAACTGCTACTGTCAACCCTACTAACCTGCTACTAAGGCCCGTGGTGGTTGAAATTCGAAATTTCAAAGTTTCTCAAAATATATGCAACATTGTACTCAAATGAAACTCCATGTGATGAAGAACAATTTTGTAGTTTGAATATTCTCCAAATTGTTGACAGTTTGGCCGGAAAACCTAAAATTTCCGGAAATAACTTAAAAAGGAGGAGAGAGAAACTTGTCAGTTAGTAAAGTGGCAGCATTATAATTTTGACGAAATCAGTGGCATTTTAGTCATTCCATCCTCAATTTTTCAATTAGTTTTGTGTACACTTGATTTTGGGCCAGACTGATGTCTTTTTTTGTTTAAAAATTATTAGAAATGAGTTATTTGTGTTTGTAAATTTGGTCGAGTGCTCCTGTGTAATTTACTAAAAAAAATAGTGTTTTTTTTTTATAAAATAAAAAAATTTAAATTTTACAAGAGTTGTTAGAAATGCTCTTAGAAACAACTCACATGATCATGAAACTCATGTACGTACCTCGGGTGATCGAGTTGACAACGTTGTTCAAAGCGTTTGGACAACAAGTTAATTTCATAGCAATGATGTAAGGGGGTTCATCAAACTTATGACTTTGACCAGAATTGAAAAGCTCGAATCCATGCAAATTTTGAATTGAAGCATTGTAATGGCAGGGTTAACCCCCACTAGCCTGTTTGTTATCTGATAAACAGAAAGTTAATTGCATATAATTAAGAGTCTTATTGATTGCTAATAATAGCAAATTAACCGACACTATGGATAGAGAAACTAGTTGTTACTGTCGATAGAGAAACTAAATACTACTGTCGATAGATAAACTATATGCTACTGTCGATAGATAAACTATATGCTACTGTCGACCGTGAACTTAGATGTTGTTGCCGACCTTAAAAATTGCTACTACTGTCAACCATAAGGCAAACTGCTACTGTCAACCCTACTAACCTGCTACTAAGGCCCGTGGTGGTTGAAATTCGAAATTTCAAAGTTTCTCAAAATATATGCAACATTGTACTCAAATGAAACTCCATGTGATGAAGAACAATTTTGTAGTTTGAATATTCTCCAAATTGTTGACAGTTTGGCCGGAAAACCTAAAATTTCCGGAAATAACTTAAAAAGGAGGAGAGAGAAACTTGTCAGTTAGTAAAGTGGCAGCATTATAATTTTGACGAAATCAGTGGCATTTTAGTCATTCCATCCTCAATTTTTCAATTAGTTTTGTGTACACTTGATTTTGGGCCAGACTGATGTCTTTTTTTGTTTAAAAATTATTAGAAATGAGTTATTTGTGTTTGTAAATTTGGTCGAGTGCTCCTGTGTAATTTACTAAAAAAAATAGTGTTTTTTTTTATAAAATAAAAAAATTTAAATTTTACAAGAGTTGTTAGAAATGCTCTTAGAAACAACTCACATGATCATGAAACTCATGTACGTACCTCGGGTGATCGAGTTGACAACGTTGTTCAAAGCGTTTGGACAACAAGTTAATTTCATAGCAATGATGTAAGGGGGTTCATCAAACTTATGACTTTGACCAGAATTGAAAAGCTCGAATCCATGCAAATTTTGAATTGAAGCATTGTAATGGCAGGGTTAACCCCCACTAGCTTGTTTGTTATCTGATAAACAGAAAGTTAATTGCATATAATTAAGAGTCTTATTGATTGCTAATAATAGCAAATTAACCGACACTATGGATAGAGAAACTAGTTGTTACTGTCGATAGAGAAACTAAATACTACTGTCGATAGATAAACTATATGCTACTGTCGATAGATAAACTATATATATGCTACTGTCGACCGTGAACTTAGATGTTGTTGCCGACCTTAAAAATTGCTACTACTGTCAACCCTGAGGCAAGCTGCTACTGTCAACCCTACTAACCTGCTACTAAGGCCCGTGGTGGTTGAAATTCGAAATTTCAAAGTTTCTCAAAATATATGCAACATTGTACTCAAATGAAACTCCATGAGATGAAGAACAATTTTGTAGTTTGAATATTCTCCAAATTGTTGACAGTTTGGCCGGAAAACCTAAAATTTCCGGAAATAACTTAAAAAGGAGGACAAAGAAACTTGTCAGTTAGTAGAGTGGCAGCATTATAATTTTGACGAAATCAGTGGCATTTTAGGCATTCCATCCTCAATTTTTCAATCAGTTTTGTGTACACTTGATTTTGGGCTAGACTGATGTCTTTTTTTGTTTAAAAATTATTATAAATGAGTTATTTGTGTTTGTAAATTTGGTCGAGTGCTACTGTGTAATTTACTAAAAAAAATAGTGTTTTTTTTTTATAAAATAAAAAAATTTAAATTTTACAAGAGTTGTTAGAAATGCTCTTAGGAACAACTCACATGATCATGAAACTCATGTACGTACCTCGGGTGATCGAGTTGACAACGTTGTTCAAAGTGTTTGGACAACAAGTTAATTTCATAGCAATGATGTAAGGGGGTTCATCAAACTTATGACTTTGACCAGAATTGAAAAGCTCGAATCCATGCAAATTTTGAATTGAAGCATTGTAATGGCAGGGTTAACCCCCACTAGCTTGTTTGTTATCTGATAAACAGAAAGTTAATTGCATATAATTAAGAGTCTTATTGATTGCTAGTAATAGCAAATTAACCGACACTATGGATAGAGAAACTAGTTGTTACTGTCGATAGAGAAACTAAATACTACTGTCGATAGATAAACTATATGCTACTGTCGATAGATAAACTATATGCTACTGTCGACCGTGAACTTAGATGTTGTTGCCGACCTTAAAAACTGCTACTACTGTCAACCCTGAGGCAACCTGCTACTGTCAACCCTACTAACCTGCTACTAAGGCCCGTGGTGGTTGAAATTCGAAATTTCAAAGTTTCTCAAAATATATGCAACATTGTACTCAAATGAAACTCCATGAGATGAAGAACAATTTTGTAGTTTGAATATTCTCCAAATTGTTGACTGTATGGCCGGAAAACCTAAAATTTCCGGAAATAACTTAAAAAGGAGGACAGAGAAACTTGTCAGTTAGTAGAGTGGCAGCATTATAATTTTGACGAAATCAGTGGCATTTTAGGCATTCCATCCTCAATTTTTCAATCAGTTTTGTGTACACTTGATTTTGAGCTAGACTGATGTCTTTTTTTGTTTAAAAATTATTATAAATGAGTTATTTGTGTTTGTAAATTTGGTCGAGTGCTACTGTGTAATTTACTAAAAAAAATAGTGTTTTTTTTTTATAAAATAAAAAAATTTAAATTTTACAAGAGTTGTTAGAAATGCTCTTAGGAACAACTCACATGATCATGAAACTCATGTACGTACCTCGGGTGATCGAGTTGACAACGTTGTTCAAAGTGTTTGGACAACAAGTTAATTTCATAGCAATGATGTAAGGGGGTTCATCAAACTTATGACTTTGACCAGAATTGAAAAGCTCGAATCCATGCAAATTTTGAATTGAAGCATTGTAATGGCAGGGTTAACCCCCACTAGCCTGTTTGTTATCTGATAAACAGAAAGTTAATTGCATATAATTAAGAGTCTTATTGATTGCTAATAATAGCAAATTAACCGACACTATGGATAGAGAAACTAGTTGTTACTGTCGATAGAGAAACTAAATAAACTATATGCTACTGTCGATAGATAAACTATATGCTACTGTCGACCGTGAACTTAGATGTTGTTGCCGACCTTAAAAATTGCTACTACTGTCAACCCTGAGGCAAGCTGCTACTGTCAACCCTACTAACCTGCTACTAAGGCCCGTGGTGGTTGAAATTCGAAATTTCAAAGTTTCTCAAAATATATGCAACATTGTACTCAAATGAAACTCCATGAGATGAAGAACAATTTTGTAGTTTGAATATTCTCCAAATTGTTGACAGTTTGGCCGGAAAACCTAAAATTTCCGGAAATAACTTAAAAAGGAGGAGAGAGAAACTTGTCAGTTAGTAGAATGGCAGCATTATAATTTTGACGAAATCAGTGGCATTTTAGACATTCCATCCTCAATTTTTCAATCAGTTTTGTGTACACTTGATTTTGGGCCAGACTGATGTCTTTTTTTGTTTAAAAATTATTAGAAATGAGTTATTTGTGTTTGTAAATTTGGTCGAGTGCTACTGTGTAATTTACTAAAAAAAATAGTGTTTTTTTTTTATAAAATAAAAAAATTTAAATTTTACAAGAGTTGTTAGAAATGCTCTTAGGAACAACTCACATGATCATGAAACTCATGTACGTACCTCGGGTGATCGAGTTGACAACGTTGTTCAAAGTGTTTGGACAACAAGTTAATTTCATAGCAATGATGTAAGGGGGTTCATCAAACTTATGACTTTGACCAGAATTGAAAAGCTCGAATCCATGCAAATTTTGAATTGAAGCATTGTAATGGCAGGGTTAACCCCCACTAGCCTGTTTGTTATCTGATAAACAGAAAGTTAATTGCATATAATTAAGAGTCTTATTGATTGCTAATAATAGCAAATTAACCGACACTATGGATAGAGAAACTAGTTGTTACTGTCGATAGAGAAACTAAATACTACTGTCGATAGATAAACTATATGCTACTGTCGATAGATAAACTATATGCTACTGTCGACCGTGAACTTAGATGTTGTTGCCGACCTTTAAAATTGCTACTACTGTCAACCCTGAGGCAAGCTGCTACTGTCAACCCTACTAACCTGCTACTAAGGCCCGTGGTGGTTGAAATTCGAAATTTCAAAGTTTCTCAAAATATATGCAACATTGTACTCAAATGAAACTCCATGAGATGAAGAACAATTTTGTAGTTTGAATATTCTCCAAATTGTTGACAGTTTGGCCGGAAAACCTAAAATTTCCGGAAATAACTTAAAAAGGAGGAGAGAGAAACTTGTCAGTTAGTAGAATGGCAGCATTATAATTTTGACGAAATCAGTGGCATTTTAGACATTCCATCCTCAATTTTTCAATCAGTTTTGTGTACACTTGATTTTGGGCCAGACTGATGTCTTTTTTTGTTTAAAAATTATTAGAAATGAGTTATTTGTGTTTGTAAATTTGGTCGAGTGCTACTGTGTAATTTACTAAAAAAAATAGTGTTTTTTTTTTATAAAATAAAAAAATTTAAATTTTACAAGAGTTGTTAGAAATGCTCTTAGGAACAACTCACATGATCATGAAACTCATGTACGTACCTCGGGTGATCGAGTTGACAACGTTGTTCAAAGTGTTTGGACAACAAGTTAATTTCATAGCAATGATGTAAGGGGGTTCATCAAACTTATGACTTTGACCAGAATTGAAAAGCTCGAATCCATGCAAATTTTGAATTGAAGCATTGTAATGGCAGGGTTAACCCCCACTAGCTTGTTTGTTATCTGATAAACAGAAAGTTAATTGCAGATAATTAAGAGTCTTATTGATTGGTAATAATAGTAAATTAACTGACACTATGGATAGAGAAACTAGTTATTACTGTCGATAGAGAAACTAAATACTACTGTCGATAGATAAACTATATGCTACTGTCGGTAGATAAACTATATGATACTGTCGACCGTGAACTTGGATGTTGTTGCCGACCTTAAAAATTGCTACTAGTGTCAACCCTGAGGCAAACTGCTACTGTCAACCCTACTAACCTTGACAGGACCCGCCCCGGGTAACACACTGTTACCCAGAGTAAATCCTGCGGGGACCATTTCAAGAGAGATTCTACCGAAAATTCGCCATGACCTCTCTTAAAATGGACGACCCAACCTGGAAGAAAATAATCGAACACTTCTATAATAATCCACCCTGACTCATGGAGCCACCTGCTCCCCCAACAATCAAACAACTTCTCCAAATCCAACAATAGGAAACAACCTTACAAAGATGCAAAAGAAATGGAATTTCATACAACAAAAACATCAAGTTATGCCCAAAGGTGAACAATTGAGGTTTTACAACATCAACAAAGAATCAGAGCGACTAGACAATTGAAAAATGGTACAAGTAGGTTAAATAGGTAACCTACGATAACTGACAGCGGAAGATGGTCTCTATACCTTGCCTCATACCAGTACCGAACTCTGCAAGCTGGGCAGTTTAAAACGAAAAGCCCAGGGAAAGTAATTTAAAAACATTAGCGTGAGTGGACAAAAAGTTCTACAAATAAATATAATAATTTTAACGAACATTTATATTTTACTTTCCACACTTTTCATAATATAAAGAAAATCACGATGCATGTCTTTACCATAAAAAATGTCATTTTAAAAATAACCTTTCCATGAAAACATATCCCAGCCCCTCTGGTTCGGGAATCTATCAAAAGTCGAAAACCTCATAGAGAAAATATTCCCGCAACCAGTCAATGGAAAAAAAAACATATCATCATGACCAAATCCCATTGGTCATGTAACAGGGGAAAGTCTACCCACCATAAATAACTGGAACCTCGTCAGGCTCCGGGTCCGAGAGTCCTATTGACTCCCCCCGTGTCTAAGTCTACCACCTAGACACGTCACCGCCTCAATATATACCATCCAACGTCGACCACCGAGCATGAATCTGACCTATATGGTCAAGTCGTCACCTCGCGTGGGATGAGGCCTCGCTAGCTAGCATCAATATAATAATACCGTGGACCCTCGTATGGTGAAAATCCGAAAACAAACCAAAAACACTTTTCCCCTTATATATAACAATCTGTACGATCCCCGACCGTACATCCGAGGCTTATGCTCATAAATATAATTAAACATCAATACAGCCTCGTAGAAAATAAATGAAGTCCACATATTTCGAATGTCATAAAATATCGAAACCAAGTAAAATCATATCATCCTCGGAAATCTCGTTTCCGATTAAATATCAACATAAATGATAAGTCATAAAATCCAAATAGTTCAAATCATATAATACACGGAAATTCCATTTCCGTCTAAATATCAATAAATATTAGCTTCAGGATATCAAGGTACCTTACTTGCTTTAAAATCATTTACAACAATTCAATAGAAATAGTTTATTCATTTAAATCACCTTGTTGCTCTTTGATAATCAAAACATTCTCAGAATACTTTTCAAAAAGTCTCAGGGTACTTAATTTACTTTAAAAGCATTTAAAACAACCCAATAGAAATGAAAAATCCGTTTAAATAACATTCATACTTTTCAATCATCTCAATGATATTAAGTTAATCCAATTTAATTGATAAACCATTTAAAAATCGAAAAGAAGAAATCATTATTTCAAATAACTTTATTACTCTTCGATAATTCAAAGCATTATCAAAATAATTACCACATAAATTTAAATCCCCATAAAATCAAATATTTATGCATGCATTAATTTTAAAACAAATGTCCACTCACTAATAGGGCCTAAGCCTGACGCTTCTCGGAAGTCCCGTCCGAAATGAGCGTCCAAACGTCCTGAACAAATAACATCATTAAGCCAATTTTTCCTTAAATACATGGAAAAACTTAATTTAATATAAATAGGCGATCTCAACACGCCAAAATCTTTTTCCCTCAACCTTTACCATTTAACTTAACACCCATTTATCTCCCATTACCCCTTCAACTACTCAAAACACTTTTCTACCACCGCTGCCCTCTTCTCTGCCACCAAAAAGACTCTTGCAGCCGCCTCAAACAGCGGCTGACACAGGGCCAACACCATATACCAATAATTTTCCAAATTCATAAACTGAAACACCTTAAACAATTAATCTTAACCCATTATAAATTCTTCAAATTTTCCAAAATAATGTTAATACACTGCATTCATCTTAAATAACCAGATTTCATCCTCCAAATACCCCCACGGCGGCGGCGCCGCTGGCGGTCAACGGCGGTCAACACTGCCACCGCTACCAAAAATTACCAAATTTTAATAGAAGGTTCATCTCAGCATTTCTAACATCTTTCCCTTCTACAACAATCACCAACTTCAAGCCTAAGGGGGTCAATTTATAAAAACCCCCAATTCGGCACTATTCATCAAGAACCCTAGAATTTTAATTTGTTGATTTCTCCTTACTTACTGTAAATTGATCCAATTCCTTTTAGGAGATTGTTCCTGACATCCTAAGCTTCAATTCAATACCAAGAACTCAACCAACAACAGCCCGAAAAGCAAGAATCAACAAATTGAAAGTATGAACAGTAATCGGTGTAAACCGATTGATTTCGCTCAAACGAAGGCGCGAGGGGATGAGATATCTACCTAGACTTGTAGAGGAGGAGAGCAGCTTCGTCTGGACACCAAGAATGCCACCCATGGTGGCCGGACGGCGGCGCAAAGGCGGTTGGAAAATCCGACAGGGAAGAGGCACGGGGTCGGGGAGAGAAGAAGAGAAAAGGAAAAAAAAAAAAAAAAATTCTGATTTTGACCTTTTTACCATCTTACCCTTTCCTCTTCCTTTTATACTTACAACGAAACCGGAAATTATCGTTTTCACGTCACAACTTTTGCGTTCTAACTCCGATTACAACGAATAATATACCGATAAATTCGCAACGACGACCTCTTCAACTTCCTCGAGCAATAAAATTATCGGTTTAGTCAACTTATAAAAAAAGTAAACCATTAGAATTTTCAAATCGTAAAAACAATTACCGGAACGTAAAAAGAAAAGATAAAACTGTTAAAAGTAACTCGAGATTCGGGTCGTATCAAACCTGCTACTAAGGCCCGTGGTGGTTGAAATTCGAAATTTCAAAGTTTCTTAAAATATATGCAACATTGTACTCAAATGAAACTCCATGAGATGAAGAACAATTTTGTAGTTTGAATATTCTCCAAATTGTTGACAGTTTGGCCGGAAAACCTAAAATTTCCGGAAATAACTTAAAAAGGAGGAGAGCGAAAACTTGTCAGTTAGTAGAGTGGCAGCATTATAATTTTGACGAAATCAGTGGCATTTTAGGCTTTCCATCCTCAATTTTTCAATCAGTTTTGTGTACACTTGATTTTGGGCCAGATCGATGTCCTTTTTTGTTTAAAAATTATTAGAAATGAGTTATTTGTATTTGTAAATTTGGTCGAGTGCTATTGTGTAATTTACTAAAAAAAATAGTGTTTTTTTTTTATAAAATAAAAAAATTTAAATTTTACAAGAGTTGTTAGAAATGCTCTTAGGAACAACTCACATGATCATGAAACTCATGTACGTACCTCGGGTGATCGAGTTGACAACGTTGTTCAAAGTGTTTGGACAACAAGTTAATTTCATAGCAATGATGTAAGGGGGTTCATCAAACTTATGGTCAAACCAACTCACATGATCATGAAACTCATGTACGTACCTCGGGTGATCGAGTTGACAACGTTGTTCAAAGTGTTTGGACAACAAGTTAATTTCATAGCAATGATGTAAGGGGGTTCATCAAACTTATGACTTTGACCAGAATTGAAAAGCTCGAATCCATGCAAATTTTGAATTGAAGCATTGTAATGGCAGGGTTAACCCCCACTAGCTTGTTTGTTATCTGATAAACAGAAAGTTAATTGCATATAATTAAGAGTCTTATTGATTGCTAATAATAGCAAATTAACCGACACTACTGCAGCAAAGCAATGAAGCGACGAAGATTGAAATCAGAATTTCAAAAGTCGTCGCTTGAACATGTCTAAGCGACCAATATTAGTTTTACTCAAAAGTCATTGCTTGAATATATTGAAGCGACGACTTTTAATTAACATTTGTCGCTCACAAATTATTGAAGCGACCAATATTGGTTTTATTCAATATTCGTCGCCAGAAAAATATTGAAGCGACAAATTTTTTTTCTTCGTCGCTGAACTATAATTGAAGCGACGACTTTTGGTCAATATTCGTCGCTTTTTTTTCCTCACTAATCATTGTACTTCCTCTTAAATGACAGCTATATAGGTAAAAAAAATTGAGATATGGCATAGGTCAGGTTCTGCATCTATTCTTAGAGGAGAAGAAGGAGAAGAGGGACAAATTAGAAGAAATTGTGCATTATTGAACTTGGGTTGCTAATTCTTTGATTCTTAAGTAAGGTTAGTGCAATTTCCTTATATGTATCCCTCTTTGTGAGCATATTAAGTATTAATTCATGAGAAATAGTTGTCTATGTTGTTTAATGGAAGTTGGATTTAGGGTGTTCAATTTGGTGATTTGTTGTTGTTTTAGTGTTAGAATATGGAAATTGTGATAAACCATGGAATGGGTTCATTGAAAATGTTTGAATTTTGGTGAAATTTAGTGAAATTAAGTTTATGTTTAGTTTGTGAAATTGTGAAATTTAATGAAATTGAATTTTAGTGTAATTTAGTGAAATTGAATTTTAGTGTAATTTAGTGAAATTGAGATATTTAGTGAAAATGAAATTTTGTGAAATAGTGAAATTGTGTGAAATTAGAATTTTATGGTAAATTAGGTTGAAATTATTAATTAATTCTGTAATTGATTTGTGTTGTGTGTGGATTGTAGTAGTTAGGGTTTCTGAAAGATGCGAGTGACTTAGTGAGGGAGTGTGGTGCCGTGTGTAAATTTATGTTTTCATATTGTATATAATTGTGGTGTTTATCAGCTTAGAACTCCCGTTTGAGAATCAACAACTCATCTAGTTGATCGAGATGAGTTGTTGATTCTCGAATTGTCCCATTTTTGGACACTTTAGGCGAACACAATTTTGTTGATCGTTTTGCTATTCATGTGGTTTCGGTTTCAGTTTTGGGATATAATTTCGACAGTGTCTCTCTACAATGTTCCTCGAGTGCAAATTAGGTTGTTTAGATTTTTGTGCACTTGAGGAACTGTAGGGAGATGCTGCCGAAATTTTCCAAAACTGTAGCGGAAACCACATGAATAGCAAAACGATCAACAAAGTCGTGTTCGCCTGAAGGGGATAGGACCCAACCTGGAGGAATAAGGAGAAGAAGTGTTGGGACAGGTTCTGATTGTATCATGAATGTTGTGTGCTAACCTTATGCATATTGTCTGTTTATGTTGTGACAGGAAACATGGATGATGTCCCTGACAAATCTTGGATGAATCTTCATTTTACACACCCTGACTACATAACAGGCTTAGTTAACTTCATCAATTTTGTAATGGCTCGCACTGCCGGAATTGAATTTCTCTCTTGTCCGTGCGCAGTTTGCAAAAATTGTCCTTATTATAAGAAACTCGTAGAGATTTATCATCACTGTATGCACCATGGTATGGATCCGACTTACACAGTTTGGCACCTACATGGGGAAGTTTCTAATCAACCCACAATGATCAGTCAACTGAGACAGTGGCTTCAAGGCAGAGTCGAGGCTTCCAGTGTTCTCGGTCCTTCAGTGATCCCGCCTGTGGAGATTATACAAGATGTTTTTCCATACTATCCTAGATACGATGGACATGCACCGCATAATGTTGTTGACGAAAATACTGAATTTAACTTCAATGATATGGTAGATGATGATTATGCTAAGTCTGAAAGACTTCTAAGGGAGTCACAAACCCCATTGTACGAAGGGAGTGAAGAAATCATATTAAGTGACATATTACATGCAATGGAAATTAAAGTTGAAAATGGATGGTCGGATACGAGTAAAAGGTTGAAACGTCTGTTTATGTCCCCACACACAGCAAAACATATGCGATGGCATAAAGAAAAGCGATCAGATGAAAGTATCCTGCGACACCCATCTGATGGAGAAGCATGGCAGCATTTTAACATGACATTTCCATATTTCGACGACATTAAGGGAAGAAATGTACGGCTTGGATTGGCAACTGATGGTTTTAGTCCATTTGGAACAATGACTACCCCAACATAGTACATGGCCCGTGGTTGTGATGCCTTATAATCTACCCCCTAATATATGTATGAGAAAAGAATATAATATGCTGGCCGTGTTGATTCCTGGTCCTAAATCTCCAGGGAAGTGCCTTAGTGTACTCATTCGTCCATTGATCGACGAGCTCAAAGATTTGTGGGAAAATGGAGTCTATACTTTTGACAGAGTCGACAATGATGTATTCGCGATGAAGGCAGCGGTGATGTGTACTATAAGTGACTTTCCTGGTTTAGGGATGCTTGCGGGCTCAACGGTGAAAGGGTACAAGGCATGTCCAATTTGTCTAGATGAGCTGATGGCGGAGCATATTTGTGGGAGAATTGTTTATGAAGGGCATCGGAAATGGCTGGACAAGAATTCACCCATGCGATCCAGTTTGGCATTTAACGGGAAGCCAGAGTGGAGAGAAAGACCAGCTCATAAGAACGGAGATGAAATTTTGGAGGAAATTAGGTCACACAATTACGGCACTCTTAGCCACCATCCGGATTTTCATGTCCCCTACTCAGCACACAATAGACAATGTTGGACCCATGAGAGCGTATTCTGGATGCTTCCCTATTGGTCATCGTTGTTACACAGGTACTGTTTAGATGTCATGCACATTGAAAAGAATGTGGGTGACAATATCCTGGGCACCATCCTTGCAATTGAAGGGAAGACCAAGGATGGTCCAAGGGCTCGCGAAGCGTTGGAGAAGAGGGGAATACGCAAAAATTAGTGGTGTTCGGAAGCTCAAAAGAGGACGGGAAAAGTTCCTCATGCACCCTTTTTAGTTCAAGAGGATCATCTTGAAGAAGTATTCGAATGGTTTCGCGGTGTTAGGTATCCACTTGGCTATGCTGGAAGTTTGATAAATAAGGTGAAACTATCCGATAAAAAGTTATATGGATTGAAGACGCATGATTCCCATGTCCTGCTTCAACGTCTTCTTCCAGTGGTTATCCGAGAATTTTTGCCAAATAACGTCGTGAAGCCATTGATAGCATTATCAAATTGGTTTCGGAAATTATGTGCTAGGGAGTTAAAGAAGGCAGATGTCCAACAGATGAAAGATGAGATAGTGATCATTCTCTGCAATTTGGAGTTGATTTTTCCTCCACATTTCTTCACCTCTATGGTTCATCTCATGGTTCACCTTCCCGAACAAGTTATGCTTACAGGCTCAGTACATTTTACATGGGTGTATCCGACGGAAAGGTATATTTATTAACCAAACAAGTTTTTTTTGTTAAAACTATGTTTCTTTTGGTAAAATTGAATTTACACTAATTTTATATACGCACTAACTATATTCATCATTTTATAGGCAATTAGGTGATTATAAACAGTCAATGAGTAATACACGTTATCCGGAGGGGAGTATTGCATAAAGGTACCTATCATGGGAGTCGGTGACGTACTGTAAGTCGTATCTACAATTGGAAGAACACAAAGAGCCCAATCCCCCAATATGGAATATTAGTTGTTTTTCTCAGTTAGTTCAGCCGTGTATTATGGATACAACCGGAAATATAAGATTAACAGAGGAGGAAACGGTTGAGGCTCACTGGCAAATTTTGACGGATACAGAAGAAGCTAAATATTATATGGACGCTCATTTCCATATGTATTTAGCGAAACATGGTGAAGATTATGACGAGCGCCTGAAGAGGAGGAGTTTCCATCAATGGTTCTTAAAATTTGTACGTCCCTTCAATGTTTTTTTTTCGTATACAAAGATAATAAATCCTAAATAATATAAAACTAACACCATCTATTTTTCAGGCCAAAAGAAGATATGCTGTTAAAGACCCTAATTTTAACAGGGCAATATGGTCATTGGCTCGAGGTCCGCAATTCACCCGGATTTATAAGGCGTGTTATGTCAACGGTATCAAGTATGTCTCATTCGATAGAGATGAAAGGCTCGTGACTCAAAATAGCGAGGTGATGTTAAGCACGAACAATGGAAACTTGTCCCAACACTTCTATGGCCATCTTGACTATGTAGTCGAGGTATGTTATCCAGAAAATTTGTCGGTGGTGTTGTTGAAAGTTATATGGCATAACACCACTGACGAAGTCGATGCCGAAGAAATTGGCACCGTCAGGGTAGATCATGGTCTGATATCAGTGGATACAAACACTAGTTACTATGAGGATTCACCATTTTGTCTTGCTATCAAGGCAAAACAAGTGTTCTACTTGGATGATCCTGCGGCCGGTAGTACTTGGAAAGTGGTGTAAGAAATGTCGCACTGAAATGTATACAGTGCCGAAGTACTAGCAACGGAAGATAACAGGCCTCATGTAGGGAATCAAATCACAGAGCCTTACCAAGAGGACAGACTAAATTCGATCCAATTTTACCATATTGATGCATCTAATCTTCAACTCGATTTACAAGTACAAGAAGAGAATGAAGAATTAAACGGTGACGAAGAGGAAGATGATGAATTCGATGAGGAAGAGGAAGATGAAGACGATGATGGTGAAGACGACGAAGAGGAAGACTACTAGTTAATTATATTATATGTTGTAATATGATGATGCAAATATATATTTATTGATGTAATTTTGAACTGCATTTACAATATTGTAATTAAATAAAAACATATAATTTTAAAAACCACTAATTTGTTAACTTTATTTGAAGTGACGAATATTGGACAAAATTCGTCGCTTGAAAGTAATGAAGCGACGAGTTTTGGAGCTCTCTTGGTTACCTAGTGAGTTTAAACTTCGTCGCTTCAGTTTCAATGAAGCGACGAGTATTGAAGTCCACTTGGTTACCTAGTGCTTTAACCTTCGTCGCTTCAATGTAAATTTAAGCAACGAGTTTTGAAGACCACTTAGTTACCAAGTGTCTTTAAAATTCGTCGCGTCAATTTAAATGGAGCGATCAGTTTTGAATACCAGTTACTTTAAAATTCGTCGCTTCAATTTCAATGAAGCGACGAGTTTTGAATACCAGTTACTTTAAAATTCGTCGCTTCAATTTCAATGAAGCGACCCGTTTTGAGATGTATTCGTCGCTGACTTACTAATCTAAGCGACGATTTTATGCAATAGTCGTCGCGTCAGTTCATTTCGCACATTAGGTCGCAATTCGCACACTCCTTCCTCATTTGCTTCTGTTCTTTCTTCTTTCTTCTTTCGACCGCCCCTCCCTTCTATGGTTCTTTCACCGGAAATTCGTCGACCTCCCCAAACTGTCTTCTTCCAACCGTGAGCCCACTTCTCAGATCAAACCCGAAACCCCCCAAACCCCCCGAAATCCCCGACCGGCTAAACCTGAAACCCACTTCTCCGATCAAACCCGAAACTCACTTCTCTCCCTAAACCTGAATCCCAAACCTCTTCTCACCAAAAAATAAAAACCCCCAAATCTCTCTCAAACTCCTTCCTCATTTGCTTCTTTTCTTTCTTCTTTCTTCTTTGAATTTGCTACATGCTATTTTGAAGATAATCAAACACTGCAAGTCGTCGATTCATCAATGGCGCCAGGTTCTACTGCTCAGAGGAGGAAGAAGGAGCTCGAGGCGAGAAGGGAGAGGAAGGCGGCCGAACTTGCAGCTAGATTGGCTACGGCGGAGGAGACGACGGCGAGGATGGCGCCAGAGGGGGGCATGCTGGTACCAATCCCGTCTCTGGACGAAACCGGGACTTCGGGCTTGGGGGCTGCTAGACATGGTGCTGATATTGGGAGCAGCGGTGGCGGTGGAGGTGGAGCTGCCGCTGTGGAAGGCGAGGACGGTCCTCCCTTAAGTATTAGATGTAAGAGGGTCCTAAGGAGCCGGGTAAGAGATTCTACGTATTTGTAGATGAAGTCATGCAATCTAGTTTTTAATTGTGTTATGTTAAATGTTCATCTCATAGCTTAATTTAATTTTGTTCTGATGCTATATAATTTGTTCGAGGATTCTGGAACTGTATGAAAAATACGAGTACTGAGAAGTTCAACGTTTGGTGGTCTGTGCATAAAGAAAGAGTTCAGAACCAATGAATTAGACATGTTTTACTTTTGCCTTGTCTGCTTTTGAAGGTTTGGGTTCTTTAGTGCAGAGCACACGTCTGTAAAGAAATAGGTTATCACTATTAGTTTTGGTTTTCAGTTTCGGTCCATTTTCAGTTTCTTCTTTAGTTTTAGAAGTTGAGGGCTACTTCTGCATCGTTTCTTTCTTAATTGTATGAGTAGTTGTAATTCAGGTTATCAGTGGCTTGTTTAGTGCATTGTTTCTTTCTTAATCGTTTCTTTCACGTTCACTGCATTGTTTAGTGGCTGCATATTAACCACCTGTGTCCCCTCTGCCGATACCCAATGCCAACACAAGAAGATTAACCCTTGCTGCTGCTCATCGCTTAAAAAAAATTAAAAATAAAGACTTGGTTGCTACTTCAATTAAGTTTATAATCTTTTATTAACTCTGTTTCGAGCTTGTTATGTGGTATTCTCCACTCTGTTTTCTTTATTTACAATAAATTTGTACAATGCAATTTGATGTTGTTTTCTTTATTCAGGAACACCTATTGTTGGGTTCAGTTATGATTATTTACTGTCTGTTTGCAATCTATCATCTTTTATTTCCCTTCCCTATAACTTTGTTTGGTCTATTTCTAATAACTTCATTATACAACTGGATGTTTACTCTTCAAACTTTAAAGTTTTTATCATTTTGTAGCACCAACTGCTGGCATTTGAATTTAATTATTATGATCCGTTTGCTTTCTTAATATCAACCAGATTGCATAGCTTCTTTGCAAGGTCCAAACAAAGAAGGAAATGTAAACAATCAGCAGTGTCACTACTATAACTCTACAACAGCCACATACATATCATTCTGAACAGATGTTATTTAACCATTAATCTTTGGAATCATGATAGTTAAGGGTAATATGCTCAGTGGAAAAATCGGTTTAGGGTTTAGGGTTAGTAAGTTTTTGCAATCATTAATGATGTCTATTTTCATCTTGTTATCTTAAAAAAGAGATAGTAAGTTTTTGCAGGCATGGTTACATGTCAAATGAATAGGATTGGAACTCATCCTGATTTGCTATATTGCACAAAAATTGTGTGCAGCAATTTCAGCTCCATTGTGTTGCTTCTTGATCCATGTTGCTGTTGCAATCATCAAATTGGATTCAATATGGAAATTTCACTACTAGAATAAATTTGGTTATGCATATTTTCTCACCAGACCTCTATCTAGATCCTATCAAGCAGCTTCACATATTGCAGCATATCCATCTTCATTTGTCGCCAGTCATGCACATCTAGACCTACCAAGCATCTTACATACTTACATATTGCAGCATTCTCGTCACCTGATTTGTATATATGTGAATTTGGTTTGGTTCATATGGCAGACGTGGTTGATATGGCAACGGGAAAGAAGCCGAGGGCCAGGAATCCTGAGAAGCTTCACATCATAACGGGCACAAAGACGCAGTATTTGAAGATGCTGAACAACAACAAGCCTCTCCCAGTTGAGTACGCTGAAGAGCACAAGGGTCCGAAAGAGTTGAAGTGGAGGACTTTGATGTCCCGAGACATCGGGAGCGCCGTCCGGAGCAAAGTGCCAATGCTCGCACCTTCCTTTGCTGAGCTGGATGAGGAGCACCAAGATATATTGACCACTTATATGGAGGTAAAATATTATTTTACAATCATTTCGTAACATTATTTTTCAGTAACATTATATTGAAAAATGGTCCTTTTTTAATCAATTTTTTTTTTGAATTGTTTGTTACTAGACGCTCTATGACCTCCCTCCCACTGAGACAGGCATGTGGAAATACATCGACGAGACGGCTGCAAAGATTTACAAGGATTGGAAGCACGACTGTCATTCTCACTACGTCGAAGTATCAAAGGCGACGCCTGCAGAGTTCATCCACCAACCTGAGCAGTGGGAATGGCTCAAAGTCCACTTTGAGGACGGCGATTATAAGGTAAAGTAAATTAATTCGAAGGTTTTACATTTCATGAAATGGCATTTTATACTCATATTCGTACTTCTTTTTGCAGAGGATGTGTGCCCGGAACGCCGCTAACCGGAACAAGGGAAAGGAGAAAGGGACTACAATCAACCACCACTCTAGCACCACTCCCTACAGCTACCGGGTCGCTGCGAACGAGGAGAAAGGGCATCCAGCTCCTATACTGAAGACAGTCTGCAATGTTTATCAGCCGTCGCAGAATGCGCAGGAGAGAGTGGTGAGTGACTTCCCTATTGGTCCAATGATTTCAATTATTTCGAATTGAAAAGTATAATACCACAAATCAATGGACTTTTTTTTTTGTAGGCAGCGGTGAAGAGGAAGATGGATGAGCTCTGTGCTTCTCGAGTGAGTGATGAAGCGAGCGGCAGTCAAGTGACGGGTCCCGTTACCGTCGAGGAGCAGATGGCTGTAGTCGAGAAGGAGCTCGGTGGGAAGCCGGGGACGAGGGTCCGAGGTATATTTTTTTAAAACATCTTGTTATGTTGTGTTTTGTTATTTTTGATACGAAATCGTTTTTAATATAATATTTTTTTTTGTTTTACCATTTTTGCAGGGTTAGGGGGTGCATTAAGATGCCCGCCCAAACCAAGAGGCGGTGCACGCGTGTCCCGTAGTCCTTCGGAGGTTCAGGAGTTGAGGAGGCAGCTAGATGCCGTCACTGAGGAGAGCAGACGCGAGCAACAAGCGAGCAACCTGAAGAACGAAGAGTTGCAGCAACGCGTGGCGACGCTGGAGGCTCTCCTCGGTCAAGTCATAACGGCCCAAGGCAATACGGCTGTCAATGTCGCCGCACCAACTGCCACACTCCCCGATAAATCCTCTTGCGCATCCAATGGTAATCCCGAGGAGAACGACCTTGATTAGGACATTTTTTTCTTGTAATTAGAACATCTACATTGTTATTATGAAACACATTTTCGAATTTGAATGGATTCTACGTATTTGTAAAATATAGTGTGCTTGTGACATAGATATGTGTGAAATGTCATTTGAACAGCGTTTTGTGTTATTTTCATGTGAATGAAATTGGCTCAAACCAGACCAGGGAAATGCTTACCTTCTCTGTAACAAAGAATGAAGCAACGAATCTTGATCAAAAGTCGTCGCTTTATTTTGTAATTCACAAATTTTATTTCTTCATTGAAGCGACGAATATTGATCAATATTCGTCGCTCCATTCTTAAAACATCAGTTCAAAAGTCGTCGCTTCAAAATTGAAGAGACGACCAAACGTCGTCGCTTCAATTTTTGAAGAGACGACCAAACGTCGTCGCTTCAATTTTTGAAGAGATGACCAAACGTCGTCGCTTCAATTGTTGAAGAGACGACCAAACGTCGTCGCTTCAATTTTTGAAGAGACGACCAAACGTCGTCGCTTCAATTTTTGAAGAGACGACCAAAAGTCGTCGCTTCAAATTTCAGGCGACGAATTTTGAAGTCGTCGCTTGAAATTTTGAAGCGACGACTTTTGGGGCAAAACTCGTCGCTTCAAAATTGAAACGACGAAAATGAAGCGACGACTTTTCGTCTCTTCAACATTGAAGCGACGACTTTTGCTCTGAAATGACGAAAAAAAGTGGTCGCTTCAATTTGATTCTGCAGTAGTAAACATACGTATGTTTGCTGGAAAAAAAAGAGTGGTGCTTTTTGCTGGACACATGATTGTTCCTCATAAGTTTTGGAATTTTTTGGATCAAAGAGTGGTGCTTTTTGCTGGAAAAAAATAGTAAGGGACACATTGTATCCATGAGAGATCACTTCCTGTATCTGCAATGCCTAAGATTTCTATAGGAGGTGTACCAATTGATATTTTCATGAGGTATTCACCAGTGTCAGAAACTATTGTGGATTCTGGCCACTTTGACAGGAATGAAGTCGACTTAAAAATCCTACTGGCATGGTTGGTGGAACGTTGTAAAGTATTTGCAACACGTTTCAATGTTGTTTCTACAGGATTATAGAAGATCGAAATTGGAGAGTCATGGTGAATAAGTTCCACAGTAAAACCACTTCGACCATGATGATCAGTTTGTACAATGGAGAATGATGAGAACATAGGTGTAACAGATAATGTCATTGCTATTGCAATGGATAAAAGAAGGTAAGTCATCATTGTTTTTTGAGAAGATTAATTGTATGAATTATGCAAAACTTGTTATAAATACAAGCTAGGTTCTTAGAAATTAAAATTTACTTTTTTTTTCCATAATCTCATCAATTAATTAGAAGTTATGATGATTGGATTTTATGCGCTTTCTTTGAGTATCTAAATGAGATTCACAAATTAAAGAAAGCAGAGTCGGGATTCACCAACCTATTTATTGTGTTTACTTTTGTCTCTGACTTTCGATTTAGGTAAAAAGTCTTGTTTTTAATTACTACAAAATCTAACAATATTAATTCAAATTTAATAAATCTCACCAGGTAGTTTAATTCAAATTTAACAATAATTTTTTTTTCTTTTTTATAGAATTCTATAGATATAGAAAT
This sequence comes from Potentilla sterilis, assembly GCA_963682095.1. Lineage (NCBI taxonomy): Eukaryota > Viridiplantae > Streptophyta > Magnoliopsida > Rosales > Rosaceae > Potentilla > Potentilla sterilis. The sequence goes on from OY821761.1 coordinate 14,535,316, forward strand.
TATCCCCTTTTTTCCCACTTTTTTGTATTATAGAGATTGGTTTACAAGAACTGCATGTTAGAGAAAAAAATAGTGTTTTTTTTTTAATAAAAAAAATTTAAATTTTATAATAGCTGTTCGAAATGCTCTCAAGAACAACTCACGTGATCATTTCACTAAGAAACTCATATACGTACCTCGGGTAATCGAGTTCACAAGATTGTTCAAGTGTTTGGACAACAAGTTAATTTCACTGCAATGATGTAAGGGGGTTTATTTATGACTTTGACCAGAATTGAAAAGCCCGAATCCATGCAAATTTGGAATTGAAGCATTGTAATGGCAGGGTTAACCCCCACTAGCTAGCTTGTTTGTTATCTGATAAACAGAAAGTTAATTGCATATAATTAAGAGTCTTATTGATTGCTAATAATAGCAAATTAACCGATCGACTAAACATACGTACAACCTTGTAATAGCTGGCTAATCACAACCTTATTGTAATGGTTTGACCCTCTAAAAGTAGATTATCACCCAGTTGAAGCCCAAATACCTATGAAGTACGGACACGGACACGAGTGTCCAATACGGACACGATTTGATACGCGGACACGAGAAAATAAAATTTTTTCAGACATGGACACGTGATGGACACGTTAATTAAATATTATTTTTAATATATATATATATATATATATATTTTTTTTTCCCCAGCTCCTTTCTCTCTCTTTCTCTTCCTCTTTCCCCGACTCTCCTTCCTCTATTTTTTTTTCCCCAGCTCCTTTCTCTTTCTCCTTCTCCTTCTCCTTCTCCTTTCTCTTTCTTTCTCTCTTTCTCCTTCCTCTTTCTCTTTTCCCAGCTCCTTCCTCTTTCTCTTTCTCCTTCTCCTTCCTCTTTCTTTCTCTCTCTTTCTCTTCCTCTTTCCCCGACTCTCCTTCCTCTCTCTTTCTCCTTCCTCTTTCTTCTTCTTTCTCTTCCTCTTCCTCTTCCTCTTCCTCCCCTCACTGGGCCCAGAACCCAGATCCTCCTCAGACCTCCTCTCCAACCACCTCTGCGACCTCCCTCTCCAACCACCTCCGCGACCTCCACCTCAGATCCTGCGTCCTCCACCTCCGGTGCCTCTCCTCCCTCGGCTCTCCCACCTCGCGTGTCCAACCCCATCTCCCATATCGCGTGTCCATGTTGGACACGCGCGTGTCCAAGACGTGTCCGAATTACAGTTCGCGTGTCCTACCGTATTTGGGCGTGTCCGTGTCCAACACGCGACACGCCAGTGCAGGAACGTGTCCGTGCTTCATAGCCAAATACAGAAGGATCAACCTCTCTAAATTTATCGAACTCATCCCACACGTGTAAAATACCCGAGTTCAGTTTCTTGAGTGTTGTAATTTCCGCGACGGACTTAAAATCATCTCTAACACAGCTCCACCCAAATACAGTTCTTCCATGCTTGACATCTTTAACAAAGGACCGGCATTGGTGATTCCCCTGCACCCAGCAAGCACCAGTGTCTTTAGGGTTCCCCAAATTTGTGATTCTGTCACACCCCTCCAGATTCAGATAGCTAAGCCAACTCAACGAACCAATCGCTTCAAGGGTGTCGTCTAATACACAGCAATATCCCAAATCCAAATGCCTCAACATGTTTTTTGCTTTTATGAGAAGTAATGGCTTCCCATTGCAGTGTCTATTTCTAAGAGAAACATTGGACAGTTTCGGGAAGCTATTATGTGCCAAGGCATACACAAGCTTGATCTCAGAATGCTTAGGTTCTACATCATCTCTGGGTTTTCCAAGGTCAGTGGCCTCGATTTTGGGACATGTTGGGGCCAAGAATTCAAGGTCATTTGGGGTGATACTTGTGGATGTTTCAAATGCCACTAAATTCGGGAATCTGGGAAGTACTCGCCGGAGATAATCGTGTTGGAGAAGACGAATGGATGTCCGGTTTAGACCCTCCACTGTGCCCCATTGCTTGCAGACCTCGGAGAACGATTTCCTATCATCTCAGTTGGTGATCCTGTTGACGATCAAGCCTACTACGGTGTTACTCAGTCGAGAACCGGAGTTGTCTTTGGAGGCCATGTTTTGGTTTAGCTTGTTGAAGACGTATACTCAATGGTGATATTATTTGGAGAATAACTCTTACTGAATTCAAATGCATGATTTTGGCTTATAAATTAAAGAAACTGGAACAAGAAAGCAACAACCCGCGTTTTGCACTCCTAAGAATGTGATATTTTAGTTGATGACTGAATCAAACAAACAACATGACCCCAATAAGAAGGGTTTATTAACAGAACAGTCATATTCATACGGTCACTAACTAACCAAGAGATTCATTTCAGAAAAGGGTTTAGACGCGAAAGAACTACTTTGTAGAAACATGAACAGATCGATAATTATGGCTTACAGCTCATTGCATGCATCTTCTTGATCTCCCTGAGCTAGCTAGGCTGATAGCCTCGTCAGCTGTTCCCTAACTTTGAGCGGGTAAACTAAGCGCACTCGATCAGCAGCAAATCAAGACACCTACAAAGAAAGAGCTAGCAATGAACTTCTTTTATATAGCTGATGTCTGCTGCTAATAGATGTTTTATAATCCTCAACTTCAATCGCGGTTCACTTCACTCTCTTCTAAAGATAGTTTTCATATAATCATGCGCGGTTAACCTGAATATTATAAGCTCAATCATATGAATCTACAAAAAAAAATTAAGAGGATGATGAGTCATGAGTGTCATGTCCAAGACTGAGTACAAACATATAAAAGTCGTATACTATTGACTGAAACTACAACGTTCTTGTTCTTGTTTTTTTTTTAATGGCAGGAAAGTCGACATCTTTCCGAACCAAAATAATTATGTAACAAATATATACAGTACTCCATAGCCACCTACTTTCATAGCGATCATATGACAGCGAATAAACGAAACCAAAGAAATTACAGCACAGCCAGACATAGGACAGTGAAGATGATCAAATTGACAACTTCTTTGCATTTGGAAATTAAATATGGAACAAATAGTGTCTGTAACTCTGTACTTGGTGAATATAGTTGAATAACAGCTACGGGCATTCATACTTGACAACAAAGTTTTGACAACAATATTTACATGCTTTGTCAACAAGAGTATTTACAACTTCAGATCTACACATGAAGCATACTGTCTACTGAGTGGTTCAATTTCTTGACGCTTACGCTTGCTCATCCTTGGAGGAACTGTTGCCTTAAAAAACCCTGGCACAAGTTCCATGAGCCATTTAGATTCTATAACGCTGATCTCGCGCATGTACTCCTTTGTGGTCATCACCAGCTCATTGTAGATGACCCAATCTGGTTGTATCCGGAAAAGAACACTGCTTGGGTGAATAAAAACTAGCTGATTATCAATAAGGGTTCTATAACCTTCATGTGGATCCCTTTTAGCTACTTGGAAGAAGAATCCAGCTATAATCGCCTTTCTGATCATTGTACGATCTTTTCCTGCACTTACAACCTCCAATTCATGTTTGTCCATGACAGTAAGAAGCTGTCTCCTGACATCCCTAGCCTTGCTCATTGACCTACACTGGACAAAGTTCTCATTACACCAGGGTATAGAGAAATTCTCAGCTTTCCACGCCTCATAAACAGCAAGTAAAGTCAGATGGTCTCCCTCAGGTTGCAAAAACTTGGCCCTTTTCTGATCAGCTTCAGCTTGTTTTCCCCAAGGCCTGTAGAAGATATTGCCTGCCTCAACCATTGCAATAATGGTCAAAATCTCATCACTGCATCCAAGGTTCACACTGGCAAGCAGCATTTTGGACAAAGGTGGATCTAGAGGCAACACTGCCATTCTACTTCCCAATTTTGTCACTGACCCCTCTGCATCCAATGCTCCTAGATCTTGCAGCTGTTTTGAAGCAGAAATAAGTGCTTGGGAAGGCGGGGGATCCATGAAGTCAAAAGATAGAACGTCTTCTATCCCCATTGCTTTCATCATAAGTGTGGTATATACAAGATTTGTTCTCTGGATTTCTGGCACAGTAGTAGGAGACATCTCATTCTTAAATGCAGCCTCAGTGTAAAGGCGGTAACAATTGCCTGGTCCTGTCCGCCCAGCACGCCCAGCTCGTTGCTTCGCTGATGCTTGTGAAATCGGAGTTACAGTCAGCATATCAATCCCTTTCTTCGGATTATACACATTTTGCTTTGCATATCCTGAATCAATGACATAAAATATCCCATCAATGGTTAATGAAGCTTCAGCAATGTTGGTAGCCACGACCACTTTCCTCTTCCCTGGAGGAGTAGGCTTAAATATTTTTGCCTGCACTTCACCAGGTTGGGCACCATAAGCTGGTAGAATGATCAATTCCGGAATGCATTTACCATATTCTTTCATTCTCTCATTCAGAGACTGACAAGCAGATTCAATCTCCTCCTCACCAGTCAAGAAGAGAAGTATGTCACCCTCAGGTTCTGTCAAGTGAATCTGCACAACAGTTAATAGAGCAGAATCCAAGTAATCCCTTTCCGGCTGATGCAAGTAGAACACTTCTACAGGATAAGTTCTACCAGGAATAGTAAGTATCACACAGTTAAAGAAATAAGCTGAGAACTTCTCAGCATCCAATGTGGCAGATGTGACAATCAGGCGAAGATCAGGACGCCTTTTCACAAGTTGCTTGAGCAATCCAAAGAGCACATCAGTGAAGATTGTTCTTTCATGAGCTTCATCAAGCATGATCACTGAGTACTGAGAAAGATCATTATCAACCAAAATCTCCCTAAAGAGCATCCCATCAGTCATGTACTTGATCACAGTACCCAGTCCAGTACAATCTTCAAAACGAATAGAATACCCGACTTCCTCCCCTAATCCACAACCAAATTCTTCAGCAACTCTCTTGGCCACAGACGTCACTGCTACTCTTCGGGGTTGAGTACATCCAATCTTGCCCTTTGTAGTATAACCTGCTTCAGCAAGATACTGTGTTACCTGAGTTGTCTTGCCCGAACCAGTCTCACCGATCACAACAAGAACCTGATTTTCATACACAGCTTGAATAAGCACTTTCTTCAACTTGTATATTGGCAAGTTCCTATTCTGTTGTGAATTTCTATGCCTTCTTCTAATCCTAAACTCACTTTTACCTCTTTTATCGTCTGGATGGCTTTGCATGCTATTGCTAATCGCCATGTCCGGGATTTTGTTCTTCCGAGAAACCTTTGTAGGAGGAAGAACAGAGTGAATAACTGTTAACAACATAGACATGACATTTTCAGGCATATCAACACCGTTTTTCTTCAACTCTTTACCGAACTCATCCACTGCCTCACATTTTCGTCCCATCTCGGCTATCAATTCTGCTAAGACTTTATCTCCAAAACCTCCATTATGGTTTTCAAGCACTGAGCAAATCCTGGAGACCAGGGAAAGGTATGCAAGCTTGTCGAAAACACTGACTTGCTCAGACACAGGCATTGTCGAAGGAGAAAATAAAACGTAATTCTTACAACTAATGAGAATTAGTAAACAACAGGTTACAGGTATATATGCAAGTGTCTAAAGCTATTCCTTGCAAAAATAGGATTTCAGTTTTTATGTTAAGGGTTGGATTCCAACACCCAAATGAACTCTGATTGAACCTATATGTATATAAACAACAAACCTTTATATGAAGAAAAAAGACGAACCTCTTCTATGAGACTGCTGGGAATTGATCGTTTTATGATTCAGCATCGTCTTCCTGGCCGAACTCGTCGTCGAATCAAGATGAATTTCAAGAGGGAAGAATATGGTAATCCAGCACACGAGATCTACCAGTTTGCTCTGGGGAAGCCAAGTTTTTGTTTCCTAATATGTTTTGGGAAGCAAAGTAGAACACGCTAAGCTTATCTTCTTTGGTAAAGTAGAACAAGTTTGAGATGATCATTGTAAGACTAGGGTCAAGTCTAAAAAGGCTGCTGCGAGAAAGCAGTATTATAAGATTAGGGTCACGCTACCCATTGACCACGTAATCACCTTGGAGAGCACACATCATCAATTTTGGTTCGCAATTTTTGATTCCTGGTCTTGTTTTTGTGATGCTTTTACTACAATATACTACAGCATTTAACAGAATAGGCCAGACGAAAATCACAACATTAGAGATGAGAGCAATTGCAAGATTTCAAACTATAGATGAATCACTGTGTCATTCACAAATGATCGAGACTGCATTAATATATGCGTAAAGTTTAGATGTTTCAAAAATTGATGTTGACCGTCTGGTACTTTAACAATAACTTCAGAAACGGTAGTAAGAAAAATAAGCCCAGGCATCAACATGCCCACAAGTGCTTCAAGTCTAATCAAAGCACAAGAAAAATTGTATCATAACGGTCCAACAGCTAAGCACCTGGGGTTGTTGGTTTTGCAGGAGCTTGAGCATCTTGTGGTTTCATGGCAGTTGTTGGTTCTGCAGGAGGTTGGTCATCTTGTGGTTTCATGGCAGGGAAGAGAAGTACTTCTTTAATATTTTGCGAGTCTGTTAGCAACATACATAGGCGATCAACACCCAAGCCCCAGCCACCAGTAGGAGGTAACCCATACTCGAGAGAAGTACAAAATGTCTCATCCAAAGCCATCGCTTCATCATCACCCGACTGTCGATCCTGAGACTCACATCACATATCTTCAGTAAATAGATTATCAAACAATTTCTTATAAGATACCATATTTAACAGTTCAAGGCTACCTTGAGTTGGTCAGCAAACCGTTGGCGTTGTACCACAGGATCATTCAATTCAGTGTATGCATTGCAAACCTGAGCAGTAAATAATTTGTGAGTGTAATGAAAGGGGACGAAAAGTGCCCAACGAGAAAAAGTTCAGTGAAGTCTTTTAAGTTGGTGAGCATACTTCATGTTTATTGATAAACAACTCGAACCGTTCAGTAAGGCCAGGCTTCGATCTGTGCCACTTGGCCAATGGACTCATAATCTCTGGATGGTTAATTATAAATGCTGGATTTACACACGTCTCCTCTAAAAAGTGACCCACAAGCTGCAATAATAAAACATAAATTTTGATGCACAAGTCAATTACCAATACGATAACTAGAGGTTGATTTTCCATAAAAGAAAAAAAAAACTTATTTACCTTGTCCAATAACCGAGTTGTTGTTTGAGGAGGGGAACATTGGATATCAAACTTCTTACATGCCTCCTTGAGATAACTATTAACTTCCTCACTGGAAAGATCCTTTGGGTTAATGTTAAGATTTGCTATCTTGTTTAGTTCTTCGACCATGTCAATCCTTCGGAAAGGGGGAGTGAAGTCTATCTCAATAGGATCCTTGTCCAGACCATTTGAATGATACATAACTTTATATCCTCCTGTAATTTCTTTGACCATCCCTGTTTTAGATTCGATACATCAGACAGAACTAACCAAGTTGTTTCAAGGACAGACAAAAAATGCAGGGAAGCACAAGTGAGACATGGATCAAGCAAGACTTACCACTCAACATTTGCTCGGTCATCGTCATCAAGTCATTGTAATCAGCATAGGCCATGTAAAATTCACATGTGGTAAACTCAGGATTGTGCGTCAAATCAATGCCCTCATTTCTGAATTGTTTTCCAATCTCATACACACGGTCCAGTCCACCAACCACAAGCTGCTTTAGATAGAGTTCGGGCGCAATGCGCATGAAAAGCTTCATGTTGAGATCATTATGATAAGTGACAAACGGCCGGGCAGCTGCGCCACCAGCGATCATGTTCATCATCGGAGTCTCAACCTGAGGGTGGGAGAATATATAAGATTATAAGTTTGGGTGCAATTATTTACTCATGTACAAATTAAATAATCCAACCCCAATGTGAGGCACTATCAAGACACCATAACACAGGAAACTCGAGGAGCAGACAGATGAAACTTACCTCCAGGAAATCAAGTTCGTCAAGGTAATTCCTGATGTACTTGACGATCTTGGATCTGGTCTTGAATATTTGTCGAACCTCGCTGGTCATTATTAAATCCAGGTAACGTTGTCGATAACGAGTTTCCTAGAAAGGGAAGAAAAAAAAAAAGACAAGTTAACGAAGTAATAGTTGCATAAAATTTGAACATGCAGTACTGGTACTGTTGACACTATTGCTGAAAAATAAAAATAAAAAGAGTTTAATTCGTCAATAAATACCTGATATAGAGTGTATGTTTCAGGATTCCTGGGTCTTCCTGGGACCCATCCACCAGCTATCTGCAGAATCATACAGCATCATATATCATTGTAACCTCATCATGGCATTAGTCTCATTTCACCTTTACCATTTTTTAAGATTGCCATTTACCCTAAATTTTAACTAAGATCAAACTAGCTCCCACATTTTCCTAAACCATCATAAGGCACACAGTCCTCACCTCAAGATTGGCATTATCAGGAGCACCACGCTCAGGTTTCGGCCTTGGCAACATATGCAAGCAATGTGATAGCACTGTAAATGATCTTGGGAAAATACTAAGCTCCCCTCTCTTAGTTTTCCCTATAAGTGAAAAAGAAAATGTACTAATTAATCATTTCTGTCAAGGTCTTTAAAAACCTGCATAACAGTTCTTTATTTAAACTCCAAAAAACCAAATAAAATCAATAAAATCATACAGTGGGGAGTAAACTAACAGTTATCACAAACCTGGAAACCCACTGATACCAACAAGATCACCACGCTTGACACTGGAGTGGAACCTAGAAAATTCAGATTCATCCAGCTCCGATTTGCTGCATGAAAAATTAACATATCTTTAGCAATTTTGATATTAAAAGGAAAAACAAAATCTGAAGACAGGGAGTATTGGTGTACATAGAAGATTGAGCCAAATAGACCCATCCAACCACAATTGAGAACATTGGAGTGACAGCCAAAAATACTTTAAAACATTAAGGTGTAGCTACTGATACACAAGACTCCCACTTCGCATATAGATCAAAATATTCCTTTTCACAGCATAGTTGGACAATTAATTGTGAAACGAGAGATTATGATAAGAGTCGTTTCAATCACAGTAGAGAAAACTGGAGTGGCAGCCAAAAAAAATTTAAAAATATAAGGTGTCTAACTCTGACACACAAGACTCCCACTTCGCTCGTATAGATCAAGATATTTCTTTTCACAGCATAGTTAGGCAATTAATTGTGGGATGAGAAAATACCATAAGAGCCGTTCCTGTTTTGCATCAAGTGAGTGAATTGTATTTCTATAAACACCTTGGATGAAAATATAAAATTAAACCAATTTTTACAGTGGTACGAAATTAGGCACAGCAAAATAAAATCCTTTACTGACGAACTTACTAAATGTTACATACTATAAAATACAGCCATTAAATAATGATAATCGTATTCTCAGCCAAAGGGTGATCCATATAAAAATAGATAATACCTGGCATCTGCCATAACTTGGACCTTCCAACCACCAGGTGTGGCATGCAAATCATAAAACACAAGCTTTGTGCCGGACGATCTTTTGCGCAGGATTCGCCCTATATATAAGAAAAATAAATCAGATCAACAAACAGAATGAAAGTGACAAATGATACCCATCAAACATAAAAGTTACAATTGTTAATCACCTGCCAATGAAACAGTAATATCCTCCTTATGCTCCCCATTCCCTAGGCCTCCAAATTTTTCCAGATACACTCGATCAGTCATTGTAACACTGAATTTGTGAGGATATGCATTTTCTATCGACCCAATATACTTGAGCCTGTTTTCATGATATTGCTGCAAGACAAACAACAAAAGAACAAAAAAAAAACATATAAGGTCCAGGTCACATCCAAGTAAGATCAATACCAACAGTAACCATCAGTAAACAGCATACCCTCGGGTCCATGTCTTCATCTTCAGCAGCTACACTTTTCACCTTTGGCTGTGCACCGCTGGCAGCAGCAGCCTGGTAAACAAATAAATTAGTTCATCAACACATCATCGCACAACCACATAAACAAACTCAAACTCAGTACCAATAAACAATACACTCCACAAAGTACAACTAAACATTTTCCGATGACTAATGCAAGTTTCTCAGCCTAGTATTGTATTCAGTACCAACATTTTATCCAACTCACATTCCGAAAACAAGTGCTTAACAAAAATGCATCAATAAAATACTGGAAAACTAGGGTTTATACCTGAGCTTTCTCCTCCGCTTTGCGTAGCCTCTCCTCTTCCTTCTGCTTGGCCTTCAACTCCTTCTTTTGCGCACTGCAAACAATCAAATTCCAAAGCAATCAAAACCACAAGTCACTAAAACCCTAAATCAATTGAATTACTTTTCTAAACAACGAAGAAAAACAGGACACTTACTTTTTGCTTATTTTGTTACTGCCGCTGCCTTCGCCGTCCATCGTGAAGTCGTCGACGGCCTTCGTTGTTTCGTCGGCGGCCTTCGTTGCTCTCTCGCCGAGGAGGAGAGATAGTGAGTGAGGCTTTGAGAGTTTCAAGGGTGTTTTTTCTGAATGTGGCTAGGGTTTTGTAGTAAAGCCGGGTCGGATCTCGGGTTCCTTTTCTGGTTAAATAAGTACCTGACCCGCCTCATTAGGTCTTGTGTTTTATCTTTTTATTATTGAATTTGTTTTTCTTTTATATATAAAAGCATGAGGCGCCCGATTTTAGTCACAATAAAATCTTTTTAATATTGGAAGATAAAGCATGTAAAAGAGGAGACGTAATTCCCAAACCCCTATTAACATCACAATAATCCTCGTAGAGAACATTCCAAATAATAGCGTGCGTCTCCTTTAACCAAAATTCAATAATCTCACCCTAAGTAGCAAGGTGTGACAATCTATTGGCCACACCATTTACTTCACGATACATGTGAATTTGTTCTTTATTATCTCCTCTTTGATGTTGATTTGTTGATTAAATTGAACGGAGTAAATACGAAAATCAGCATATGGCCTTTCTTTACAATGGGAATGAGGGTGGGTTTGGTGCAGGGTGTTTGAGAAGGTTTGCCTGAGTTTCTGCAGATTAGAGGATGCATGTTTTAACAGAGGAAATTGATAACTAGATTTCTAATTCAACTTAAACACTAATGCAGTTGGGAATGAAAATAGTAACAAGCGAGCTTTGGAGCTGTGATCAGAGTGGTCATCTGTGGAGATCATTCTCATCACTTACTAAAACAACTATTATCTAGCAAAGTTGGGTTTTTAATTTTAAATTATTGCTGATAGATGAAATTTAGAAGCTACAAAAGAAGTGAATTTTTCAAACATTTGCAGTAACTTCTAATAAAAAGGACTTCAATAGAGAAGGATCATAACAAGTCTCAAGGAGGGACCAGTATATACTCAGAGGAGGACCGAGGATGTAACTAGTCAAATTCAAATCTTTCCCTTGTTATATGAGGCCAGTATTTGCACCTCTAGTCTTAATAAGTAGTTCAAAGTCTATGAAAATGAAAATTTAAGAGAAAACCCTTGAACCCACTGCGGATTTGGGGTTGAGAGGTCTCTTAATTAGTTTGCAGTGCATCAGTGAATAAATTTAAGGAGTGAAATAACAGTTGAAACTGATGACATGTTCATGATTGGTTTCTTCTATATTACAATGTCTGCTGAACAAATTCAGCCTAATAAGAGTAGTTGAATAACCTACACGATTTTGAAGGCAGTTTCTTCGTCCACTTACCACATAATCTCACACAACTTGTTTCCTCTCATCGAACGAGTGGTATAAGTAGATATTCAGCATAAAAGAGCTGCAAGAATAAATAAAAATTAGCGAAAAGTTTACCCAAATCTGATAGAAATCGACTGCACCATATTACAACCGGCACACTCCAACAAATAAAGCTGGAGGGCAGGTTTCAAATCATAAAATATATTATCTGAGGCTATCTACTTGAGAGAGTACACTACCAAAAAAACTGAATCACAGTTGGCTTAATATGGTTGTAAGACTTAAGTCTTTACTGTCAAATATTTTAACCACATTTGGGTAATTTAAAACAGCCTATGTCATTTCCAGAACATGGATATTTTTCGTGTTTGAAAACAATTTGATCTCTTGGCGAAGAACCAATACTAGACAGTGATTTTTAAAAAAAATACTAGAAACAGTTATTTGAGCACCTGAAGTGGTGTGTGGATGAAAATTTGTAAGAGCTTAAGTGGAAACTATTAAAAACATGTACATAAATAACAAATAATATTCATCATTCTTATCAAAGTTAAAAACAAATAAATGATATCCGTGGGTAACCTAAAAAAAATTGATAAATAAAAAAGAAAAAAAGAATAGCTGAGATGGGCATGTACCTTCCATATAAACATGTAGAAGGTTGTTATTGCAACTTTGCTAGTGAGATCAACAGATTTTGCTCGGCTCCAGAGTATTGAAGCTAAAATTGCATGTCCCAAAACCTAAATATGCATAAACAGAATAAATCAAGATTCCTATGCTTTGTTAAGTTGTTCCACTGTTCAGTTCCTAGTTATACTAGTAACTGAACAAATTTAAAAAGAAAACTCAATCATATGAAGGGATATGAAAACTCTACTCAAGCTTCCCAAGTATAGTCAATCTATTGTCAGACTTTTCAAGTATCCCCAATACCATGTAAAACCAATCATATCTGCAGTAATATTGTACAACCCTTGACGCGAGACACTTAAAAGTTCAAAATTTTAATGAGATTCTAACCATAACGAGAAACTGAGCCACTTTAAGGAAAACTAAGCCATCTTTGACAGGTAAATCCAGTGTGATTTGAGTTAATAAAATATAAACTGAGCCATTTAAACCCAAAAGTTATCAAGTTGGGTAATAAATTGCTAGTATAATATTTGAAATTAGATAACTGTAAGCCCTACCGTAATGCATTTGCTCAACATGAAGGAGGAGGATGCTCCCACTAAAATGGCAACACCATAAGCCATTTGAAGTAGCCATATACATATCCAAAATACCTGCCCAAAGATAGGCATCAATATATAGTTTACCACTGAAAAGAAAATAGTAAAATTCATATTTGTGGAATAAATAGTAAACGGTTACCCGCTCTTGTCCCAGACGTACTGTAAACGACCGGATGCCAAATATTTTATCTCCATCAATATCAGGTATATCCTACATAAGCCAACGTGTGATTAAAATATATCTCAATTATTTTCATAGAAACTGCCTGTATTAAACTTAGCAAACCCCTAAAGCAAAAAATAGTAACTTTGATGTAAAAATACTATTGTTCCTCTTCAAATGAAAGTAAAGGAAAGGAGAAGCATTTACCTTAAATAATGCGATAACAACAGAGAAGAAACTCATAAATGTTGTTGCAAAGATAAGTGGCCTTGAGAAGGCAGCCGGTCTTTTGTACACGTGGGTCTGAAATTGTTACATAAAAATTAGAACTATATACTGAGAATTTGCGCTAATTATACTAGTATCTGTAAGAACAACTCTTTAGTTTACACCCTGATGCCTCTACCAGAATTCAACTTTGTTACTTTTCTCATGTTGCAGATTTGAGCAATTAACATACGAGTATCAACTAATTAATCAAACATAGCGTGCCGATATTTGTTTTGGTTTACTTTCTGTTTTTTTTCTCACAACATGGCTCTCCCAGACTTAGTGTTGGAGCTATACCCCTAACTAATTACGTTTTTGTGTATCTAAATCAGATAAAAGAAACGATGCTTGTGTGCATACTTGATTTCCCAACCACTGCATCAGAACTGACAAGTAACAACTATTGCTCAGGGATCTCAGATTGATATCTTCCAATTATGTTTCATAGGCTATGTCATGCAACAATAAACAACCTCCCACACAAGAACACGTATTTTTAAATTAAGTACTGCAAAAGAGAGAAAAAATGGAAGTGAAATAGATTTAAATCCAACGTAACAAACCTGCATGTGCAGAAAAAACGCAAGTTGAACTATCACTGCTCGAACAGCTAGGATGCACATTGCTGCAACCACAGCAGACCTCTTCCATCTCAGTAATGGCACCTGAAATTTAAAAAGTAAAAAACCATGTTACCACAAACATTGTTCAACTTTACCATATCATCATTATATTACTCATCAAGTTCATTTTGATCTAAAAGAGAAGGCAGAAACAACATTCATGTATTATATTGAAGAACATACACACACATGTATATTTAAGAAAACTAAATGGGTATACTATGTGGTTTTGCATGTGCATGTCAAGATGGGGATGATCTATTTGATCAACAAGTCACTACGAGAAAAGTTTATTAGAGGTAGTAGTATATCTGTATATATCCCAACATAGGGTTATACACATGGATCTGTATATGAGCATTAGCATTCAATCTTGCATATATCACTCAGTTAATAGTCCCGGCTACCCTCTTGACTTGAATTGAAGCCATCTGTATATCACTGTATACAAACATGAATTCATGTAACATTTAAGCTTTTAAATGCAGCTGTCTGAGGTCTCTAAGATTGATCATGGACAAGCAAACTTACATTGATTGAATAAGCAGTTCCAAGTACAAAACTGATGAAAAGGGCCCAAAACAATGGCCATGAACCAACAATCCATCCCAGCCAAAAACTCTGTTAAAAACGAATAAATATGATTTAGAGGGCATTGCCTAAAATATTGACATGGTACAACATCTGAAGGAATAAACTTCAAATAAATGATAGTCAGGTAGTATAGATCAGCATTAAACATGTAGTACCACTTCTTCAAATTATGATTATCCACCTACATTATTTTGTCAATTTGGTGTTGGTCAGAATTATGTTTTCCTCAAGCATATCTTGCTTGTGAATGATAGCATGCCTAAAAAGTTGGAATAATTAGACAAAGTAACTCGAATAAAAAATCTCTCAAGTTATATCTATCTTATCCCGGATAACTTTGGATATGCCCTTCCTCTATGGCAAACTTCTAGTGAAGAACATGCAAAAATCAGGGATTTACATCTCAAATCTAAGGGCATCTTTGGTAATAAAGAGAGATAGAGAGAGAGATGAAGAAAAACAGTTTTAAACGGCTTTTGATTATCATTTCTAATATCATCTTTTATCTCTCACTAGTTCCACACTTCACTGATCTTTGTCTCACCACTCTCTCCCTACAGTAAATAACCAATACAAAGCCAAATGTCATCAAGGGGTCCTACACAAGTATTCACATGAGTATATGCTTTCCACACTGCTTATTCATACCAGAATTACAAAAGAAGTCACAATCATAATGCCAGTCGTTACTGAATATTCCCCTGATGCCAGTTTTAAACGGCTTTTGATTTTCATTTCTTATAGCATCTTTTATCTCTCACTAGTTCCACACTTCACTGATCTTTGGCTCACCACTCTCTCTCTACAGTAAATAACCAAAACAAAGCCAAATGTCATCAAGGGTCCTACACAAGTATTCACATGAGTATATGCTTTCCACACTGCTTATTCATACCAGAATTACAAAAGAAGTCACAATCATGATGCCAGTCGTTACTGAATATTCCCCTGATGCCAATGGAAGATTAGGCTTGTTAACCTGCAACGAACCATGCAACATAGTTATCAATTAGAGAATCTATATTCATGTGAATGAATTTTGGTTATGCCTGCCCAGAATAATATAGGCCATCAAACAAAAAGAAATCTGCCTCGACAACTCTGGATAAAATATTGCCTAGTGGAATGCCAAGTCGAAATTTCTCCAACAGAGTGTTGTCAATGCAATGCAATGTCACACCAGTAATTATGCAAACCTACCTTGTCTATATCAATGTCAGACAACTGATTTAAACCAACAATGTAAATATTCATGAAGAGAGCAGCAACTACGGCCTGAAATTAAAACAGTTAATCTGTAAGAATAGCAGCCACAGCTTATGAATATAGAAACGCAATAATTTAAACTTAGCAAGATATCAGTATCACCTCCAGCACCCCAGTGAAAAATAAGGGAGAAAAATCTGACAGATTCTGGACCGCAAGGAGAGAAACTGAAATTATGCTCAACGCCTGTGTAAAGAAAAACATAAGTGAGCTCTCTGTACATTGATAAGATGATGGAAAAAGAATAAGGCGATAACAGAATATTCTCAACTGATTGTTATTCACCAGTAAATCTCATGCATCAATTTGAATTTCTTGAGATACCAGAAATGATAGCAATAACAATGATAGTGTCAAAAACTTAACTGTGCCAATAACTGTATGTGGCCTTGAAAACCGGTAAAAAGCATCTGTTGAATTTTTTATATTGTTCCAAACGTTTTTTGCATTATAAGCTCCAGGTTCAGAATCAAGAGGGTGGCCGGCAGTTGCATTCACCAGGAACTTTCTATGTGTCCGGAAGGATGTAGAATATTCCTTGGTGCCTAAGTTATGATGCTTCAAACGCTGTTGCGGATGCTGAGGACCAACAGCACAGTACCTTTGCAGGATGTCCCATTCTCTGCACCCAGAAACTCTGACCGCAGTATGTGAACCTATTAACACTAAACTTGGGGTTATGATATGTAACAAATGTCCTACATGAAGGACTGGATTTGCTGTGATCTTAATTTACCCGGCCTACCATTTATTTAGTTGGCTAAGCTACCTCTGCTATAAGGAACTTTTACACTAGGAGAATGTTGGTGCAAAAACAATTCAATAAAAAAGAAAATCAAATTCATCATTTCATCACCTTCTTGCTTTTCAAAACTTTCACTTTATTTTAATCCTAACAAGTATATAAAGCCTAGAAAGCTCATGATGCAGATTAGGAACAAAATATATAAAGCTATTAAATTTATTAGTGTCCTCTGGATCATGACAATCAATACTGTCACCATGTCCACATACACAATGTGCAGCTTCAAGTTGATTGTTATAGTGAAGGGAGCTCTCTCACAGTCCTTTCAATATGCAGATACAGCAATAATCATGCACAGTCCGCAACAGAACCAATCAGTAAAATGCATTCACATAGTAGTACAAGTCGTGTGACTACAACTCAGTCAATCACACTAAGCTTAAAGTATATATTGCACAGGGCAGGGGTGAATTCTTGCACAGAGGAGCTTCCAATTGCTCAAAAATTCAAAAAGGCAGCATTAGACATTTTGATGAGATATCATACCCGAAAAGCAAATCTTCTTGAGATTCTCCCTCTTCCAACTGTTCCCACCTATGAGTTCAGAGACATAACAAGAGTTCAGTCATCAGAAACTCAATGTTTCAGGAACTGAACACTACAACGCTCAAATTCAAGAAATTATATTCACAAAAACACAGTCAACCCAACCAGTTACATCACACAATACCAACAAACATCAAGCGAAGAAGACAAATGCTCTATTACATGAGATAACAGAGAAACCCAGATGAAGAAATATTTTTTTGGGGCAGTTAGCTGACCATGAACACTTCAAAGAAAGAAACTTTAAACAAATGAAACATTTCCCAGTAGCATATTTCTGTACCATCACAAACAACTGAACCAAACCAACTAACCACACCCCAAAACCCAATGCATGGTTCATGTTCCAGCATCGGAATCATCTAAACCCATCAGACCCTAAATATTCAAAGGCCAAACCTAAGAGCAGCCCTTAATCAAGAAGCAGAGAATTAGTACATCTCCATGAAAGTGAAGCAAGAATCAAGTACCTAAACAAGCTTTTGGAAAGGACCCAAGAAGCGCATAATCCATGGCTGCAACCAAGAAAATGATGCTCTTTCAGTTCATGCAACCAGTAATTCACTGTGTCCAAAGGCTGAGAGGGGCTTAAATTATTAAAAACTAAATGGAATAATTAGCCGAATTAGAAAAGAGTAGGTTTGTACGTCTCTGACCAAAACAAGTCTGGTAGTGGAAATGAGGACGATGTGGCAAAGACTGAGTCACTGACACCTCAGACCCGTGTAGAGTTCTGACATTAGGTTGGGGGGTTTGGGACCAAATAGAAACAGTGTACATCAACCTAAAGATATCCGGGAAACCAACAAAAGTTGCACAATGATACAATGCCCCACTCTGTTTCTTTTCAGTTCAGATATGAAATGAAGTAGAAAGTAATCCGTTGATTTACCACTTTAAAATGGTTAAAAATATCCTACAACTTTATGCAAGCATAATTGCTATCACTCCAACAATGTTTTGGCTATGTTAAGCGAAAATTGAAATTGCCCTATGTCACTCATTTAACGTTATCTCACTCATATTTATTAATCGAATAGAGTTTTAATTATTTTTTAAGATAAAATATGTCTCTTAATTACAATTTATTGTTAAGAAACATCTTTGATTCCACTTATAAGGAAACCAATGCGAAATTTTTTTTTTTGCGACTGCACTCGAAATTTATGATGGGTTGCCTATGTAGACTAGAAGGGATCAAGTAACTTGTAGTTCAAGGGTTTTAATGAGTAAACGACTTAATGGAGGACTTTGATTTTGGAATGTAAGTAGTGTTTTGACGAATTTGGTATAGATGAACCAAGGAATCGATTTTGTGTTTAGAACGCGGTTGCATGTAGATAAATATGAGTATAGATTGTCTACCTACCTTTTGTAATATCAAACCACATGTAGTTTCAGGCATTTTGGATTTAAACGGGTAGATGACACATTTACTTGAAAATTATGTTTCAGGCATTTGTGAGGGTTTAAAGCCCTTAAAAAAAATTATTATTATTTTTATGCGGGAATAGGGCTAACTCCTCGCCCTACCCGAAAATTTATTGATAAAGAAACGAAATTTCTCACATGCTGAATGGTTTCATGAGGAAGGACTTGCATAAACTCTTTAATGGCATCAACAATTGCGCCTTTAACCATAACTTCATAATCTCTAGCTTGAACTGCAGCCATTACATCTAGACAATATCTTTTGATGATAGCTTCAGTTATATTCATAGTGCAAAAGAGTTAGACCGTCTTTGAAAGCAAACAATTCAACCTACTTTGGTGAAGCCATATGCATTACTGACATACTAGAAGCACCTTTAAACGGACCATAATCATATCTAAAAATATCCACAGTCTCTCCAAAAGTATGTCGTGCAAGAAAACTATTATCCACGTTTAGTTTTAGTTTTCCAGCTGCAATGCTTCTATTTCGGTTTTACTATGACTAATAGAGAAGCATCATTTTTTCGAACATTATGGAATTCTTGGAGCCATGAGAATCAATTAAGCATTATTTCACATGCAAGTTGAGTTATATTACTCCACAACATTTTATTCATGTTCTTCCAGAGAGCCTATAAGACTATTACCAACTTCTCAAATATTGATACAGGTAAAAGCACCACAATATCTAACATCATATCGCTAAACTTGACATTGGGTAGAATAATATGACCTAGGTTGAAAGGTTTAGTTAAGAGGATACTACGCGCAGTGGAACATAGAAGCAACATTGTGCATTCAAAACGAGGATGACATAGCAAACACCCTAACACATGTGCTTTCTTTTCAAAACGATTAATTTTTTTTCAATGCAAAATCAACCTCAAATTTCTGTTATTTTATTTTTCAAACAAAATTTCTCACGTGTTGAACGGTTATGTGAGTAAGGACTTATAGAAACTCTTTAATGTCATCAACAATTGCGACTCCAAACATACTTTCATGACTTCTTGCTTATATTGTAGCCACTATTTCTAGACAGTCTTTTTCAACGATTGCTAGAGTTATATTCATGGTTTGAAGAACCTTGAGACCCGCTTTGAGAAAACGTAATTCAACCTACTTTTGTGAAGCACATGCATTATTGGCATAACAAAAACGGCTTCAAACTGACCTCGATTATCTTTAAAATTACCCTTAGTCCCTCCAAGAATATGTTGTGTAAGAAAAGTATCATCCACATTTAACTTTAGTTTTCGAGGTTTAAGTGGCTTCCATTTTAGTTTTATTGTGCCTAATGGAAAAGTAACCTTTTTTCTCAAACATTATGGAATTCTTGGAGCCATGAGAATGAGTTGAGTAATAGCAAGTTGAGTAGTCTTTCGAATTTCTGTTGGTGAGAATAATAAATTGGCTGCAAGGAAGATTGGCCCGGTGGAGATTATTGAGAAGATTAATCCTAATGCATACAAGTTGAACCTTCCTAGTCATATTCATATCTCATATACTTTTATGTCAAGCATCTCATTCCATATCATAGGGATAATTCAAAAGTTTGAAAGTTGAATTCGAGGGGCAAATTTTCTCCAACTTGGGGAGGATGATGCGGAGCATAAAGATGATGAAGTAGAGCATAAAAAAGATGAAGCAGAGCATTAAGAATTGAGAATGAAACAAAACATGAAGAAGTTCTCTCATAAGCTATTTATTTATTTTGAATAATTTTAATTTCCTAACTAGTTTTGGAATTATTAGTTGTTAACTACCACCACATGTTGCATAAAAAATGAACATTGTTATATAACTGAATAGAAAAATACTCATAGTAATATGTCACTGAATAGCTTGGTTAGTGTAACACCATCATCTTCTAAGAGTTTTTTCTTCTCGTTTGTCAACCAAGTGCTAAAGGACTATTTAAAAAGTTCGATGACCACTAAATAGCGATCACCTTCTTTTAACTCTCTTTTGACACTTAAAATGTACGGACAATCGTATTTGAGTGAGTATTCAGACCAACATTATCCTGAGAACTTGTATGCATCGTGATCAAGAAAAAAACAACAAACAGACACACTACAAAATTCCAAGGTTCAAGTTTAAAGGGTACTCTTTCATCTCAATATTAGTATCATTCCCAACCGATCGGTGGGATAGTGACATACCTCTTGCCTAGCTCTAAGATCTTGAAAAGAGAATCTAATTCAAGAGGAACTTTGCATTCTTTCGCTTTAAAGATCTCTGCACCATGTTACTAAATATATGTCCATCTTTCCCAACTTTTTTTTTTGCCTCTTTAATATCAGTTAAGGTCCCCAGTTCCACTTTTCCCCTTGCTAAAAATATATTACGCAGATATATGTCAGGCGAATGGGTGCAATTTCCTGAAATTGGATATAAAACCTCAAGTCCCCTCAATGTGTTCCTAAAAAAAATAAAAGAATCAACAGATTAATTATTGAAAGCAGCGAGAAATATATAAAAAATTCAAATAAGTAAAATTGATGCAGAGCATAGGATACTCACTGTAAAATGTCACTAAAAAGCTTGGTTAATGTTATTACATCATCTTGTTACAGCTTATTCTTCTCCTCTTTTAACCAAGTGTCAAGGAAATGTTTAAAAGTTCGGTGACCACTAAATAGTAATCATTGTCTTTTAACACTCCATTTACTTAAGATGTAAGGACTATCGCATTTCAGGGGGTATTCACACTAACATTCTCATGAGAACTTGAAGGAAGCTTCATTAAGAGAAAAATAACAAATAGACACACTACCTAATTTGACCCGATATATCCCTCGGCACCGCAACATCCAACACTTAATCTTTAAACTTGACATTGGGTAGAAGAATATGACTTAGGTTGAAATGTTCAATTGAGATGATGTTACACGCAGTAAAACACAAAAGCAACACATGTGCATTGTCTTCAAAATGATAAGGACATAGCAAACACCCTAACACATGTGTTGTGTCCTCAAATGACTTAATTTTTTTTTATTTTTTTTTAAACGAAATTTCTCACTCTTTTTTTTTTAAACGAAATTTCTTACATGTCGAATGGTTACATGAGAAAGGACTTGCAGAAAATTTTTAATGTCATCGACAATCGTGTCTTCAATCATATCTTCATGATCTGTTGCTCAGACTGCAACCACTGTTTCTAGACAATCTCTTGCAACGATAATTTGAGTTATATTAATTGTGTGGTGAAGTTTGAAACCTTTTATGAGAGTATGCAACTCAAACTGCTTTGGTGAAGCTAACTGTATCACTAGCATAGTAAAAACAACCTTGAACTGACCTTAATCATTTCTAAGCATACCCTTAGTCACTGAAAGAGCATGTTATGAAAGGAAACTACCATTCATATTTAACTTTTATTTTCCAGCTTCAAGTGGCTTCAATTTGGGGTTTATTGCAGTGGGTGGAGAAGCAATTTTTTTTTCCGGACATTATAAAATTCAGTTGAGAGAATGCTACACGCAGTAGAACATAAAAAGAACCCATGTTTCCTAGAATATGAATTATGTAATCCTCACATTTAATAAACTTGCTCTATTATTTCACGGAAAATACTTGCGTATGAACTAGTACGTATGCGTGTGTCCAAACTCTCTTATTTGCATACTTTTGACAATGCAAATCCACGATTTTGACCCTTCAAAAATTGAATTAATCAATAAAGATCATTTATGCTAAAATTTATTAAAAACCAAAATCGTTTGCTCATTTGATTGCATCCAACAAATGAACAGTTTTAGTGAAAGTTAATGTTCATTTGTTTGATACAATCGGCTAAGGACATGATTTCTGTTTATATTAATTTTTTTACAGAAATAATCTTTACTAATTAGTTTAACTTTTAACCCATTAAAATCATGAATTACATGTCTAAAAGTATGCAAATAAGAGAAAGTTCGGACGCACGCGTACATGCTAGTTCGGATGCAAGTACGTTTCTTCTTTCACTCATCCAAACATACTTTTAGGTGGCTTTCGATAACGTTTTCAAGTCAACTTTTTTGTTTTGTAAAATGAAAATGGTAAGAAAATATGTTTGTTAGCCTATTTTTAAAAATACATAAAACAGTTTTTTTAAAACAATGTTTTATTTACACGTAAAATCGAAAAAGATCAAATTGAAGTTTTCACATTTTCATTTTTATTTTTTTCTTTAAAAAATATGGGAAAAGATTTTGCAAATCAAGGGCTTATGACGATTAAAAAAAAACAAACAAATAAGAAAAGTATGTGCTCTTTCTTCTATCTTTTCAAGACGTCACTTTTCTCTCAAGTTGTTATCTCATCTATCTCTACTTTGTTTCTTCTTTCGTTGCTCTAAGGCAACTCCAACAATGGTGCTATAATTGGAATATGACTTTTCTTCTCCAACAGCTGATTTTGAGGGATTTTGGAGTTGGTTTTATAGGACTTGGACCTAAATTGAGTCTTTTATCTGATGGAAAACCAAGACCAAGACTCAAATAGTAAATTGGGCCCGCAACAAACATTAAACTTTTAATATTCAATACCTTAAAAAAAAGACTTATTGATCCCGGTAAATATTGTATTTTAATCATATATAGTGCATATAACACCCATTATAAGACTTATTGTCAGAGATGAAGAATTATAGGGCTCATGAATAGTGCAAAAAATGAAAAAAAGGGTGCTAAAATGAGAATAGCACCCATTATAGCACCTAGGAGTTGTCCTAAGTTTGAACACCAAGAACCTCCATCAATTATTGAAAAACGAGATTTCAAAAACAGTACGACGGAATACATTTTCATTGTTTTTTGCATTTTTCATACTGTTTCCGCACAAACCCGTAGGCCTGGTAGAGACTGGTGAATCTAGATGTGATCTCCTCCTGCGAACCTGCTAACTAAGGGGAATACTGGGCGGGCCGGTCTTCTCCTCTCCGATGCCTAAGTTAGTACAGTTGAGATGAATAGATAACTTAAGCACGTATGATAAGCAGTTGGAGAGATCAGTTACCTATTAAAGAGGGTAGTTGAGGCCCTTATATAGTTGGTCGGGCGTGAGGTCTGGTCTCACTCTTCGATGTGGGACTGGTTTCCTTCTGTGCTCATACAAAAGGACAGCTCTGGTGGCCTGTTCGGCAGGCTGACGTCCCCGGTCCCCGGGCCCCTGGTCACAAGGTAGACTGCTGGACCTCTGGTCCGGGTGCTGGTGATCCTGCTCCGGGCCTCAAGCCGGCCCCGGATGCACTGGCTGCGGGTCTGTGGGCCTGTGTAGCCCCTCTGTGGCTACTGTCAACAAGTCCCCCAAGTTCCCGGTCAAGTGCAATCTTGAATGGGGACTTAATATGTCTTACTCCTGTCCCGCAGACCCGCAGGGTTACCAACCCAACGGTGCCCAGTCCCCCAAGTCCGCATTGAAGATTGGGCGTGACCGGGCGTTCGGGCAGAGAAGGCGTAGTGATGTGAGTACCTATTAATGATGACGTGCGACAGTTATGAGTATGGAATGGGGTGAAACCCGGACAAGTGCATGGGAGGACAATGTAGCGTTGAGATCCGCCATGCAATAGATATGGAGCGGGGTGAAACCCGGAGGAGTGCATGGGATGATGATGTGGCATTGAGATCTGCCATGCAATAGATATGGAGCGGGGTGAAACCCGAACGAGTGCATGGGATGATGATGTGGCGTTGAGATCCGCCATGCAATAGATGTGGAGCGGGGTGAAACCCGGACGAGTGCATGAGATGATGATGTGGCGTTGAGATCCGCTATGCAATAGATATGGAGCAGGGTGAAACCCGGATGAGTCCCCCAAGTTCCCAAGGTAAAATTGCTGCCAACGGTGGGGCAGGCCGGGGAGTAGCCCAGTGGCTCGGCCCAGCTGATAGGAGCATAAAATGCGACGTTCTTAATATGTTTTTACCCCCATTTATCCAATGCTTAACCCTTATTATTGTAAGATAGAGTCATATTTTAGTTTAGTGTCCCTTTGGTAGAGTTTTGGAGAAAATGTGCTTAATTGTCAGAAAAACGACTAAGTAAAGAAATCTGAGGAAAAAGTGCAAAATCTGTTGTTTTCGTGATATTGAGGCCTGTGCTAAACTGACCAATCCTTTTCCAAATTTGATGAAATTTGGTGTACATTTAATTGGGAAGCTAAAGTGTATTGTGTCAAAATTTCAGATCAATCGGAGTTCGGGAAGTCACCCAAATGAAGGCTGCAACTTGGCAGTTTGAGCAAAGATAACCAGGGACTACCAGGATTTTCCTGGGCTGTGTCCTAACTTCCGAAATTTCTGTGGGACACATTGCTTAGAACCAGAGAACGTGCCATACACCGTTGGAAAGATCTAGGAGTCTAGTTTCTCTGAGACTTAGAATCGCATCAATTGGAGCTCTGAGGGAAAAGTTATGCTGGTTTGAATACACGAAGGTCAAGTCTACCGAAAGAAGAAAACCTAAACCGAGTTCTACATGGATTTGGCTTACGAATGTGGACTGAATTCCATCCTTTGTGCAAGATTTTTGGCTGAATTAATTCATGAAAAACCTAAAGAGATATTGCTCAATTATTCAGTCATTATATTGGGAATTTTCGGCAGGAAATAGAGGAAGAAAATCGCAACAAATCCTGATCAAATTCGGCAGAATTCCTGTGCACGTCATCCAACTTCCACGGACTCTCCTGGATAGCTCACAATGAATCAGAGTTCGAGCCTTATATGGATAGAAAGATACGGGAGTCTAGTTTCCAACCCAACTGGAATCACCTTAATATCTATTTTCTAGAAAAAGATATTCTATAATCTTCACTCGAAGGTCAAATCTGTCAGCAGGATAAGTTTGAGAAAAACTAGGTTTTGTAAACCCTAGCTGCCTCCCTTGCCTCTATAAATACCACAACATAATTTCAGAATAATGATCTTCTCTTCCTCACTTAAACTAGCCAAAACTCTGCCGAATTGCTTCCAAGAATTCTCACCAAGAACATAGCCGAACCATACTCCACCACCTTTCATAAAATCATTCCAATCATCAACACCAATCCACTTGCCGAATTCTTCAACAAGGTTGTCACTTGGATTGTAATTTCAATGGCTTTTGTTTCTTTGTATTTATACATTAATTTGTCTATGAATTATGTATTGATTCTTGGATCCAATTTTGGTTTTGTTATTTATTCATGGGATTTCTGAATTCTTGTTATAATTGTTTGGTTTTCTTATGTTTAATTACCGAATTATGCATGTTATGTAATTGAATATGGTATGATGGGCAGTAGGTTTTTGCATGTTTTCTTGATTTAATTAGGTTTATTTCCTTAATTCGTGTGCAACCGAAGGAGATGTCTAGATGCATTCGAAGGCCATGAGTGTCATCTAGGTATTGAATTCACTTGCCGATTTAATACATGTTGGATCATACGCGTAGTTGATTTTAATGTGTATTTATCTAAGGGCTAGAGTAATTCTGGAAATTTACATGTCGATGTGAGATGAGTGACGCCATACTTGCTAACATGTTCCAATTCGACATACTGTGCTTATGTGCTATTTGTGTTTAATTTCTACGCGTAGTGTTATTAAACCGATTAGTACCATGTTTAGAATTACACGCGTAGTTGATTCTAAATACTTGTGATGTTTTGAATAATTAGATATACCGCGTTGGCTCTAATTAAATTGGAACTTAATTGATCTTGAATTCGATATTTGCTTGCTGCCCCTATTACTTGTTTTAATTTCGTTGCATGTGTAATGAGTTTTGTGTTTTGTGGTTGTGTGGAAGATGTTGATCAATTGTATATAATAATTTAGGATTTAAATTTGTAAAAATTAGTAGGTAAATAGACATAAAAATCGACAAACCCCCTTATGTGCAACACTTTGTGTGATTGAAAGCCCTTGATTTCCCCGGATAGAACGATCCCTACTTGTCCTAACTACAATTGACAAAAGAAGGGTATTATGTGTATGAAGTTGTTTTGCAGGTACTTTGTGCTTGGATAACATCTCCATCAATTATGTTGGAATAAGCGTGGGGCAACGTGCATGCGGGGAGATTTGTTCTGTGTTAGAGAAACAATCTGCCCTGTGGCGTGGAGATAACAAGTCTCGCCTTGGATCCCCATATTTATCACAGCTCAGTGTGATGCACGGTTTTTAGCCTGCTGGAAAAGTTTACATGTGTTAGATGTAAACTCTCCCGGGTTTATAAAGCCCATGCCGGTTGAATGTCACATAACCGGTGAGATGCCATGGAGCCGGTTGAATGTTACCTAACCGGCGAGATGCCATGGAGCCGGTTGAATGTTACATAACCGGTGAGATGCCATGAAGCCGGTTGAATGTTACCTAACCGGTGGAATGCCATGGAGCCGGTTGGATACTACATAACCGGTGAGATGCCATGGAGCCAGTTGAATGTTACCTAACCGGTCAGATGCCATGGAGCCGGTTGAATGCTACCAAACCGGTGAGATGCCATGGAGCCGGTTGAATGCTACCAAACCGGTGAGATGCCATGGAGCCGGTTGAATGTCACATAACCGGTGAGATGCCATGGAGCCGGTTGAATGCTACCTAACCGGTGAGATGCCATGAAGCCGGTTGAATGGTACCTAACCGGTGAGATGCCATGGAGCCGGTTGAATGCTACCTAACCGGTGAGATGTCATGGAGCCAGTTGAATGCTACCTAACCGGTGAGATGCCATGGAGCCGGTTGAATGCTACCTAACCGGTGAGATGCCATGGCTCTTGGGGAAGTGGGGGGGCTTGACGCCTTGGTTCCCGGTCCTGTCTCCTTTAACTGCCGCTTGTAGGCGGGACAAGTGGCTGACATGCATTTAAGGAGGAAGCCCATCGGTCCAATCAGTTATGATGGCATGGGAAGGTTATCGATGCTGGGACACGTGTCAGTAGAGAGCGATCTGAGATGGAGGGCCTGGATTCGCGAGCGTTTGAGTTTCCCTGATTGAGTATTTTGGGGGGATTACAGGGGTGCCTAGGGCATTGGACCCGTCTATAAAAAGGCCTCCTTTGTCTTCATTATTTCTGTTTTTGCTCTTGACCCAGAGAGAAGAAGAGAAGGTTGGAGAGGAATCCGGCGAAAGTTCTGTGGAGGTGCCTCGCGATATCCGTGCTCCAAGCGTTCTGGGTCTTTGCCTACCATTGCTCGGTATTTTCGTAGGACTAACTTTCCTCGGTTGTGCATAGTAATCGGTAAGTCTTGCTTTCTTTGCTTCGTGTTTTTCTTTTTGGTTGGTGTTTTGCAGCCGGGGGGGGGGGGGTGGGGTTGCTCTGTCGCCGACTGTGAGTCGTTTTGAGCGGGGCGTCTACGGAAAACTTGGGGAGCAGCCGCAGAGGGCGCTGTTCTAGCTTATTGTAGACCAACGGTGGGGTTTTGTTTTCTTCCCCTTAGGTTAAATGGTTTCTGCAAGCTCTGATGGCGCTTCTGAATCGGCCGACAGGCGTCCCGTGGTGGACGATGAGGAGAGATTGGAGGATTGGCTCGGTTCGGATTCCCCGGAGTCCGAAGCCGCTGACCGCTCCCGGGGCGGGGTCTCGTCTTCCGGGTCTCTGGGATCTGAGGGCATCCCGCACGGAGTGCGCTTTCCTGGCACTCCGCCCGTGAGCTACACTATCGGGAGTGGGAAAGAGGTTGTAGTGTGCGATGAACCGGAGGGTACTATGAGCCCTGCAGAGATTGCCACCTTCCGGGAGACGTGAAATATCCCCGATGAGGTGGCCTTACAGCCGCTGAATCCCGGAGAATCGGCCTGTAACCCGGAGGCGGGTTGGGTTGCTGTTCACGGAGACCAATTTTGTCACGGGTTCTCCCTCCCGTTGCCAGACTTCGTGCAGTACATGCTCAGCGCTCTGCAAGTGTCTCCCGCGCAGCTTCCCGGGAAACAGTGGAGGCAGCTGCTGAGCCTCGGTTGTCTGTACGAGTTGTCCGGGATGAGCATGCCAACGGTGAACGAGTTCTGGGCACTGTACAGACTGTCTTTCTCGAAGAAGAAAGGGTGCCGGGGTTGTCTGACCTTTAGCGCCCGACACTTCCAACCTATCATCACCCGCCTGCCTTCCTGGATGGATAATAACTGGAGGAAGAAGGTGGTGATGGCGGGTGGGAAGTGGCAGAAAAGGAGCAGGATGTACCGGGTTCCTGGTGCCTTCCAGCCCCTTGGCGACCAATCGTTCGTATTGTCCGAGTTGGAGCGGGAAATGATTATGACGATACTCGGGTGCTGGAACGATCTTGAGCGAAGCTCCTACAACTTCATACGGCGGGAGGTGTTGGAGTACTGCTGTCTCGGGTGGGATCCCGGTGCGTAGCAGGGCTTTGGTGGTGGTGTTTCTATTGACCGAGTTGATACTAACCCTTTGTTTGTTCTGCAGGTGCATCTTCCCGGACGGTCGTCAAGCCCGGTAATACATTATCCATGGATGGTGAAGACCTTGTCTCGAGGTTGAAGGAGAAAGGGGAGGCCGTTTCACGGACCTCGGTGGATGAGGAGTCCGGTCGGCTTACCGTTCATGCCGAACCGAGGGCCTTGGACGTTGAGGACGATGCCTATATTCTGAGGCGTGTGAAGACTCACCCGGCTGCGCCCAAGGCGGGACCCGGAAAGGGCAAGACCACCAGGGGGCCACCAAAGGTTCCTGGTGGGACGAACAGGATTCTGCGTGGACCGGGATCGGTCCGGCTTGTCACCAGGGTTTCTCGGACAGGCGCACAATCTTCTTCACCGGACGGCCTGGGTGAGAAGAGGCGGAGGATCATGGACGTTCCTCCCTCCGAGCTGGTGAAAACTTGGCGAAACGGCTCAAGGTGGTCAGCGGTGCGACGAGTTCCGCTGGGGATAAGGCCGCTGCTGCCTCAAACTCTGCCGGTCAGCAGAGTAGCCCCGCTCCTACCGAGGAACAGAGGGAAGGTCCGGAGAGTCCCTTCGTCCGGAAGCTGACGACAGATGTGGCTGGCCTTGGTCTGGATAGGCCCGGGGCCGTTGGAGCCTTGTCGGGGGAGAGCCGCCAGAAGAGCAAGAAGTCGGTCCTCCGGGTAAGAATTGCTTGGTGCCACGGCACCGCTCATAAGTTTCATTATTTTTGTTGTTTGCTTAGCCGGCTCTCTGTTGTTCTGTAGCTATTGTACAATCTGTACCAGCCGGACCCGAGTGAGGAGCTGTCGGAGCTGAAGAGGCAGGTGGCCGCTCTGACAGGATCCCGTGAGCGCCTGGAAGTTGAGAAGTCCAGGCTTGAGCGGGAGAAGGTCAGACTGGAGGAGAGGGCCAAGAAACAGGTGGCCAGGCTAGAAGAGCAGGTCCGGAGCCTCGAGGAGGAGAATGAGCGGGCTGAGGAGGAGAGGGCCGAGCTGGAGGCCAGAGTGGATGAGCTTCAGGTGGGAGCTGTCCCTGTGCGTGCCGCCGCTGCCACTGCGGCTGGAGAAGAGGACCCAGAGCTTTTCCAGCGGGTTGTCCTCAAATATCACGATAGTGAGCAGTTTCTTGAGCTCTTGGAAAAGGGTAGGGAGTCGGGTATCGCCGACGCCTACGTGGAGTGGGAAGAGAAGGGGTACCTGGATACCTCTCGAATGCCGAAGGTGGGGGCCGATGACGATACCCATGGGCAGCCGGCAGAAGAGGAGCAGCCGGAAGGGGAAGGCGGGCCTCGACCATCTGCACCCGCCAGAGAGGATACGGTGGCTCCATCTGGGGAAGCTGGTGGGATGCCCGCTGAGGAGGGAGGCGCGGCTCCTTGAAGATTTTTGTTTTGCTCTTTTTTTTTGTAAATCCGCTGGAACGGTTTTTTTTTTTTTTTTTTTTTGTATTTATACTCTTTGGATATACCTTTTTGCTCCAGTGGAATTCCTTGGATTTCTCTCAAAATAGTTGGTATACATATCTTATGATGTTACGTTGGTTGAACCGTTGATATGCCAAACTAACTGCTTGGAGGTTCTAGCACCTAACCCTTCACCGGGTCCGGGCGTGCTTACCAGCCCTGGCCCTGCTCCTGGTCGGGATCTGCTCTCATTTCCCTTATATACCGCTGAAGCTGACCGCTGTTAATCAAACCCTTCACCGCTGTCTTGAGGGCGAAGCAACTGTTCGTCCGATGGGTAGCTTCATCGTGATAGGAGCAGTACTTGCCCATTCGCGCCTGGGTAAGTTTCCCCTTTGGGTACTTGCTCCTCGGCGGTGGGGGGATGATGTTCCCGTTTTCGTGCAAGATGTCCTCGTATGAAGAGGTTAGAGTGGTGAAGACCTCTTGACGTTCTGCTGGCATGATCGCCAGGGGGCGTTCTTGTCGGTACTGCGCCGGCTTGTGCTCGCCCTGGGGTTTGTCATGATAGGGCTTCTGCTGCTGTTGGCTTCCCCAATTTCTGCCGGGTCTGCTTGGTTGGGCGCCTCGGTTCTCGCTCCGCTGGCTGGCCTTGTTTTCTCGGTCGGCCGGGGGATGCTCCTCCCGCTTTCTCTTCAACAGGTGTTGCCCATACGTTTCATGATCGGCCTGAGAATGCCTGATGGCCATCGCCATTAGCTCGTCATACCCCTGCGGGAGTTCCACCCGTACGGCGTAGGAAAATTTTCCTAGCCGAAGCCCCTGTTTGAACGCCATCTCGGCGATACCCTTGTCGAGGTTCCGAACCCCGGCCGTCGCCGTTTGCTAGCGGTTGACAAACGTCCTTAGCTTCTCGCCAGGTGTCTGCCTGCAGTTGAAGAGGATGGTTGATGTCCGGGCTCCTTCGACCCGGAGGATGAAGCGGCCTACGAACCGGTCGGCCAGTTGCTCAAACGCCTCGATGGAGTTTGCTGGGAGCTCATAGAACCAGCTGAGCGCCTCTCCAGATAGGGTTTCCTGGAAAATGTTGCAGCACACTGCATCGGAATAGCCTTTGGCGCACGTTTGGGACCGGAAACTATCCAAATGTTGGTATGGGCAGCCGGATCTTGAGTACGTGAGCTTTAGGGATTTCTGGTTACCAGACCTCCCTGATTCCAGAACCCGGTGCGACGCGTGCCTTCCATCGGCCGCGCTGTCCTTCTCTCGTTGGCCTCCATTTAGATCCGACACAGAGTCGGTGAGTATCTGTAATGCCCGTGCGGTCGGGGTCACGACTTCATCCTCGAATGAAGCGCGCGACTGCGGGGGTGCCGGCGTGCTCATTGGCAAAACCGCGCCGCCCGGGGACTCCGCCCTCCTGCGGTCGCTAGACCTTCCTCCCGATGACTGTCCCGCCTCAAGGCGCTGAGGTTGGCCTAGCGAGGGTGTAATTGCCCTTGCCATAGCGGCGTTGCGCTGCTGTCCTCTTTCCAGGGCAGCGTTTACCGTCTCCATTTCCTCATACCGAGCATTGGATTTTGCTCTATCCCGGTCGCCCTCCGCGCGCAGGAGACCGACTTCTGCTCTCATCGCCAGTATCTCCCCCGCCATATCGTGCTGGTCGGGGCTGTACATGGTGTCCCGGTCGCTGTCACCGAGCAGACTCTCCTCTTTGTCGCTCGGATCATCCGAGAATGTCAGCGAAAATCCTCGGTGCGTCAGTTGGTCGCCTTCCACCGGGCCTTTCCTGCGCGCGCTATCGTTGTATGCCCCCGGCGTGCTGTTCGGCCTCCCATAGTTGCCGTCGTCCTGGGTGCCCTAGTCGCTGCGTTGCTCCCGTACAAGGACCGGGGTGGGGATGAGCACCTGCTCTGGTGCCACCCGCTGGCCCTCCGTTGTATTTCTTTCCTGGCCCGCTTCTGAGCTTTCTGCCATTTGGCGATGCTTACGTGACTTTTATACAAGCTTCCCACAGACGGCGCCAATTGTTTCCGCACAAACCCGTATGCCTGGTAGAGACTGGTGAATCTAGATGTGATCTCCTCCTGCGAACCTGCTAACTAAGGGGAATACCGGGCGGGCCGGTCTTCTCCTCTCCGATGCCTAAGTTAGTACAGTTGGGATGAATAGATAACTTAAACACGTATGATAAGCAGTTGGAGAGATCAGTTACCTATTAAAGAGGGTAGTTGAGGCCCTTATATAGTTGGTCGGGCGTGAGGTCTGGTCTCACTCTTCGATGTGGGACTGGTTTCCTTCTGTGCGCATACAAAAGGACAGCTCTGGTGGCCTGTTCGGCAGGCTGGCGTCCCCTGTCCCCGGGCCCCTGGTCACAAGGTAGACTGCTGGACCTCGGGTCCGGGTGCTGGTGATCCTGCTCCGAGCCTCAAGCCGGACCCGGATGCACTGGCTGCGGGTCTGTAGGCCTGTGTAGCCCCTCTGTGGCTACTGTCAACACATACAATAGTACCGGACACGTTTTTGACGATTTAGTTTTTGAAAATTATTTTTGGACTAATTACCGGACATATTTTCGAATTTTAAAAAAACTACAATCTCATTTTTTTTTTCATTTTTTAAATTTAATTTTAAAAAATTATTTTTAAAAAACATTACCGGACATGGTTTTATTATTTTTTTTCTTTTTGTTGAATATTGAATTAATTATTTTTCTCATGTTTTCTCTTAATTGACTAGACTTTGAATGTTTTTTTAAAGAACCCAATCTTTTTTGCCCATACTATCTTCCAATAGAGGCCAGTCATCACCCCCAATCTCACCCCTCTCTCTCAGTTTTACATGATCAATCTAACCCAATACCATCTTCAATAAAGACCAATCATCTCTCACTCCCTCACTCTCAAAAGTATTACACCACAATGCTTTCCTCAGTTATCCAAATCCAATCTAGTTTACTTCTCTAGCTTCACCAAAAACCCAGAACCCCAACATTCTCTCTTACAATGGAAGGTACTCTCTTCCCAAGTAGACCAGTCCTTCCCATTCAAACAAGCAGACCAATACAACCAAGCCCTCCTGTCAAATTCAATGCAACCACTCTGCCACCTCTTACCCAAACCCCATCTTCATTTCCCATAGACTCTCTTCTCCAACACCTTCTCAACATCTCTGCACCTCCCAACACTCCCCACAACCTTAAACCCTTAAACCCACCACACCAAACCAATGGTAGTTTCCCTTCTCTTCACGTTTCAGCGGATTCGACTCCGAAACAGCACCAGTTCAAGAAACCCACTTCGGTTTTGGTCCCGAGTTTCGAGGACAAGGCCAGAACAGAAGATGGGGTCATTGACTTCTTGACAATAAAGGGTAAGATGATGTTCAATTCCATTGTAGAGTCGCCTTTGCATTGTGTGAGTGAGTTGTGTGATTCTGCTAAGTTTGAGTTGCTTGAAGTTGATTTGATCAGTCTGTTGAAGGCTTTGGACCTTTCTGGCCATTGGGAAAGAGCCCTTTTGGTGTTTGAATGGATTATGCTCAACTTGAATGCCGAAAGTTTGAAATTGGATAAGCAGATTATTGAACTAATGGTTAGAATTTTGGGTAGAGAGTCACAGCATACTATTGCTTCCAAGCTGTTTGATGTGATTCCCATAGAGCAATACTCGCTGGATGTTCGAGCTTATACTACTGTCATTCATGCATATTCTCGCACTGGCAAGTACGGAAGAGCGATTGACTTGTTTGAGAAATTGATGGAGATGGGTCTGTCGCCAACTTTGGTTACTTACAATGTAATGCTTGATGTTTATGGGAAGAAGGGTCGGTCTTGGAATAAAATTTTGGGCCTGTTGGATGAGATGAAGAGCAAAGGAATGGAATTTGATGATTTTACTTGTAGTACAGTGATATCTGCTTGTGGAAGGGAGGGTTTGTTGGATGAGGCGAAAGAGTTCTTTGCCGGATTGAAGTCACAAGGGTATGTACCAGGAACAGTTACCTATAATTCTTTGCTGCAAGTTTTCGGCAAGGCAGGGGTGTTCATGGAGGCATTGAGTATACTGAAGGAAATGGAGGATAACAACTGCCCACCTGATGCTGTTACTTATAATGAGCTTGTGGCAGCTTATGTGAGGGCAGGATTTGCCGAGGAAGGTGCATCTGTGTTAAAAACAATGACCCAAAAAGGAACAATGCCAAACGCTGTTACATACACTACCGTGATAAATGCGTACGGGAGAGCAGGAAAGGAGGAAGAAGCTCTAAGGTTGTTCAACCAAATGAAGGAGACTGGCTGTGTTCCTAATGTTTGTACCTACAATGCTGTCCTTGCAATGCTTGGAAAGAAATCACGGCCAGAGGAGATGATAAAAATACTATGTGATATGAAGTCGAGTGGATGTGCCCCTAACCGCATTACATGGAATACAATGCTTGCCATGTGTGGTGATAAGGGCAAGCACAAGTATGTGAATCAGGTGCTTCGAGAAATGAAGAATTGTGGTTTTGAGCCTGACAGAGACACCTTCAATACCTTGATTAGTGCATATGGGCGGTGTGGGTCAGATATAGATGCTGCGCAGATGCATGATGAGATGATTAGAGCTGGATTTACTCCATGTATATCAACTTACAATGCACTTCTAAATGCTCTGGCTCGGCGAGGGGACCGGAAAGCAGCAGAATCTGTTATTCTAGACATGAAGAATAAAGGCTTTAAGCCTAATGAAACTTCATATTCGTTGATGATCAACTGCCACGCAAAGGGAGGGAATGTGAGGGGGATAGAGAGAATTGAGAAAGAAATCTATGAGGGTCATATTTTTCCTAGCTGGATTCTTTTGAGAACACTTGTTCTTGCAAACTTTAAGTGTAGAGCGCTGAGGGGTATGGAGAGGGCATTCCAGCAACTGCAGATTAACGGCTATAAACCTGATTTGGTCCTTTTCAATTCTATGCTTTCCATTTATGCTAGAAAGAACATGTATGACCGGGCCAATGACATGCTGCATATGATTCGTGAAAACGACCTTCAGCCAGATCTTGTAACGTACAATAGCTTGATGGACATGTATGCCAGAAAGGGGGAGTGTTGGAAAGCAGAAGAAATTCTCCTGTCCTTGCGAAAATCTGGTGGGAAACCAGACCTGGTTTCTTATAATACTGTCATCAAAGGGTTTTGCAGGCAAGGGCACATGCAAGAGGCTATAAGAATTCTATCTGAGATGACAGCAAGAGGGATTCGCCCGTGTATTTTTACCTACAATACTTTTGTGACGGGCTATTCAGGGCGAGGAATGTTCTCAGAGGTAGATGAAGTGCTTAGCTATATGACTCAGAACAACTGCAAACCTAATGAATTAACCTACAAGATTGTGGTGGATGGTTATTGTAAAGCAAGAAAGTTTGAAGAAGCTATGGACTTTCTGTCAAAGATCAAGGAGATTGATAATTCTTTTGATGATGGATATGTTGAAAGACTTTCCTCTCGCATTAAGGGCAATTGGGAAGCATTGGAGAACTTAAGTAATTCAGGTTACTGATCACAGTACAGGGCATTGCCATTCATCTTTCATACATCAAAGTGATACCTGAGAATTTGGGGAACACCCGAATCTGTAGGGTTTGCAAATGAAGATACTTGTGAAAATTTGTAACTATGTTGTTCCCTACAGTGATTGGTACTTCGCAGTTGGGGTAAAGTATGTTTTGCATTACAGTGTCAGAACTGTGAGCAGGTAACTTTAATTTTCCTCAGGCGCTGTATTAGCTGTTTATAGAGTTTTTATCTGTAAACTATTTTGCATACTTAATAGGAAAAGTTGCCTTTTTTTTTTTCTGTACATAATATCTAATTATTTTATGACAGGATCAATAAACCATTGTAGTACATGTTGCTTCCATTGTTTTCTCCTTGTCCCTAACCGCTTTTGCAATCATGAATCTCTTGATCTCTTTCTTCTTTATGTGAAGGTTAACATGAACTGCTTTCTCTATCTTATAATATGTTCCGGTGAAGAACTCTGTTGCCTCCTGCAATTTGTCTCAAGAACTTCACTGAACCTGCAGTCAACTTTACATAGGCTAGGTCATTTAATTATTTCATGTATCTAGGGTTCTAGACTTTGCAATATGGTCTATTCTGATTTGTGTTTGTGATTTTCGGATCTGTTAATGTTTCTAAAAAACAAGTGTTTCTATTTCATTTAGTTTGTATAGATTATGATTGACACACAGAAGACTTTGATTCTTGCTGATACTGGCTTCTGAGGATTTATGAGAGCTGATGTACATATATATTTTCATGTTAGTTCAATATGGGCTGTGACTTGAAATAGTGAGCACATTTCCATTAATTCTTGCTACAGAAAGCAGAATATGATGAGTATGATTCGGATAGACCTCTTTAGCCCTACCCACGTGCATTCACGAACCAACCCTGCAAATGACATCAGAATCAGAACATATAGGATAATCAGTACCTAAAAGTACTTATGATCTTTAGAAGTTCTAACAAAAGTTTCATAGAACAAATAGAATTGTTTAGATGCTCTAAGAATACAATAACTAAAAAAATAAAAAGAATGAGTAAAATTAGTTGTCACAAACTAGAAAATACGATCAATGGAATACTAAGACGTTGAATTTTGTCCTAAAAAAAAAAACTAGAAAATACTAGAACAAAAACACTAGAAAATAAGTTGCAAATTAACCACAACAAGTGATTTTTTTTTTAATTGATCAACGACGGTATCCTCAAAAATTTTGTAGACTCAAAAACTAATCCGCGTTGGAGAATCATGTCAAAACGTTTCCTCCTCCCTGACTACTAAAAATAAATTAGGATTCGAATATGAGTATGAAAAATTATCACACAAAAACTCTTACCAACTCGACACACGTTCCACAACAAGTGACAAGTGATTTAGTATAAGTACTAAATTCCATAAAATAAGTTCCTAACGTTCCGCCTTAGATCATTTCTCAAATAAATCATAATTGTTTGTCTTAAATGTTAAAATGATTTTTCTCATTCTTGTTCTATGAGTTTCTAACTTTGAAGACCGAGCCGAGCCGAGTTTCAGAGTAGTGTATATGGGTGGAGCGAGACTTAACACGAGGTATACAAGGTAAGTAAGTAATTAAAACAAGAATTAATTTCAGTTTACCTACTTGAACTTTGGTTGAATCATCACTTCAGTCCCTATACTTTTAATTTCATCAACTATACCCCTATACTTTTTAAATTAATCAACTAATACTAATTTTATAAATTACGTACAAACAATCTATTAATACCAAATGATTTTTGGTATATTTTCCCTACATTAATGCACCGTTACTATATTACGATTATAAATAAAGCTAAACAAATCATATAATCAAGTTGAACAATAGAAAATAAACAAAAATAAATCATATATGGTAAAACAAAAAGAAATCACCATATATGATTTGTTTTATATTGTTCAACTTGATTATATGAATTGTTTAGCCTTGTTTATAATCGTAATATGGTAACGTTGCATTAATGTAGGGAAATGGTACCAAAAAACCTTTGGTATTGATAGATTGTTTGGACGAAATTACAAAATTGGTATCGGTTGATTAATTTAGGGAAGTACATGGGTGTAGCTGATGAAATCAAAAGTACTGAAATGATGATCGAACCAAAATCCAAGTAGTAAACTGAAATTAATTCTTAAAACAAAGGCGACCATCCGTAGCTAACTGAGTCTTGTGCTATACACTGCCTACCACTCGTTTCCCAGCTCCAAAATCCCCCCAATCCTTTCTCTCCTCTTCTCTCTTGTTCCGATTCGGATTTTCCATGGGTTGAACCACAACCCCATCACTGATTCATAATAATAAGCTAAAGCACTAGTCATAATAATGGAGTGGGACAGCAATTCGGATCTGAGCGCAGAGGAGGAGGAGGAGGACGACGACGACCAGGAGGTCAGCTCCTCCATGTTTAACGACGACGACGACGTCGGTGCAGGCGGCATGGGCCCCCTTCCTTTCCCCGTCGAGAATCTTCTACACACGGCGCCGTGTGGTTTCGTCGTCACTGACGCCATCGATCCTGATCATCCTATCATTTATGTCAACACCGTCTTTGAAATGGTCACCGGTTACCGGGCCGAGGAGGTCCTCGGTCGCAACTGGTTCGTTTCCCTTTCACTATTTCTGTTCGCCTCTGTTTTGCTATTTAGGGTTTCGATTTTTAAAGAATTAATCATGTGTATGATTTGATTAATTTTGAGAAATGGCTTGTTTTTATTGCCGGAAAGTTATAGAGGGTTTGGATTTTGCTATAGGCATTGGTAGGTTAGCTTTGGTATTTCGGAGCTAGTAAGTTTGTGAGTAGTGACTTGCCTCCATCGTTTAATTATATTAGAGTTGCATTAAGTAGTTTAATGATTTTGAACTGTTAAATTAGTAGATTAACGGTCAGATTAATGGGAATCAGGACAAGGCATGTTGTGTTTGCTGTGTACTTCCTCAATGACTGGTATAGAGTTGTATACTGCTTCAGAATCTGGCTATGAACTTATGTTATCAAGAGAAATGATATAGTTCAGGGACGATTTGAAGCAAAGGTCAGGCACAAAGTTCATCTCGTTGATGCCTAGTCTCTTGGGTATTCATAGGAACATTCGATGTTCTTGAATATCAAAGTTGTAGTAGAATAAACTTTGGAGAATTTTCACACTAAGAAAGTTTACTGACTTTTAATGGGAGTCACTAGATTCAAGAAAGCATTCCAGTGTAACGACCCTTTGTTGACTGACTTACTTTCTACCGAGTGAGGAAAGCAGCAATCCAACGCTAGGCTAGTTGCAGCCCTCTCTCTTTATGGTGTTGCTGAAGTTGTCAAGCCTTGGGGAATTTTTGACAATGTTAGAATACTGGAGAACTGTTTCCAAGTCTGAAAGGGATGGCATGGGTTGAGCATCTGAATCTGGGTGATTGTACTTTCATAGTAATTTTATTAATGATGTTCTAGAAACATCATAAATGCTATGAGGTGAAAACGACTTTACCGTCTAGAGAGAGGGAAATGACTTGCGATTGTGATGGGAACTTTTGCCAGATTGGTAAAGAGTGCTATCTTTACGTATTATATATTGACTGCAATTCGTGGCATGTCATCGTTTGGGAATAGTATGGAATTATTTTCTTCTACTCTTATTTCGATTTAATTATATGTGATTGACTGCTTTTCTGTTTGGATTGATATTCTGGCTCCTAATTTAAGATATTGTGCTTTTCAGTGGAATGAGTTTTATGTCTGTCAGCTTTAGAAATTGGATCAGATATTGGTTTGTATGACTTGCACCATCTTTGAAAATTGCTGACATATAAATGTCAAACAAGATTTCTGTCATCGATATACATGTCCAACTTGACAAATGAAGTATCCTAAAGGTTTTTACTAATCGGATAATGTGGACAGAAAGTAAAACATAAGGTAATGCATAAGTTTGAGATTCAGTTTCATATGACGTGATCTTTAGTTCCATCTAGAGTTACAGCTGAAAAAAACAAATCAATCACATAAGAACTAAACGAGTGTAGAACATAAAATAAGAACAGAAATATAGAAAAGGCCAAATGAGGAGAGCCTGCTACAAAAAGGGGCCCATGGTGTCCTAAGGAAAAGTCAGCAGAGTCAGATTTACAGAATATTAATGTAAATTGCAAAATGTTATTGTCTCACTTGCAGGTGGATAAATTTGTGAGATCTTGATTAGTTTTAGGTTGTTTGTCTTTTTTGATATTTGGAGTTGATTTTTAAAATTCTTTACAAAAGTAGGAATTGTTAGGGAGTGTTTCACTTACCTTTGGAGTGTTACTGTCACCGTTTTGTTTTTGTTTTCTAACAATTAAATGCTTTTGCGGCTACATTCAATGGCCTTTATGGAAAAGGTAATAGGTATCCAGACTCTTTTGTTTAATATAAGTCCAGCAGACCTTTATATTTGGCCGTAGAAAATATTTGAATTTGATCTTGCGTATCACCTGGTGTTAGATGCTTGGATACTGTTGTTGTTGGGGTCTCATTATAGTGTGGTATTTGAGATCTTTCATAAGGTGTTACAGTTAGTTACTCTTACCATAACTTCCCGGCCAATGTTTAGCATCTTATGTTTTTACACTAGGAGTGATATTGATATATAGGAATTAAGAAAGACACTTTCTACCCTTGCAATTCATAAATTTTATTCATTCCTCGTCTTAATGATGACTGTGTTCCAATGTTCATCTTCTGGGAAGAAAAGACCTTTGATGCTAATATCACTGTGGAAGATCCCCAAAAGATTGAGGCTTCATATTCCTTAGTACTTATGAGAGTGATTAACGATGTGACTGTAGAAATATATTACCTATATATATATATTTTTTTTTTCTTTTTTTTGTAAGATTTATGAACAAGGATAATAGTTGAGCCAAAACTTAATCTGGAAGCAGGA
The DNA here is from genome assembly GCA_963682095.1 of Potentilla sterilis. Classification (NCBI taxonomy): domain Eukaryota; kingdom Viridiplantae; phylum Streptophyta; class Magnoliopsida; order Rosales; family Rosaceae; genus Potentilla; species Potentilla sterilis. The sequence goes on from OY821761.1 coordinate 14,576,160, forward strand.
AGTCTGTAAAATGTATTTTTTTTCTTTACATGTTCTAATGTTTTCGATTGTAAATTTGTCGGTTTCGTGGAGGTCACTTAAAATTAGTGCCTAATTTATATTTTTATGAAAATATATTTATGTTTTATATTGTGATTAAACTAGACCTCATAGAGGGGTTTTGAAGCATAAATGGAATGCAAGTTCTTTTGCTTCCAGTTCCAGACAGTAGATTGATAAATATCTGGAGACATTGCAACCCAATTATTAACTGTAGCTCTGTACTTGTTGGAATAAAATGCTTTCTGAAAAAAATAATGCATGTATATCTGCCACCCTTACTTTATTTTGTCCTGATGTTATTTATATTTGTCACAGCCGATTTTTGCAATATAGAGGCCCATTTGCCAAAAGAAGGCATCCACTAGTGGATTCTGCAGTAGTTTCAGAAATCAAACGATGTCTGGAGGAAGGCATGGAATTCCAAGGAGAGTTGTTAAACTTTAGGAAAGATGGATCTCCAATGATGAACAGGTTGCGGCTGACACCTATATATGGGGATGATGATATGATAAGCCATGTCATTGGAATTCAGTTCTTCACGGAGGCAGATATTGATCTAGGTCCAGTGCCTGGTACCACAATCAAGGAGTCTGCCAAATCTTCTGATCGGTTTCATGCTTGTCTTTCCGCTTTTCGTCCTGGACTGCCTCTTGGAGAGCGAAATATTTGTCGTGGAGTTTGTGGGATATTGCAATTGAGTGATGAGGTTATTGCTCTGAAGATATTATCTAAGCTGACGCCTAGAGACATTGCATCTGTTGGGTCAGTCTGTAGACGACTCTATGAGCTTACAAAGAATGAGGACCTTTGGAGAGTCGTTTGCCAAAATGCATGGGGTAGTGAAACAACCCGTGTTTTACAGGCTGTGCCTGGTGCGAAGAGGCTAGGTTGGGGTAGGCTGGCACGTGAACTGACTACTCTTGAAGCAGCGACATGGAGAAAGGTCACTGTTGGAGGTGCTGTGGAACCCTCACGCTGTAACTTTAGTGCTTGTGCAGTTGGTAATCGTGTTGTTCTTTTTGGTGGTGAAGGGGTTAATATGCAACCAATGAATGACACCTTCGTATTGGATCTAAACGACAGTAATCCAGAGTGGCAGCATGTCCAAGTGAGCTCCCCTCCTCCTGGTCGTTGGGGCCATACACTATCTTGTGTGAATGGGTCACATTTGGTGGTATTTGGAGGCTGTGGTACGCAGGGTTTGCTAAATGATGTTTTTGTACTGGATTTGGATGCGAAACCTCCAACATGGCGTGAAATATCTGGGTTGGCTCCTCCTCTTCCAAGATCATGGCACAGTTCCTGCACTCTTGATGGTACCAAGTTGATAGTTTCAGGTGGTTGTGCAGACTCCGGAGTCCTTCTTAGTGATACCTTTTTGCTTGATCTCTCAATGGAAAAACCCATATGGAGAGAGATACCAGTAGCATGGAAGCCCCCTTCCAGATTAGGTCACACCCTGTCTGTATATGGTGGTAGAAAGATTTTAATGTTTGGGGGCCTTGCCAAGAGTGGGCCACTTCGGTTTCGTTCGAGTGATGTATTTACAATGGACCTGAGTGAAGATGAACCGTGCTGGAGGTGTGTCACTGGGGGTGGAATGCCCGGTTCTGGAAATCCAGGAGGAATGGCTCCTCCTCCTAGACTTGATCATGTTGCTGTGAGCCTCCCAGGTGGGAGAATCTTGATCTTTGGTGGGTCTGTCGCTGGTCTTCACTCTGCATCACAACTTTATCTACTGGATCCAACGGATGAGAAACCTACGTGGAGAATATTAAATGTACCCGGGCGGCCCCCAAGATTTGCCTGGGGACATAGCACGTGTGTTGTTGGAGGGACAAGGGCAATTGTCCTAGGTGGTCAAACTGGAGAAGAGTGGATGTTAAGTGAGCTTCATGAGCTTTCACTAGCAAACTCTGTAGTCTAGTTGAGAGTATATGGTAATTTGGGGTAACGAAACGACACAGAAGCCTTCACTACAACATTTCAGATCATTAAGGAATCAATCAGGCAGAAATTGCTGTTTCAGTCACTAATCACTCTTGACAATTGTTACATTAGTCAGGACTTCTTTTGGTTCTGAAAGTTTCTTATATGGATTTGTTCTGGCATGGGGTGACATTTCAGTTAATTCCAAAGGGACTGAAACAATGTTTGTTTTTTGTGAGGTTTGTGTGAGACTGCTCTTCAGTACAGACAATGAATAATTCTTCCTTGTCAGGTTAGTAGTATATAATGAACAGGTAGGTTTATATATGTAGACTTAGTTTATTATTATGCCTGTGTTATCTGAATTCAGGTTCTGTAATTTGAACCAAACATGAAGATGATGCCTGTTAATACTTAATAATAACGTATTGCTAGTTAGATATGTAATCAATATTTCTCCACTTGTCCATTACTCATTTTAAATGTCATCCAGCTTAAAAGATATACAAGCAAAGATTGAGAGGCAGATTTCTGAAGAAGCCATCACCTTAACTTTGTAGAACGTGGCGGTGTAGATTTTGCGTCCAGATTAAGTTCCTTTTTTCTGACTGAGATGGTTTCTTGAGACTTGACAAGTTTTGAGGCTTGAAGGATGTGGCTTCTTTGGTTTGCTGCCCTGATCTTTGCCTTTAGTTTTTTTTTTTTTTCAAACACGCATATGTTTCCTTTTAACACAGCCAGAGATACATTTGTTACGCTATGCTCTTTAGTCTCAATTTGATTGCGCATTCTTTGTCTGCACTTATTACAGCCACATTCAGTCCTTACAGTTATACTCCCTATGATTTCGCATTTTAAAATTTTCACTTTACAGAGCCGTATACATCTACTACGGTTTTAAATTGACTATGGCTGTTTCCCTGTCGTTCAGCATTTACATGCACTTGCTGAGTCAGTGGCATGGAATCATTATAAGATAATGCTAATGCTTTATTAAGGTAAGTTTTGCATGTGCTTTGGTTGTGGAATCGAGTTAATTTTGTCTGCTGTACGCCTATTCGCGTGGTCTGTGACATGGAGTCATAGTTTCCGTAGTGCTAAAGTTTGATTGGGATAAATCTTTTTTGGGTGCAGAATAAAGTTAGTTTTTGGTCTGCTCTATGGGCGTTCCCATAGAGTTCTGTATTCTTAGATTCTGCAATTTATATTATTTGATAGTCTTCTGTTTTCTTTGGCTCGTTGAATATCGTAGTTTGTTGTCTTCTGTTATATTCTTAAATTCTCAGAAAACGTAGTCGTGTATGCCATTCCTTTAAGATTTGTATTGTCATTCCACTCATATTTTCCAAGGTTTTGGTGCTGTAGTTGGAATTTCTCGACTCGTCTGACATTCTCTTGTTGTAAAACCTTACTGTTTTGCCTACCCTTGTACTTATGATTTCTGGCGAGTAATGTATATCCTCTTAGTTTCCTTTGTTTGTTGGTCTGGAAAATAAGTCATAGGTTCTTTCGGAAATTTGGACAGGTTCTTATGTGTTACGAGAAGTGGATTTTCCACATTTCATCCAGCTTGCATCTATTGAGATGTTATCAGCAGTTATCCTATGCAGGAAGGAACTCCCCGTGAGATTCATGGTTGCATTACTTATATCTTCCTTCCATAAGTAACTTGTAGCACACTATTATCTAGTTATTATAAACCTACAGAATATTCGGATCCCGGTATGCATATCGTATGGTCCTTTAGCTTATAGATTGTGACATTTCTGATGGTGTGATGCGATGACAACTCACATCACTCTTACAAAGATTCGATCACATCTTTTAAGAGATTCAATGGCTTCGGTTGGATTCGAACGATCCATTCGAAGATATGGTTGGCCAATGGCCAATACATAGAGTTGTCCTAATAGGGGATACATATGATCTCTTTTTTTTTGCAATGCCGTGGGGAGTCATATATGGTAGGAGTACAAGCATGATCAGTGCCCACATCAATGTTGTAACCATCATCATAATGAAACATGCACAAATTCTTGCCCAAGATATCAGTTTGAATCCCAAACAATCTTCATTGATTGACCCCAACTCTGTCCTACGTACATCCTTCTCCGAAAATGTCGATGTTTCTTTTGCAGTTGAACCAGAGCTTATGTTAAAAAAAGATCCCCAACCTCCTGTTGCTTAAATTTGAACTGCGCGCTTCCACTATTTTCCATCAGCCGGCGGTTGAAAAAAGCTAAATAGTCTTGCCTGAAGGTAATTGATGACCTATGAAGTGGTTATGGCGAAGAATGATGGAGAAAATAGTGTGCAGAGGGGTAACGTCGAAGAATAACGTAGAAGTACATGACTACATGCAAGGCTGTTTCCTTGTATTTTACAATTCCAAAAACGCGTATTGAATAAAAACAAAAAGAGTTAAAATTTAATTTCATTTTACAACTTACATTTCTACTTTTTTATTTTATTTCTACTAAAAAATAACACTTACATTATTTATAAAAAAAAGTGGGAGTGCGAATTTTCTTTTAGAATGAAAATACAAAAATATTTTAGTTAAAATAAATTAAAATTAAAAAACTAATCAGTAGTAGTAAATATAACATCCCCACTCTTATTCCTACTTAAAAAAGTAAAAAACCCGTTAGTTTCGACCGTAAATACCAACCTTTGTCACCAAGTGTAGAATGTGTAGATTATAGCCACTATTTTAATAAATTAAAATCCCACAAAACGAGTACAGTAGTAGAGACCGGTAGTCTTGAAAGACAAAGATCTGACCAATTGGATTGCGTGCAGTCCACAGTACTTCACTTCTTCTCCTTCTATCTGTACTCCACTCTCTCTCCCCACCTCCATTTACTCTTCTTCTTCTTCTTCTTCTTCTTCTTCAGACCCACCAACTCAAAACCCAACAGAGAGATCCCACAAACCACTTTCCTCTTGTTTCTTTTGCTCCAAAACCAAACAGACCCAGATGGCTATCAACCGAGACTCCACTCCCCCACCTAAGATCGGCAAGATTGGGCCCTACACTGTCTTCATGACTCCACCCTCCACTCCTAAACCACTTGAAGAAGAAGAAGAAGAAGAAGAAGAAGAACACCAACAGCAGCAGCAGCCTGTGTTTGAATCACCCAAGAAAGTTGTCCTGCCTCCGGTGCAGCCGCCGCCTCAGCAGTTTGTGAAGCCGGTCGCCGCCGATGGCTCTGTTGTTGGGTTCTTCAAGAATGCTGTCACTAAAGTGCAGAATGGTATTGTATGCTTTGCTTTTTCTTTTGCTTTTTAGTTAAGCTTTTGTTTTTGGGAAAGTAGATGTAAAGGGTTTGGTCTGGAAATAAAGGAATCCCAGATTAAAACTTGTTCTGAAAATATAGAAAAGGAAATGAAAAAACAGAGATTGGTTTCTTAGAAATTTGGATCATGTAAAATATGTATTGGTTTTGAGTAACTGAAAGAGGAAAGTTCAGTGACCCTGGAGCTGAATATTGGTTTTGTAGTTTCTCTAGATCTTGCAAGATATTGGGTTTAGTGTTTTAGGAAATGGTTTCATTGATATTTGATTGGCCAGTGAGCGGCTGTTGAAGGTGTTTGTTTGGTTGTTTTTGCAGCACATTCGAGTTTGGATGATCACTTGGCACGCTGGTTTGGGTTGAACCAGTCAAAATATCAATGGGCACTTGATGATTATTATGAGAACAAGGGATCAGTAAGTACTGCATTGCTTCTGTTTCTTCGAGTTACTTACTTTTCAGTTCATGTTTTATGTTGGAATGTTTAGCAGCTACATATTGTTTATTTAAATCTTGATATTACAATGTGTGTGTATGCTAGATAAGAAATTCAATTTGGCTCCACTATTTCTTAAGTTTCATTATGCACTCTCATACAATCAAACATATTATCTTCCTAAGACCTATTGCATACCGTCTAATACACCTTTTCCTATTAAAGGCTACTTTCCAGACCTCTCGCCAAAGAATGGTTATGTTTACTTTCTATCTATCATGTTAAAAGACATAACAGTTGCTGAACACATGTAGTACCAGGACCTAGGCCTCTTACTGTCTTACAAGTTTACAGTAGCATATGTTAGTTACTGGTGTTTGGTGTGTGAATCCCATTCTAGATGTCATAGTCGTGTCGACCCTGATGTAACTTACAAATCCTTGAAATATGGTCTACTTATAGTAAAAGGGGTGCCACAGTAAGGGGTGATAAGCAGAGAAGGGAAAATTGAGTTTTGCTAGAGATAATCATTCTCCTTTCCATGGTAAAGACTTCTGTACTGGACTGACTAAGACTATTCAAGTAAAGATAGCCAACTCTCATGTGTGGTCATACTTCTCATATTTAAATATCCTAAGGTAAATTAATACCGAGTCAGAAGGTATGTTACTAGAACATCCCTTCTTCTTTTTTTTTTTTTTTTGTCTAAAGTAGGAGAACCTCAAAATAACATGTCTGAAACATAGTACAGTACGTGTTTGCAGTTAAGGTCAATAGCTATATCAAGTGAGAGCTAAACTTGTGCTGAGTGAGCCATTCTGCCCCATGATATCGGGCAATAGAAGAAAAAGCCTCATGACTTCTGGTCATTTAGGTTTCAACTTGTCTTTATGCGTGTTGGTTTTTTTATGTAGTGTCACTGGTCTGTCTTATTCAAACTGAACGGGGAAAATGCAAATCATTTCTTTCTGCAATGTAATATGGCCTCCCAGCTTTGCCAAAGACTTATATAGGGAAGCTGGGGGTGACTCGGGAATCTACAGCACCAATTTTCTCTCGTGTTTGCTCATACCTGTCCTGGTTTTGGGAACACGAAGACAAAGTCTTTTTGTGGTGTGGTGTTTATGTAGTTTTTGGGTTCTTGTGCTGGAAAAGAATTAAAAGATTTTTGGCATCGATGAAGAGGTACCGGTTGAGTATGATTCTGAGTAGTTCTTCGGGCTTTGATTTCTGAGGTGTTTATACATTATAGTCTCTCTTGTAATTTAAGGGATTGGAGAGCAGCAGGAGTTTATGAATACTTCTTGTGTTCTTTTTTGGGAGTTCGTGAGGGATCTTTTAGTCATGTTGCATCTCTTTTGAGATTTTGCTGCATCTTTGTTTTCTGAACTCCTTGTCCATTTCATCTTCTTTTTCGAAGAATCTCTGTATTCTTAAAATAAATAAGAAATGTTGCAGTAGAGACTTTGTTAGGCAAGTATCTGCCATCTCTATTTATATTATCCATCTCTCTCATTTGCTCTACAACCTTGTGAACTTTAGTTCAATACAAAAGTTATGTTATTTTGAAACTGGCCCTCCATTACCAGTGTTACATAATCCTGCCTTAATTATTTTTTCCTGGAAACTTCCATGGCCTATCTCCAATGTCAGAACCATATTAGACACTTCTTGATTGAAAGCCTCACTGACCTTAATTGGAGCAATCATCAACCTAACTTCTGAAAGAAATGGTTCTTCCCTAGCCCTTATATGGTAGATCAGTGTAATTTCATTTTCTAGACTTAGGTGGTTAGTACAGACTTTCCAATTTTATTGAAACACTACATATGAATGCTTGATTGATGTGGGACCCTCAACTTTTTGGATAATGAATGTTAACTGATGTGGTGATTCCACTCCACATAAATGTTTCTTCCAAGTGGGATGATAAATGTAGCTGTAATATCATGATAACGTTAAGCTAACTTGATCTTTGTTGCTGTTAAGGCCTAACCAATAACTTGATCTTCACCTGGTTGCAGGGAAAGGGCAATTCTAAAGCACAAGAAGTATCTAGCAAAATGCAGAGTGTATAACTTGCTTTCTTCACAGGTAAGATGATGTTTTTTCTTCTTTTTTCCATTCCATTTCATGTTATATGGCAAATATTGTTCAGCTCTTTAACTGGAAATTTGTATTGTAGAATTGACTGCAAGAGAGAGTTCGTGAACTCTTTGTTCGAGTATACAATATTTATACTAAATATGGAGTCGCAGAAATGCAGCTGAGTATGTGTAGAGTACAACCAACAGTTGGGACTCTGGTTAATGCAATTCCATGCCTACTGCAACAGCTGAGTTTGGTTGTCTAAAGTTTCTAAGCCATGTAACATCATCTAAATCTCTAGTTTTCAGCCCAAGTTGTGTTCTCTTAAAGCAGTTAGCTGATGTATTTCAGTTTATTGATTTTGTACCTCCTGCTTGTTGGTGTATTTGTATTTTCTGTTAAAGCCATTATTTGCAACTGATGATTTCAAGCAGTTATCATGTTTTTTTTTTTTTTTGAGGCAGAAGACGCCCAAACAAAAACTAGAAAACAAACTAACTAGTAGAGCTGGTATTAACACACCTAGCTCTAGAGATACCACAAATAGCGTCTAAGAGAGTATTAGTGACAAAAACTGGAGGGTCATTGAAGGTGCAGATTCCACGAGCATGAATAGTGCTATATTTAGCAAGAATATCAGCCACTATATTTCTTTATCTGTGGATGTGCTTAAGATTCAAGGCATCAAACATCTGCATAAGTCTTTTGCAATTCATAATCAAGGTCCCTAGAGGATGTAGGTCAAAATTGTCACTTTGAATCAAGTTCACCAGAATAGAAGAGTCTGATTCAACCTCTAACTTCATGATATTGAGACTAATGGCTAACTGCAGACCATGATACAGAGCCCATGCTTCAGCTTGCAAGACCTCACCAGTACCAATGTTTACCATAAAGCCACCACACCAAGAACCAGTCTCATCTCTAATTACCCCACCAGCTCCAATATCTCCATTTCTAGTCCTAGAACCATCCACATTCAGCTTATGAATACCAGAAGAAGGCTTAATCCAATTCAGCATTTTAACACAATTATTCTTAACCATACCAGTGTTAGTTGAGACTCTGAGCCACTCATCAGCATAGTTGAAAATGGGATCAGAAAGGTTGAAAGGATAGTTGAAAAGGGGATCAAAAATACCTTTGCAACGCCATTTCCATAAGAAATAGCAACAAAAGGTAAAGAAAATATTCCAAGCCAAACCCCTCTGATAGATTCCTTTATGTAAAAGATTAGCAAGAATCCATTCCTTCCAGCCTAAGTTAAAAGAAGCCTGCATATTTAAGGGAATAACAAAACACCTCCATAGCTTCTTAGCATTGGGACAATCTCTAAACAAGTGCAGCATGGTTTCTTGGATACCAGGGCAGAAAATACAAGAAGCATCATTAGAAATCCTTCTTCTAAATATCTGATCATTAGTAAGGAGTTTACCCGACACAAAAGTCCACAAAAAAATTTTGAGCTTCGGAGGAATATTAAGGCTCCAAATCTTTCCCCAAAACTCATTCTGGTTAGGCTCATCACAGAGAATTTTATACGCTCTTGACAGAGAAATGACCAGAAGATGTACCACTCCAAATAATCTTGTCAACTAATCCACTTAGGGAAATTGGAATACATATGATCTTATCAACAATATCAGGAGGAAGATAAGAATTAAACATAGACACATTCCACTCATTATTAATCCAGAAATCCATCACACAAGTATTATCATCAATCGTAGAACCCTCCAAAACATGATCCTTGAGAGGACTACAAGAGGACCAATTATCATACCAAAATTTAGCTGTAGCTCCATTACCAATTCTCCAGGAAACACCCTTTTTTAACAAATTAGTTCCAAACAAAATACTTGACCAAGTAGAGGAAACGTTCGTAGGCTTTTTATGGTTTTCACTCAAAAGAGAAATAGAATTGAGATACTTGGCATGAAAGATCTTACTCCATAAACCCTCATCTTTTTGAATAATTCTCCAACCAGCCTTTGCAAGCATGGCCTTATTCAAATCAATGGTTCTCTTAATACCAAGACCACCATTGCATTTAGGCTTGCAAATAGTATCCCAATTAATAAGATGGATCTTCCTCTTCTGCTCAGAATCTCCCCACAAAAAGTTCATATTCATCTTATCCAGCTTATCACACACAGAAATGGGAAGTTTAGCAGTGTGCATAGCATAAATAGGCATAGAACAATTAACAGATTGAATGAGAGTGAGTCTTCCTGCCATGTTTAAAACATTCCCTTTCCAACTAGAAAGTCTAGCTTGAACTCTGTCCATAATACCAGCATAAGTACTCTTAGTTACTCTGGAGTGAATTAAAGGCATACCAAGATAAGTGCCCAAATTATCAGTGAGAGGAGAACCACAGATGTCACTGATAGCCAAGATTATTGTTAGTATTAGGAGAGCAGTAGACCATGGATTTATCAAAATTAACAGTTTGACTTGATAAGCTGCAAAAAATATCCATACACCTCTTGAGATTCTCAGCCTGTTCAGTAGAAGCCTCAGCAAAGAGGATTAGATCATCAGCAAAAAAAAGATGGGAGACAAAAGGGCCGCTTTGAGAAGATCGGATAGGCTTCCATTGTTTAGTCTCAACAATAGAATTAATCAAATGAGATAACTTCTCCATACACAGGATAAAGAGATATGGTGAGAGAGGGTCACCCTGTCTAATACCTCTACTACCAACAAAACTATCAGACAAATCACCATTAACAATGACTTGATAGGAAGCAGTAGATATACAACTCATAATAAGTCTCACCATCATAGCAGGAAGATGAAGCTCATGCAAGACCTGTTCAATGAAGGACCAACTCAACTTATCATAGGCTTTGGACAAGTCAATCTTCCACACCATAAATCCTTTTTCCCCTTTTGAAATTCTACATTTATGAAGAATCTCCTGGGCAATCATGATGTTGTCAGAAATATGCCTCCCAGTAACAAAACTAACTTGGTTGGGGCTTATCCATTTTCTAAGCAAAGGTCTGATTCTGCTCACAATAATCTTGGAAATTATCTTGTAAACAGTGCAACACAAGCTAATAGGACGAAATAGATGCATGTGCTTAGGATCCTCCACTTTTGGAACTAAAGTAATTAGGGTATGGTTAAGGCCATGAGGGATTATACCTGTCTGAAAAGCATTTTTGACAGTAGAGATTATTTCAGCCGAGCACAAAGACCAATGTTGTTGGTAAAAAAGCGCAGGAAAACCATCTACACCAGGAGCTTTCAGTCTCCCAATCTTGAATAAAGCATCATGCACATCTTGATTAGAGACAAGATTAGATAAAGTGTGCATAAGACTAGGATCAATGTCGAGGAATAACATATGAATCCTAAATCTTAAATCCTGATCACAATTACCAGTGAAGAGATTTTGGAAAAAACTAGCAGCAATATGCTTCATGGAATTCTGGTCTTCAGTCCAAGTACTTGCATCATCAAAGAGGCCATCAATTTTATTTCTTCTTCTTCGTATCATTGTAGTTAGGTGAAAAAACTTGGTGTTTCTATCGCCTTCACTAAGCCATTTGTCTCTAGATTTCTGTCTCTAAAATAAAGCCTCAGCATCCCTAATCTGATCATACTGAAGAATTAGATCCTTCTCAAGCTTTTGAAGGAAAGGGTTGTCACGTTTTCCAAGGCTCTTTTGAATGCCACAAATACGAGCCAACAAAACTCTCTTTTGCTTAAAAATATTACCATAGACCTCCTTATTCTAAATGCTCAGAGAGCTAGCCAACTTAGAAACTTTATATTGCAAGTCACCAGAGCAGTTATTCCAAGTATCATAAACCATTTCCTTAAACTTATCATGCTGCAACCACATGGCTTGAAACCTAAAAGGAGCATTAGTTCTTGTAGACCTTTTAAAACGGTTCAACTTAACAAAAATAGGGCAGTGATCTGATTTCATTCTAGCTAAATGCACAACACAAGCATCAGGAAAGAGAAGCCTCCGATCACTATCACAAAAGCTCCTATCCAATCTTTCCTTAACAGTATTATTAGTCCAAGTATAGTCAGCACCTTGATACCCCATATCAATCCAACCATTCTTGCTCACCCAATCCTGCATACCCCAAAATCTGAAATGTGAGGCACCACCAATCTTATCAGCATAGGAAAGAAGTTCATTGAAATCGCCCACAAAAATTCCAGGGAGGTTAACTTCCCCATAGATATAATTAAGGTACTTTCATAAATTACTTCTAGAGGTATTGCAAGGACTAGCATACACACCCGGGAGAAGCCAATTCTGGTCCCCAACACCCTTAACTTCCATGGAAATAGACTGAAAAGAAGAATCAACATAAACAAGATCAACTTTATTTTTATTCCAGAGACACCAAACTCTCCCAGAAAAACCATTAGCTTCCTTCACCTTAAAATCAGTAAAACCAAGAGAGAGAAGAAACTTCTTAGCTCCTAGAAACTGTATCCGAGGTTCACAAACAAAAAGAACTTCAACATTATGCATTTTAACTAAGTCCCGAATAGAGGACCTAAATTTCTCACCCCCTGCACCACGAGCATTCCAAAAAAGAATATTATCCATAAAAAGAAAAACAAAGGAGAGAAGGGTACAACCCAAATCAAACATTCACCATTCCTTTCTCTTCTGAGGAAGGCAAGGTGTCACCAACAATCAAGATACTGTTATCTTCAAAAACCTGATCAACAAAATCAGAATCACAATCAATAGAATGCTTATTCATACTTAAATTGCTCATGTCCTCAGGAGGGCATCTCCCAAAGATTGCAGAGATACCATTACCAAGAATATTAGCATCAACATGATCAAATGAAAGCTTCTTAGGAATTTGATGCTGGTGCTTGGAAGTGGTAGCTGTAGAGCCCTTATTCTTCTTCTGATATTGTCTTATTACTTTTAGAGCAGAAGCAGAGCTAGTGCAATTTGACACATCCTGCAAAGGAACTTTAATAGAATCCTTAGAGGTTCTTGATGGAGAACCAACCCCTTCATGTCTATGGTAATTAACCTTTCCATCAGATTTGGTAGGAATAGACTTATCAAAGATCTTTTTCTTTTCTTGAAAGTTACTCCATAATTTAACAATGGCAGGAGCTGAAGGATTAACATGAGCAGTAGGACTAACATCAACATCATTAGAAGGCAAATTCACCTCCTCCTGCAAAACAGAGAACCTAGACCCCTTGCTATGAAATTTCTTGCCACCCCCGCTCTCAGATGATCTCTTCTTATTCCTATAATTCATCAGCATCCAAGGTCCCATATCCTCTTTGATAATAGCATCTTGAACACTAGACTCATTAGTACACTTATGATCACTAGGATTACCCACAGTCTCCATTAGCTAGTCAGAGTTGTCTTTCTCAGGTTGAGCAGAAGGAATATTCTCACTAAGCAATGAAGGACATTTATCCTTAGCATGCCCGAAACAACCACATTCAAAACAAATCATCGAAATCCCCTCATAGACAACATTATAAGCAATAGATTCCACTTCCACAAAGGGTCTTAGAGGTTTATTCAAATCCACTTCCACACACATTCTTGCAAACTTTCTTCTGGCTTGACTGACAGTAATAGGATCAACCCTCACTACATCACCTAAAATCTTCCCAATCCTTTTCATAGAAAAGTCCTTGAAATACTTAACTGGCAAACCACAAATCTGAACCCAAATCGCCATCTTCTTGATCACCTCACTATGAGGATCAAAGTCAGGTTTCCATTTCCGGACAATCAAAGTTTGCCCAGCTAAAATCCAAGGACCTCCACACAAGATATTGTTCATATCCTCTTCTAGATTGAAACGCACAATGAAATAGTCATTTGGAAGATCAATGAGGTGCCAACCTCCCTTAGCCTGCCACTTCCTTCTCAGACCCTTGAGCATGAAATCGAAAGTGTTAATTGAGTTCGGCTTGCCCATAAGCTTTACCACAACAGCACAATGCCAATCAGAATCCAATTTATTATGGACTTTCTCAGAGAACGACACATTTTGACCATGTTTACCCATAGAGTAGGTGCAATCCTCCTCAGATAAATCAAACTCTTCAGACATGATCTTACTAAAACGATCGATTGAGTTTTTAAGCTTACTAGCATAGCTTACATCAGATTGAGTAATCGGAGTACCTCGAATAGATGAATCCAGCTCTTCCATATGAAGAGCTTCAAGATCTTAAACGATGTCTCCACCCTGCTTGGAGCGTTTACGTTGCATCGAGGAATCACTTGCTCCGCCGCTTCCAGAGGGAAGGGCGGAGAAAATAAAGATTGGCTTCGCCACCAGGACCTTCACAAAGCCGGAGAAACTCAGGGAGGAACGACGAGAACCAATCGGAAATACGAGAAGAGGAACAGAGAGAGGAAAATTGGAATGGCGCGTGAGGCGCGTACAAGGGAAGAAGCTCTTTAGTTTTTATTTTTTAATTTTTTATTTATTTAATTTTTTTTTTTATCATGTTTTCTTATTGGTATGCAGTCTTTTCGTTTCTCATTCCTGCACAAATATAAACCACAGCAATAAATCTAGCTTTCACCAACTGTGTTTGTGAGTTGCATTTTCTTCATTAGACAGGGTCCGATTGTCTGTGTGATACAGAAGTCACATAATACTGGAATGGATAGGCTCATGCTTTGTTCCAGTCTGATCTGAATCTGATTCCCATAAGGTTTGGGTAAGGGGCTGTACGGCTGGAGATGACATTCACTGGGATTCTAATATCACTATGTGGTGGTCTGCAAAATTACGTGAATTTGAGATGGGATTTTATTAAATTTTATCACTTATGATTCCTCTTCTTCAAGAGCTGAACTCCAAGTTGGATCTACAGGCTGCGCTCCCTGATTCAGTCTCTAATTTGGGGCACTTCTCAGAGCTCCAACAAATTCATCTAAATTAATTTGGTATAAGACTTGTGCTTCAATTCTGACCGCTTGTTTCTATCATTTGTTTGTGGGTATTATTGTATTGCGATTCTTCCACTGTTCCAAACGCTACATGTCATCCAGTCTGAGTCATTTTCCTTGGCTTTCATAGAGTTTTCCTATATTAAAGCATTTTTAATACTATTTAATAATACTATTAGAAGTCGGTCTTCCTCATCAAGTCAAGGTAGGATAGTGAGGACGTATAGAAACCGTCAGGGAATTATTGATAGTTTCCAGGAAGTTTCCTGGAAATTTAATCTATGTTTTCTTAAATGCTCTAAGTCTCTAACTTGTATGTTGACTTGACTTCCAGTGGTTAAAGAATGTTGAGCTACTCTTCGATCATCTGAGCTCTCTAATAATCCTCGTGCAGTCATACCCTTGTTTTTCTTCTTCTGTAAAATGTTATGCATGTCCTGTGTAATCTAAACTCTGCGACACTTTGTATATCTGCAAGTTTGTTCAATACCGTTTCTGAATCCTGATTAATGTCGAGTTATACAGATACCGATACACATACAACTGGTGGAGAAGCAGTAGTTTATATTGTTGTAGGATTGGGTGTGCTGCCTCTTTTTCTTTCTTCCTTTGTCTAGTAGTTGCTTGTTAATTATGATTTAAAGATATAGAACTAATAGAAGAGCTAATCTGTTTCATTGTTTTGTTACATTTTGCATTAGTTCTCTTTGCGAAGATCACTATCTTGATGGTAGTATGCAGGAAATGTAGTCAGAAAGATACCAGCTCTGATCATCCAAGCTTTCGTGATCCAAACTTTCCGACACTCACAATGGATAATTTTCTAAATGATATGGAAAGAGAGAAGCCAATCAGGTTTACTTCTCAACAACTTCGGATTGCAACTGATAACTTTACCAACTTGTTGGGTTCAGGAGGGTTTGGTTCAGTTTATAAAGGTCTATTTAGTAATGGAATGCTTGTGGCAGTGAAGGTTCTAAGGGGTACCTCAGACAAGAGAATTGATGAGCAATTCATGGCCGAAGTTAGTACACTTGGTAGGATCCATCATTTCAACTTGGTTCGCCTTCATGGTTTCTGCTTTGAGAGACAGCTTAGAGCACTTGTTTATGAGTATATGTCAAATGGTTCTCTTGACGAAATCCTGTTTCACGGAAACAAGACTGTAGGATTTGAAAAGCTTCATGACATTGCAGTTGGGACGGCGAGAGGAATTGCTTACTTGCACGAAGAATGCCAGCAACAAATAGTCCATTATGATATAAAACCTGAAAATATTCTTTTGGATGTGAATTTCTTCCCTAAAGTTGCTGATTTCGGTTTGGCCAAGCTGTGCAACCGGGACAATACTCATATAACAATGACAGGTGGGAGGGGAACTCCTGGTTATGCTGCACCAGAATTATGGCTGCGGTTTCCTATAACCCACAAATGTGATGTGTACAGTTTCGGAATGCTGCTATTTGAGATTATAGGTAGAAGAAGGAACCTTGACCTTAATCTTCCAGAGAGCCAGGACTGGTTTCCAAGGTGGGGATGGAAGAAGTTTGAAACTGGTGAACTAGGAGAACTAATGGTGGCATGTGCTATAGAGGATAAAGATAAAGATGCAGCAGAGAGAATGTTAAAGGTAGCCATCTGGTGTGTTCAGTATAGATCGGAGTTGAGGCCTCTGATGAGTGTTGTGGTGAAAATGTTGGAAGGATCAGTTGATTTTCCTAGACCTTCAATTAACCCATTTCAGCACTTGATGTCAGGCACTCCTATCACGGCAGCATATAGCACTAGTGCCTTTGACACAGATTCCTCTCATACAGTAACTGGATATAACATTGTCCGTAGTACTCCCATCATGACGAAATACGAGATTGAATTAGCCTCTACTTAAGTAGGCTGAAGTAAGTCCTTCCTGAAACCTGAATCCTGATTCTCTTTCATTTTCTTGCAAAATGTCATGTTTCTGAATTAATTATATTATAGGCAGTTAGACATGTGGTTTTGATTTGTGCAATTCCTGAAACTATGCTGATCAGCAGTCATGACGTCTAGTCACCTTAAAATAAAGGGAAAATGAGAATATATGCATCTGCAGCATGAAGTGTGTATATGTACCAATAGCATTCCAACTGCTGTTATATGAGTTCCATTACACTATTCGAAATGGTATTCTGCCAAAAGAGATTGATATCGGATTCTTAATAAGGACGCAATGCAAACTATCTGGTTTTGTATCCATTACTTAAATGGATCAATAAAGTTGTATATATATACAAGCCGGATCTAGAGAGGACGTCCTCAAAATGTCTTATAGTGCGGATTTTCATTTCTGACCCAGTTTTCGATAGAATTTTCTCATCTCCATCGTCTAATATCTAGATAATATTGTGTAGATCATTTCTGCAAAATTTCATCTAATTTGGTAATCGTTAAGGCCCTCAAAATTACGTTTTTCTATTATAAACATGAACGGTTCAAGTTTGACAGAATTTAGTTCGTCCATTTGTTTTTCGAGTTTGAGGGCCTTAACGATTACCAAATTAGCTGAAATTTTGCAGAGATGATCTACACAATATTATCTAGATACTAGACGGTGGAGATGAGAAAATTCGATCTAAAAGTGGGTCAAAAATGAAAATCTGCACTATAATGCAAGTTTGAGGACATCATCTCTAGATCCTGCCTATATATATATATATATATATTCCGCTGGGTTTCTGGTATCAGAGCTCTAAGTGTTACGATTATTTTTGGTAAAAACTTCTCAAACCCCAGGAGACGGATTACCGCCCAGGAGTGGTCTCTGAGTGTGTTTAATTTTATGTTCTTCACTACCTTCTCAATCTCCAAGTGGCGGACTACCGCCTAGGATTGGTAATTGAGATTGATCCCTTAAGTTTATTTATAATGCGAAGTGATTGTGTTCCTGTCTCTCTTTATTAAGTTTGTTATTTACTTTATTTTTGCTGTCTCGCCTTTAGTCTATATTTTCTTCAACCAAACAGTAGGTCCAAGTCCAAACAATAAGTCTCGGTGAGGCTTGAGCGGAGCAGAGAAAATCTCGGTCTTTTAGGCACACAGTGTAGATAATTGTAACCCTCAAACTTAATAAATTGGTCAGTCTCCCTTTCATTTTTCATTATGAGTAGATTATTCAGATCCTCCTCAACCTCTTCTAGTACCCTTAGATCCTCACTTAATAGGATTCCAGATATAATAAATGAAGAACAAATAGAATATCAATCAAATGATAATATATATATTAATGATTGGAATATCCCCAGAGTCCCTAGTAACGAAATTTACAAGAAAAAATGGTCACTTTTTTCATTTAAAAGTGAACATCATATTAAAACAGTTGAACAAGTTTATGCTCTTAGCAAAAATCATGAAACATGTCAGTTATTTAGTCCTGAGTCTATTAAAAAACATAAAAAAGATGGTCATAATTTCATACATATAGGATTAGTTCAAATTAGTGTAAAACCTTTAACAAGAAAAAGTCTTAATGGTTCTGTTTTACTTTACCTACGAGATGCTAGATTTACTGATTTCAATGATAGTACTCTTGGTATGATTGAGTCAAGCCTTTTTAACGGCCCAATTCATTTCGATTGTTACCCTGATTTTACAATTAGTCTTAGTGATCCTCACATATTAAAAGCTTTAACTTTAAACATTAAAACTTATGGATATAATGTTCTAGAAGGTACCCAGCCATTAGCTCTAATTTACCGAATCCACTATAGGGTTACAGGAACAAACATGAATTTTCAAGCCATTAGTAAAAGTCCTAAATACCAAACATTTTAATTCAAAATAACCAATATAATGCTAACATTAGAGTTCCCCATACAATAAAATGGTCTGATGTTCATCTTCCCTCTGAATGGTCCCTCATTAATGAAAATCAACCAGTAAATGTACGTCATAGTGTCTCTGACTTAAGTGGTGTACAACAATACAATGATGACACAGTCAGAATTAATTTTCGTAATCAAAATCATATCCACCATCCTCAAATTTCAGAATTAGGACAGTCTTCTAGGCATTCTTTTGTCTCTGCCAGACGCTCTTTCGCTGACTCTACTAAAGCTAAATCTTCCATCTCTAGACGAGATTCTGAATTAGAAAAGGAAATAAAAAAATATTAGGATAAAAGAATTAGAAGAAGAATTGAAAAAATTAAAAATTAAAGATTTAAATACCACTTCTCAAGTTACTTACCTAACTTATGTAGAAAATGAACCTACAGTTGAAGAAGAACCAACTTCACATATCCCCACAACTTCTGATTTTGAAATAATCCCTCCTGTTAACCCCCAATTAAGCACCTTTGATCGTCTTTTTACAATTAATTTTCCCAAACTAAATCAACATCTTGAATCCCTTGAAAACATTCATCGAAGTAATCTATATAGACAACAGTTTCCTTTAACTAATCAAAGGAAACAATTATTTAAAGATTGGCAAAAATTATATGATTCAAACTCAAACCGAAATATTTTTCCTTGATTACATTGATTTTTTACATAAAAATGTTCAAACATTAACAAAATGTAAATGAACAACCACCAATTCTGTAATCACCGCCACTCATCCTCATGTTGAAAATATAATCATTGATCATTTACAACAACACATTATGGCTTCACCTTTCAAAATACCTGATGATAAACATAATCCAGATCATAAAAAAATTATTGAGCAGAATAATTATTCTAACCAGAGTCTAGTAACCATAGGACAACAATTAGACAAAATTGAAACTAAAGTAGACACTATCTATTCTAAAGTCAATATACTCCCTAAACCACGAACTGAAACTCCTTTAGTCCATTTTAGTAACCTTAATAAACCAATTTCTACTGCCCAAAAAATTGATCAGCTTCTAAAAACTATCAAACCTGAATCTAGTAATAGAATTTCAGTCATAAATGCTAATAATCTTTCCACTGATTCTTGATAGTGATTCAAGTACTATTTCTAAAATTAACTAAACATTTCAAGATCTTCAAAAATCTAGAATAAATTACCCAAAGAAACAAAACTTCAAAAAATGGACAAATCGTCCCTTACCATTAGACATACAACCTAGCAACATACCCAGTAATTAATTCTCTGTCTTCTTTGACAAAACTTATGAATGGAACATTGATAATCTATCCGAACAAGAAATTTTAAATAAATTACATCATATGTCAATGACTGCTAATAGTTATGTTACTAATCATAATTTCAATTAGCCTGAGATTATTGATATATTAGCTACCGGATTCACATGAATGCTTTATTCTTGGTAGGAAAAACATCTCACGGCTGAATCTAGAGATAATATTAAACATGCAATTCAACATGATGAAGATGGCAGTCCCATCTTTGATTAAAGCATCAGAAAAGGAGTTTCTGATGCAGTTAACACTTTATTATATACAATCATACAACATTTTATTGGTACACCCAGTCATATTACTTCTAGAATTCATGATCAGCTTAGTAACCTTAGATGCCCTACCTTAAGTGATTTTAAATGGTATAAAGATGTTTTTATCTCTAGAGTCATGCTTAGAGACGATAGTAACCAACCATTTTGGAAAGAAAAATTCATAAATGGTTTACCAAAACTTTTTGCTCATAAAATTAGACAAGTATTAAACAATGAAACTGGTCACATAAACTAGAGGAAAATTCACCAACAGTGCCTCAACTCTTGTGGCCCGATCAATTTGATATCTAACCTTTAAAATTGATCAGAATGATACCTGAACTCTTGTTTTTATATCAAAGAAGTACCTACCGTTAAAAATACAGCTTATTCTGTTAGAATATTCTGTTAGCACTATCAAAAGACCAGAATACCCTTATTTTCTGTTTTCTTTCAAAAAAAAATTTATTTTACATTTCGACGGAGCATGGTGGACCCATGAATTTATTTATTTATCTATCCTCTATACTCGAAAATTTTAATCTATCATCTATAATCGAAGATAAACAGTTAATTTTAATCATTAATTATTTCCACTCAGAGATTAATTTATTTAGAAAATATTAGAGAAACTGAAAAATAATTAGAAGAAAAAAGAGAAAAAGATCTTTATTCATATATTTTCTTTTGGAGAGTAGAAAAAAAAAAAGAGAAAAAGAGAAACTAAAAAAGAATTAGAAGAAAATTTGGTGATTGATTGAAACTCTAATTTTTATTCATATATATTTTTTTCTTTTTTAAAAATATTTTTACTCTTCTTTACAGTTCAGTCGATGTAAAATCACACTTTAAACATTGAAAAACGATGAAAAAATACTAGAGATAAATTTGGAGAGTAGTTAGTATTAAAGAATTGAAATCTGGAGGGAAATACGTTGGGGCCACTTCAAATTAAACCATAAACCAATTTCCCACCAAATTTGAAGAATAGAGAATTTATTATATATTTTTACTCTTTAAATTAACTATTTATCTTCAAGTATAGAGAATTGATTATATATTTGTAATATGTTAAAAATGCTAGAGATAAATTTAGAGAGTAGTTAGTATTCAAGAATTGAAATCTGGAGGGAAATACGTTGGGCCCACTTCAAATTAAACCATAAACTAATTTCCCACCAAATTTGAAGAATAGAGAATATATTATATATTTTTACTCTTCAAATTAACTGTTTATCTTCGAGTATAGAGAATAAATTATATATTTGTAATATGTTAAAAATACTAGAGATAAATTTGGAGAGTAGTTAGTATTCAAGAATTGAAATTTGGAGGGAAATACGTTGGGCCCACTTCAAATTAAACAATAAACCAATTTCCCACCAAATTTGAAGAATAGAGAATATATTATATACTTTTACTCTTCAAATTAACTGTTTAATTATTATATATTTATAATATGTTAAATAAACAAATTCATGGGTCCACCACGTTTTGTCGAAATGTAAAATAAGGAAAATTTTGAAAGAAAACATAAGAAAACAGAAAATAAGGGTATTCTGGTATTTTGACAGTGCTAATAGAATATTCTAACGGAATATGCTGTATTCTTAACGGTAGGTACCTCTTTGATATCAAAACAATAGTTCAGGTATCATTCTGATCAATTTTAAATTTCAGGTATCAAATTGATCGGGTCACAAGAGTTGAGGCACTGTTGGTGAATTTTCCTCCATAAACTATGATACACTTACTTATGGAAATATTATTACAATAATCCAGAAAGAATGATTAAAAATGTGTATAGATATGAAATTAAATGCTCAAGTTAAAATTGATAAGAAAATGGCTAAATATGAATTAGGAAATTTATGTGAATAATATGGTTTACCTTCTATTCCCCCTTCTAGAAGAAGAAAACAAAAACATGAACTTAATCACTATCTTACCAAAAAAATATTTAGCCAACATAAATTCCAATCTCAAAATAAAAATAATTTCACACTGTTGTAGGAAGGTTATTTCCATAACTTCCTGGATGTGTCTTGACCTAATTAGACTAGTATAGTTGATTCTGTATTAGATAAGGAATCCCTGATTTATCGGGATACTCATTGTAATGCCTATATAAAGGCCTCTCTATCAATCAATAAACATACAGTTCTCTCTATTATCTTTTCTCCTTGAACACGTTATCAGCACGTGACCTCCCTGAGCCCTAGAAAAACCCTAATAACTTTTTCCTCCTCGTCCATCCCTTCCGTCGGCCGCACCTCCCTCCTCAGGACTCGTGCGCCCCCCCTTCTCGGTCTCTCCTAGGCCGCAGCCCTTGTCCGGCTGCCTGCAAACCGGCCCGCGCGCTCGCCAATTTGCTCGCTCACCAGCCTGCTCATTCGCCAGCCTGCTCGCTCGCCCGCCAACTCGCCCATTCGAGTGGCCGCCTGCACGTTCGCTCGCCATCAACTTTTCAAGATAGCTCCTCCAGATTACTTGCGTAGGAAGAGGCTCGAGAACCAAACAAGAGTCGAAGAACAAGCTTTACGCTCTCGTTCCTTTAATCAAAAGGTAAAAATTTTATAAAAGTTCCTGCTTTTGAACTATAGATATATTATATCGGGCGCTATTAGCCTTTCTTCTACTCCGATTCCGGCCATTCTTATATCGCTGATGAGACCTAGAATGGGGATTTAATCACCCCTACGGTTGCAGTTTTAAGTGATGGTCCTGGGAGAATCACGTTGAAAGGGAAATTAAAAAAAAAAGATACTTATGTGGATGTCTGAGTACGCCACTGTTTGAAGGTGCGGTATGAAACCGCCAGTTTATGCATCAAAAGAAGAAAAAAATTCGCATCGAAACTAGTTTTCATGTGACCGAATATGTCCCTTCTAATTCCAATTTATACTTAATAGTATCTGCTTAAAGCGATACTAATCCGACGTTTCATTCTCTTGTAGATGTCGTAGTCGTCACTGTCACGCCCTGATTTTGAGATCTTGGATCTTCAAGGCAAAGACTACCATCGATGGGTTTCCGATGTTGAAATTGCTTTCCAAAGCAAAGGCTTTCCAGCACTCTTGATTGATGCAGCCGCCACCACCCCTTTTGGGGACCATGCCAAGGCTCAGGCCCTCATGTATTTGAGGCGCCATATCCACCCGACTCTGAAGCAACAATATTTGTCGGTAAAAGATCCCAAAATTTTATGGGACACGCTCCAGCAGCGATTTAACAATGTCCATGACATGCTTCTTCTAGAGCTCACCCTTAAATGGGAACAAATCCGTTTCTCGGATTATGACAAAGTAGACAAATACAATCAGGATATGATTAGTCTACAGGCGGATCTTGGCACGGTTGACGTCATCAAAACCGATAAAGATCTTCTGGACAAGACATTTAACACATTCCCCATGGCCTACGATGTCCTCGGACATCAATATAAGATCTCAGTTGATGAAGGCAGAATTAGATCGTTCGCTGACCTTATGGCAATATTGGCTAAAAAAGAACGCCATTCTGAGATTAGGCTCAATAGTAGCCAGAGACATGTTGGTACAAAGCCAATTCCAACACCATAGGCTCATTATGGGAAGGCTTCAAAGCAGAAAAATAAAAGCCGCCATACCCCGTACAATCCGGTACGTGGAAGAAATCAGAATGCTGGAAATAATGTGACACGACGCTCCAACACTTGGAGGCGAGAAGGTGGCGAATACGCACTACCTTCAGGGGGAGGCCGGACTAGCCACGGACCCCGTCTAGGTCCAGTACCAAACCCTCCTAGACCTCATAACAATAACCGGAATGCTCAATTTGCTCCGTGCTACAAGTGTGGTTCCTCCAAACACTACCATCGCGATTGTCGAGCTAGTAAGGAGATGTTAAATGCCTACAAGCACTACTAGAAAAAAGACCATTACCGACGAAAAAAAAAAACGGCCGACGACATACAATTTTCGTCGGCTATTCTGAAGAATGGCCGACGATATTGTCTTTCGTCGCTAAAAATGAAAAATCGTCGGCTATTCCACAAGAATGGCCGACGATTTTTTCTTTCGTCCCTAAAAAATATTTTTCATCGGCTATACCTCTAGAATGACAGACGAGTTAAAATTTTCGTCGGCCTTTCTCTTAAAGTATAGCCGACGAAAACTTTTGAAAGTTTGGCCGACGAAATTAGAATTTTCGTCGGCTATAAGTCTTTATATTTTCAGATCTGGACAGCAGCTGCTCATTTAAAAAAAACGAAAAAAAACGGGAGAAAGAGTGAAAAATCTGTGGGTATTGTTGAAATCCGTCATCTCTTACATTGTGGAGCATATATAGGTATGTATATGTGTATATATGTTGATTTTGAGTTTTAGTGATTTTGATATAGTAAGTGATTTTTTGTTTTGTTGTTGTTTTAGTGTTAGAATGTATGTATATATGTTGATTTTGAGTTGTAGTTGAGTTGATTTTAAGTTAGAGTTTAATTATGTGTTTTAATTTGATGTTATTTTAATTAGTGTTAATATATATATATATATATATAAATATGTTAATTAATGGTTGTTGATAGTGTAATGAACTTAAATAATGGTTGTTAATTAATGGTATATATATATATATATATATATATATATGAGTTGATGTTGATAATAATATATATTGTAATATATATGTGTTAATTAATTTCTTATTAATTAAAGTTATACATATATATTATTATCAGGCTATATATGGATCGAGATAAGAGTTGGATTTCGCTTCCAAGGCATGACCGACGATACACTACAGGAGTTGTTGATTTTTTGCAGTTCGTCGAGGAAAATGCAAACGGGAATGAATATCATTATTGCCCGTGCAAGAAATGTAAGTGTCGCAGTGATATGTGTCGATTTCCGATTAGGACAGTATGGGAGCACCTAAAGAGTAATGGGTTTTGACCGAAGTACAAACGTTGGATATATCACGGTGAGCCATCATTAGATGGATCGCATGATCATGGGCAGTTTTTTTAGACGGGCAGTAGTAGTACATCCAACGATCCAACAATAGCATTCGTCAAAGACGTGTTTCCTTTTGAAAGCAGTGTACGTGGGGAACAATATATGCATGACCCGGTGCAGCCGTTCCCACAAGTTGTCAACACTGCTGCCTTTGACAAGTACAACAAACTTATTGCATTGCAACAGACCCCTGTGTCTTCAAATTCTGAGAAGACAGTTCTTCAAAGTGTGATGGAGGTAATGAGGATTAAAGTCGAGACAAAATCGAGCATCAGGCAAGTGGATGAATATCTACAGTACACTTCTTCGTTGTTGGAGGAGGGTCATCGTAATCCTACCAATCACCGTAAGGTCCGAAGTATCCTCAAAGATCTAGGGCTTTCCTACATTAAGATTCATGCATGCGCATTTGACTGCGTTCTCTTCTGGGGTAAAGATGCAGAAGGGAATGACCTTGCTAGTCTTGACGCATGTCCGATATGTCAGTCTGACCGATATAAGTTGACGGGAGCAGGCAATAGGAAACCTGTGAAAGTGCTTCGGTATTTTCCGTTGAGAGATAGGCTTGAGCGGTTGTACATGTCAGAAACCACCGCAAAAGCTATGAGATGGCACGGTGAGCGGGACGCGGGAGACGCAGATATCATGACACACATCTCTGACGGAGCGGCTTGGAAGCATATAAACAATGAGTTTCCTCCTTTTGCGTCAGATGTCAGAAACGTCAGGCTCGGGCTCTCAACCGACGGGTTCAACCCTTTTGGCACCATGAGTCTTTCATACAGTATATGGCCGGTGGTTTTGGTACCTTACAACCTTCCTCCGTGGATGTGCATGAAGAAGGAATATAATATGTTGACGTTGTTGATTCCGGGCCCTGGTTACCCAGGGAAATGTCTCGATGTGTATATGAGACCATTGATTGAAGAGCTTAAGGTATTGTGGGACGTTGGTCATCCCACTTTTGACAAGTACAAGAAGGAGACGTTCCAGATGCATGCCATGGCTATTGGTACCATCAGTGATTTTCCTGCTTATGGGATGTTGTCGGGCAGCGTTGTTAGGGGATATAAGGCTTGTCCAGAGTGCCTCAGCGATTATGGGAGCACCCCTCATTGCAACAAGATATGCAGAATGGGTCATCGTGTGTTCCTTCCGGCGGATCACCACTGGCGGTACGAGTCCGCCTCATTTGATGGAACCGAAGAACACGGTGGTCCTCCCAGAAGATGGACGGGAAGAGAAATTTTAGCAGTGCTTAATGAGTACGATTTTAGGCCCCTCAGCAATCATCCCGATATTGTAGCGGAAATACCTGAAAGACCTGAGGAGTACAAATTCTGGACACATAAGAGCATATTGTGGGAACTCCCGTACTGGTGTGAGTTGCTGATCCGTCACTTCCTAGACGTTATGCACATAGAAAAAAATGTTTCTGAAAGTGTGGTGGGCACAACGCTGAACTTGGAGGGGAAGACGAAAGACGGTCCTAAGGCTCGCACTGATCTGCAAAACATGAATATCAGAAAACAACTATGGTTGAAACAAGGGAAGAGAAAAATGCCTCAAGCTCCTTACACCGTCAAGCCTGAGCATAAACCAGAAATTTTCCATTAGATAAGTCGGGCCAAGTATCCTTCAGGCTTTGCTGGAAATATAGTCAAGTGTGTGAACAGACAATTCAACAATCTTTACGGGTTGAAAAGTCATGACAATCATATCCTGCTACAACGTCTCTTCCCTGTACGTGGTGAGTAATTTAAAAAAATTTAATTTATTTATCGTAATATTTAATAATTTTCGGTATTATTACAATTGTAAAACTAATAAAATATTATCTTTCAGACATTCTTCGAGATTGCCGAACACAAGCGGGATTGGGCGGACTCCGTGCAGAACTTGAGGTACGTTAGGAATTCCTCGTCTTATAATTTGAAATATTTTATGATATTAATAATATTTCTAATGCACTTTTGTTTTTTTCGTAGGTTTAAAGAGTGGAAGAACGAGCTCCGTTCCCACTATAACGAATACGACAACTGTGGTCGTATGGATATTCCCAGAGAGTTCATGTTCAGGGAGTACGAGTGGCGTTGGTTGAAGACAGTAGACTTCAACAACCCAGTTATGCAGGTAAATACTAAACTTCACTACAAATGTTTATTTTGTTAAAATTTTAATTATTAGTTTAATTATTTTATAATTATTACACTAATATTTTTTGATACATTTTTCTAATATTTTATTATTTGTTTGAAGCAACGTTCTCGGATAAACTCTGAGAACCGCCGCCGTAACACAACCCCCCATCATGGTGGTTCTAGGCCGTTTGCACAATATCAGGAGGAGGCGCTTAGAGATCATCCTGATAGCAACCCGTACGTGGAGACGTTCAAGATCGCTTATCCACAAGCGACAGAACAGCTCGTAAGTCGTTCATTACGATTTTAAAATTTTAATTATTAATTTTACTTAATTATATATTTGTTAGAATATTAATTTTTTTTTTCCCGTCCAATTAGGAGAGGGTGAACCGGGCCGAAGAAGAGGTGTTCCAGCAAGTAGTTCGGGAGACACAACCGAACATTTCAGAGGCAGATCTGGAAGAAGCCCTGCGCCAGGTCGACCGGTCCAATGTCCAAACGGCAGCGAGGATGTTCGACGCAGCCTTCCCAAACCGCTCAAACAACTACTACTGCCGGGGTTTGGGAAGTTCTGGACTAGGGCTCCTGAAGACCACTAAGGGAGGTCAAAAGAAGGGAGGCGGGGAGAGCCGACAGGTGAGGGGGGAAGTGCGGAGATTGGCAGAAGAAAATGCAAGGTTGGCGGCCGAGTTCCAGAGATCACAGGAGGAACAACGCAGATCACAGGAGCAACACCGCAGAACACAGCAGTATTATTTAGATCTGTCCAGTTCGCATGCTGAGTGCGAGAGAATTCGGCGACACAACTACGCCGGCCAACAAAACTGGTGGTATGATATGTTCGCCGCACAACAACAAAACCTTGAACCCCCGCCCCCGTTTCAGCCGTTATTTGAACCTCCAATGCCTCAACCTCCCGAGTTCGGTCACCAGGATGACGAGCATGATAGAGAGCAGAATGTTGGGGATGACGTGGTGGACTTTAGTGGTTTAGGTGATGATTAGGGTTATATTTTATGTATATTGGAACGAATTAAATAATAAGTCATTTAGACGTGTTTCTTGTTGGTGCAAATGCATGGAATGTCTTTGTGATTTGCAGGTTGCTTGGAATGGTAATTTAGAAATTAATTTAATTTTTTTTTCACCAAATGTAAGGATAGCCGACGATTTTGGCATTATTCGTCAGCTATAACTTTTATAACCGACGAAAATTACATTATTTCTCGGCTATAACTAATTAATGCCTATTAAAATATTTATATATTTCGACGAAATAACCGACGAAATATGCTGGAATCGTCGGCTATACTTCAGAACAAATAGCCGACGAAATTCGTCGGCTATAGTTTACGATATCGTCGGCCATACTCGAAAATACCCGACGAATTTCGTCGGATATTTTGCCCACGTTTGGTCGACGAAATAAATTTTCGTCGGTAACATTGTCAGCCATACTCGACTATAGCCGACGATTTCTTTATTTTCGTCGGCCATGGGTATTACCGACGGGGTTTTCCCGACGACTTATAGCCGACGAAAATTTCGTCGGTAGAAGGAATAGCCGACGAAAAATTGGCATAGCCGACGAAAATTTTTTCGTCGGCTATTCGCTCGGATCTGGTAGTGAAGAAATACAAGAAGTTTCTGTCCGAAGAAAGCAATTATGCTGAGGACGAGATGATTGAAGCAAATTATGCTCATCATGTGGATTCTCCAAAGGCGCAACCACAAACTCTTGATGTCCCGGATTTTGATTAGCCTATGGCTTTTCTAGTTTATCAAGTATTGTAATGGCATTTGCCATTGTAATGACATTCGCCATTATAATGACACTCGCCATGTTTTTATGACTCTAGTTAGTCTGTTTATTTTGGAATATGAAGTTTATGTATTCAAGTTGACACTTAATAAAATTTCTCTGTTTTCCCATAATTGTGAGAAATTTTATGTTTTTATGCAATCAGGTTCGTGTATTAACAACTCACGTGGTTCTTGTGACGTCACCTTTGGGTCACATAGGCTCTATACTTTGGACTTATAATCCCACCTACGCTCAATCCTTAAATAAAAAAAAAAGGGTGGCGAACGGGCCGCCATCGGCTCACTAAGGTGAAGTAGGCTCGGCATCCGCCACACTCTGGTGCCACGACACCATGTGTCTTTGACATCCACAGCTTCGGCTAGTGTGCAGCCCGATAGGTGTTTTCACACCGATCCTAGGAGGCTAGACCTCACTTTATTCCAGTCACCAAAGGTGTTCTACACCACAATGTGCGAAGCCCCGGTTTCATTTTGGTTTCTGATGATGATTGCTTGGTTATGTAACATTCAACCTTGCACTTTCCGACTTTAGTCGACGTTATAATGTCCAAATGCCATGTGATACACTCGATGGGATTCTCATCCCCTTTCTTTCTCTATCCTACGGCGTAGTGATTAGACTGTGTCCCGCGAGAAACTAACCCAAGTTTTCGTCTCTTTGTAGATGTCTCGCAGTGAAGTTGAGTGTCTAGCTGATAGTGGAACTACCCACACTATTCTAAGGAATAGGCAGTTGTTTACGAATTTAATGCCGTATCGCTCATCTATGACAACATTGATAGGTACCTCCCCGGTTGTCAAAGGGCGAGGATCCGCTGAATTTATGTTACCAAATGGTACTGTTATCAATGTCATTGATGCTCTCTATGCGCCGAGAACAAATCGAACCTTGCTGAGTTTTAAGGATATCTGTGCCAACGGTTATCACTTGGATACCTATGCTGAGAATGGTGAAGAATACTTATGCATTACTTCTCAAGAACACGGCCGCGTATCTTAGAGAAGATGCTGTGCATTGAAGACAATGGCTTATATCTCACTACAGCCCGTGTCTTCGAATCATATGCTGTCACTGACAATTTTTGTGACACTAATGATTATAAGCTTTGGCATGCTCGACTAGACCACTCTGGCCGTGATATGATGATCCCGATTCTAAAGAACTCCCATGGACATCCATTTTTCAAGTCGAAAAAGCGATTGGAAGAACCTCTTACCGCGACTCAACATCGTGATGTACGCAGGAGCCAAGCTCCTCGCCAGACTGTGGCCTTAAAGCCACACTCGCCACCGCCCCCCCCCCCCCCCCCCCCTCACAGGGTTTCGGGGCCGCGCACCTGGCGGATGAGGACGTGGCCTTTACGCAGCACGTCGTGCTGTCCCACCCTTCACAGGGACATGGGGTGTCACCACATGTGTCCTCTTATGCCACAACGGCAATTTCCAATGCCCATCGCTCATTTTGTAAGGCTTGCTCGCTTGCTAAATTACATGCTCGCCCTTCATTCGCCAAAGCTTCAACTGATAATATACCATTCTTACATCGAATCCAAGGTGATATTTGTGGACCAATCAAACCAGAATGCGGCCCATTTAAGTATTTTATGGTGCTGGTTGATGCGTCGACGCGTTGGTCACACGTCGCGTTGCTGTCCACAAGAAATGCTGCATTCGCCAAGCTTTTAGCTCAAATCATCAAGTTAAGGGCCAACCACCCTGACCATCCTATCAAATCTATTAGGATGGATAATGCTGGCGAGTTTACCTCCAAAGCATTTGATGATTATTGTATGTCCATTGAGATTGTATGTTCATTCTCAAAACGGCCTTGCAGAAGCCACCATTCAGCGACTCCAGCTAGTGGCTAAGGCATTGGTTATGGGAACCAATTTGCCAATTTCTGCTTGGGGATATGCAATACTGCATGCAGCGATGCTTATTCGTTTTCGACCTATTGCCAACAATGCGTTTATTGCCTACCAGATGGTAACTGGTTTTGAACCCAATCTATCGCACTTACGTACTTTCGGTTGTGCAGTTTATGTGCCAATTACGCCTCTTTTGCGTATCAAAATGGGTCCACAACGACGTTTAGGCATCTATGTTGGCTATGATTCGCTAACGATAATTTGTTACTTAGAACCAACCACCGGTGATCTATTTACTGTGCGATTCGCAGATTGTCACTTTGAAGAGACACACTTCCTGCCGTTAGGGGGAGATAGGAATGCACTCATTCCGAATGAAAGTCATGAATTGACATGGTGTGCCCCCAACGATTTGTCTCTTCATGATCCTCGCACTGCTCAAAGTGAGCTTGAAGTGCAACGCATTATCGATCTTCAGAAAGTCGCGGATTCGATGCCCGACGCTTTCACTGATATTGTGAAAGTGACAAGATCACATGTACCTGTTGCAAACGTACCGGCAAGGTTGGAGGTCCCGAATTACAGGACCGGTTCAGCCGCCCTAAGACCTAGTGCCGTCGGCATATCCTCAAGTGAGGGTGACGTCGGCGACGGCGCCATCGTACGCCGTGGCGTCGCTGTTGTTGAATCGGATCGCAACGGTGCCCTGATGGACTTTGAAGAGGCAGCAGCTTCGGCCTCGGCTCCCACCAGAAAGAGGGGGAGACCGAAGAATTCTCGAGATAAAAAACCCTCGAAAGAAGCGAGCGAAGGCACAAAATCCGCTCATCATCGACGATGCGAATCCATCGCATGAGATTGTCTCTGACTATAGTTATGTCCATGAGTCAACTGAATCTTTTCTGTGGGAAGACACATAACCAATGTTGACTCCAGAGAACAAAGAAATCTCGCTCAGTTTGAATAACGCGTATCTCTTAGTGGATAGAGCCTCCACACACGTCGATGATATATATGCTTATTCCGTCACACAAGAGATCATCCATGACGACGAAGTTGAACCACGCTCAGTGACTGAATGTCAACAAAGAGGAGATTGGCCGAAGTGGAAAGAAGCAATACAGGCAGAACTTGACTCATTAGACAAAAGGCAAGTCTTTGGATCTGTTGAATTGATCCCTAAAGGCGTTAAACCTGTCGGACATAAGTGGGTCTTTGTTCGTAAGCGCAATGAGAAGCATGAGATCTTGCGATATAAGGCAAGACTTGTGGCGCAAGGCTTCTCGCAGCGTCCTGGTATTGACTACGAGGAGACGTATTCTCTAGTAATTGACATCATTACTTTCCCCTACTTGATCAGTTTAGTAGTGTCCGAAAAACTGAGTATGCAACTGATGGATGTAGTTACAGCGTATCTATATGGGGATCTAGATACGGATATCTACATGAGAGTTCCTGAAGGAATTCATGTGCCCGAATCAAAAGACTTTAAACCACGGAGTGCTTATGCAGTTAAGCTGCAACATTCACTGTATGGACTTAAACAATCCGGAAGGATGTGGTACAATCGCCTACGTGAATACTTGATTCGGAGGGGTTACAAGAACGATGAGTTATACCTATGCGTGTTCATTAGAAAGACCGACTCTGGATTTGCTATTGTAGCTGTCTATGTTGATGACATGAATGTCATCGGTACTTCAAGTGAGATTGAAGAGACAGTTTCATTCTTGAAATCTGAGTTCGAGATGAAGGATCTTGGGAAGACTAAGTTCTGTTTAGGACTTGAGTTAGAGCATAGAACCAAGGGTATTCTAGTTCACCAGTCTGCTTATACGCAGAAGATGCTCAGGCGTTTCAACATGGATACATGTACGCCGTTGTCTACTCCCATGATCGTTCGTAGTCTGGATGTAAGCAAGGATCCATTCCGTCCCAAAGAGGATGAAGAAGAGATTCTTGGTGCTGAGTACCCATACTTGAGTGCGATTGGGGCACTTTTGTATTTGGCACAATGCACTAGACCAGACATTGCTTTCGCTGTGAACTTACTAGCTAGATTTAGCTCAGCGCCTACGCATCATCATTGGAACGGTATCAAACATTTGTTTCGTTACTTGAAAGGTTCCATTGACTTGGGACTGTTCTATCCCTTCAACACAAAGAGAGGAGATTCCGCCAATCACCCTCCTCACACCAACGTTTCTGGCTGCCTTGACAGTACCATCGTACGCTGTGGTACTGCCACTGGCGCTAGTAACGTGGCAGATGATGATGGCGAAGCGTCCGGCCATTCAAATGTGCCCTTCTCTGGACGTCTCCCTTACTCAAAGACTCCCAACAACGTGTTAGTTGGTTTCGCGGATGCTTGATATCTCTCTGATCCATATCGTGCTCGTTCCCAAACTGGTTATGTTTTTACCATGGGAAATACAACGATATCCTGGAGATCAACCAAGCAAACTTTGGTTGCTACTTCATCGAATCACGCAGAGATCATTGCCTTCCATGAGGCTGTTAGAGAATGTGTCTGGCTAAGATCAGTTATTCGCCACATTCGTGATTCGTGTGGACTAGTGTCTACCCCCGATAAACCTACTTGTATTTATGAAGATAATGCTGCCTGCATTGAGCAGATGAAGTTAGGTTTTATCAAAGGTGATAACACTAAGCATATATCGCCCAAGTTCTTTTACAATGTGCAACAACAAGAATTCCTGAACATCCAAGTTAATCAAGTGAGTTCAGAGGCAAATGTTGCAGATTTTTTTACCAAGTCTTTGAGAAAATCTATGCATGTGAAGCATGTGAAGAGCCTAGGCATGCGCCATATATCAGAGCTCTAAAGTTTGTTAGACATTAGGGGGAGTCTACATCACATGTTATTCGCAAGTGTAGTGTTGGTGAGTTGCGCTCTTTTTCCTTCGTCCATGCATTTTATTTTTTGCCCAAGAGGTTTTTGTTTTGCTGGCAAGGTTTTAGTGAGGCAACATGGTAAGCACCATGAAGACATTAGGCACTCGCCACAAGGGGGAGTGTTGTAGGAAGATTATTTTCGTAACTTCCTGGATGTGTCTTGACCTAATTCGACTAGTATAGTTGATTTTGTATTAGATAAGGAATCTCTGATTTATCGGGATACTCATTGTAATGCCTATATAAAGGCCTCTCTATCAATCAATAAACATACAGTTCTCTCTATTATCTTTTCTCCTTGAACACACACCTAATAAATTCTATTCTAAGAATAAATTTCAAAAATCTAAACCAAATTATTTTAATCCACAAAAAAGAAAAATTTCTGATAAAATCAAATATTATAAATGTGGTAAACCTGGTCATTTTGCTAACCAATGTCCGGTAAAAAACACTATTAAACAATTAAAAATTAGTCAGGAAGAGCAAGATAACCTTATCCAAATATTAAATTTACGTATTACAGATTCTGAAATAGAACCTAGTGACATCGAGTCCTCATCTGATGAATCATCTTCCTCTCCCAATTCTGATACTTCTTCATCCTCGAATATTACATTAGGATGTAAAGATGTTTGTTGTAAAACTATTAATGTTCTTTCTAAACAAGAAGAATTATTAATTGATTTAATTAGAAAAATTGATAATCCAGATCTTAAAGCTGAATACCTTAAGAAATTAAAAAAATTAATCACACAAGAACATGTAGTTAACATTCCACAGTAAAAAATAGGGCTGTTTTTTTTAAAACCGAAACCTGGATTTCCGGCCCGGACCTACCCGAAACCAACCCGATCGGGTCGGTTTTTACCTCTGAAATTTCCAGGTTTAGCCCGACCCAGACCGATTCTCAAACTTCCGGACCGCGTCATTTTCCATATGTGTTTAGCCGGACCGACCCGAAAACCCGAAAACCCACTCAGAGGCTCTCAGACCTCAGCCTCCTCCTCCTTCTTCTTCGTCTTCTCCTCCTCCGCCCACCGCTTCTTCATCTCTTTCTCCCTCAAACGCCGAAAACCCACTTCAGAAGTCGCTCTCCTGCGTCTCCTTGACCTGCGGTGAACTCGCTCTCCTACGCCAGAAACTCAAAAGCTAGAAGCCCCGACGTGTTAAACGACATCGCCGCCGCCACCCTCGCCCCCAACGACCATTTCGCCGCCGCCGCCGACGACAACGATGTCGATTTGGCCTGCAGAGACCTCTGCTACTGCTCTAGATTGTCGGAGAAGACGAGATCAATCGGAAACCCTAAAAACCCAAAAACTCAGAAAACCGGCCCGAACCGAATTGAACCCGAAAATTCCAAGTTTGGCAATTAGAACACCCGACCTGGATCGACCCGAAAGTTCCGGGTTTTGGTCCGGGTTTCAAGATTTCTGGCCCAGACAGACCCGACGCAGCCCTAGCAAAAAATATCTCTCACTACAAGTTTTGATAAATTAAAAAAAAAAAAACAATAAATCACCCTCCAAGACCCTCAGCATGAAATCAAACTCATAAAAACTGAGATTCAATCTTTAAAACAATAACAATTGGAATTAACACTTAAAAATAAAGATATTAAAGATTATTTAAATTTAGTTAAAACTGAGAACCAAATGATTAAAATACAACAAACTCAAAACAATACTTCCCCATCACCATCCTTACAGCATGACGAAGAAATTTCTAAACAAGCTACTATTAACACTATCCAACAAATCAATCTAAAAAAATGGTATACTTCACTACAAATACGAATTAAAGATTTATCATTCACTACTCAGGTTTTAGTAGACTCCGGGACTGATCTAAACTGCATTGAAGAAGGTTTAATCCCTTCAAAATATTTTGAACAAACAAAAGAATCACTCTGATTTGCTAATGGTACTGAAATGAATATCAAATACGAAATTCCTAAAGCACATGTTTGTCAAGACAATGTTTGTTTAAAAACTCTATTTCTTTTAGTAAAAGATTTAACCGATAAGCTAATTATAGGCCTTCCTTTCATTAACCTTCTTTACCAATTCCTGACTGAATATGATGGTATAACCTCCTACCCATTTGACCAACCAGTCAAATTTTCTTTTCTTTCCAATCCCGAAATACATACCTTAAAAGCTTTTCAAGAAAATTCTATTTCAAAAACTGTCAAATTAAAATCAAAACATCAACAAATAACTTATTTACAAGAAGAAATTGATTTCAAAAGAATTGATCGTCAATTATAAAACACTTTCCTTCAACAAAAAATAAAAAATTTTGAAACAAAAATGATCAAAGACCTTTGTTCCGATATTCCAACCACCTTTTGACACAGGAAAAAATATATTGTTAATTTTTCTTATATTAAAAATTTTAATGAGAAATATATCCCTACAAAAGCTCGACCAATACAAATGAATCATGAAACTATGAAATTTTGTAAAAACGAAATCCAAGATCTTCTAGATAAGGGAATAATCCGCCATAGTAAATCCCCTTGGTCTTGTCCTGCCTTTTATGTTCAGAAAAATGCTGAATTAGAAAGTGGTGCCCCTAGGCTGGTTATTACTTACAAACCTCTTAATAGTGCGTTAGAATGGATCAGATACCCTATCCATAATAAAAGAGATCTTATTAATAGATTAAATAATTCAGTAATCTTTTTCAAATTTGATATGAAGTCTGGATTCTGAAAAATCTAAATCCATGAAAATGATAAATATAAAACCGTTTTTTGTCACTCCTTTTGGCCATTATGAATGAAATGTTATGCCTATTGGCCTTAAGAATGACCCTAGTGAATTTAAGAATATTTTGAATGATATCTTAAATCGATATAGTCATTTCACAATTGTCTATATTGTTAATGTTCTCATTTTTTTCTCAATCAATTGATCAACATTGGAAACATTTAAACTTATTTTATAATGTTATTAAAACTAATGGCCTAGTACTCTCAGCCTAAAAAATTAATTTTTTTCAAACAAACACTCGTTTTTTAGGATTCAACATCCATCACCTCCAAATTAACCCAATTAATAGAGTTATTCAGTTTGCTGACTGTTTCTGTACAAACCCGTAGGCCTGGCAGAAGCACAATAATAAGCTATAAAGAACACAACGAGTATAGTGGTTCACCGTGCCATTGGAGAGCACGGCTACGTCTACTTGGAATCCAGTAGGAATAGCCAATAAGCCATCGGGTTACAAGGATGGAGTGCCTTGGATCCAAGATCCTTTGTACTAAGGGGGAAGCCTCCTATTTATAGGGAAGGAAGGCTCCCTCCTCTACAATGTTTCCAATGTGGGATGCTTACTACACTATTACATAATTCCCTACCTCACGAAGCTACTTCAGGCGCCCGGTGGCACTGCTTCCGAGTGCGGCACCGGTGATGTGGAACAATAGAGATGTAGCCGGGGTTGCGGTCTACCCGCTGGATGCCGGAAGTGGGACCATATGACGCCGGTTGCACGGTCCACGAGGTCGCCAGATGTACTATATGTACTGTCAACAAGTCCCCCAAGTTCCCGAGTAAGAGTGCAATCTTACTTGGGGAGTTAATCATCATGTGCGCCAAGCGTAGGTGGTGACCGAGTCACCCTACTACCACCAGTCCCCCAAGTCCCTAAGTGAGATTGGGCTCTTACCGGGCGTTCTAATGTCGAGTCCCACCCTTCCGCTCGAGTGCTACTGATGTACCCCCAGTAGTAGTCCCCCAGGTCCGTGCTGGAGATGTGACTTGGGCGGGAGTGATGAGGTGCCGGGCGGTGGTGGGTGCCCGGGGAGGATCCGGGTTTGAACGGTCCTGACTTGCTGAAGCCTGATCGGGCAGAGTTGGCGGAGCCGCTGCTGAACAGGACCGGGCCTGGCCTGAATCCGGGGAGACCCGCTGGCTGGGGTGAACCCGCCGGATAGGACCGGTCCGGCTGAATCCGGGGTGACCCGCTGGAGGGGGTGACCGCCGGATAGGACCGGTCGGCGCTCTGGCGCAGCGGTAAGGAACCGTTGCGGCCGGTAACCGGAGGGAGCACGGCGATCCGTCCGGGCGTTATGCCATCGGACGGATCGGGGAGCAAGGCGATTCCGTCCGGGCGTTCTGCCATCGGACGGATCAGGGCACGGCGATTTCCGTCCGGGCGTTCTGTCCATCGGACGGATTGGGGCACGGCGATTCCGTCCGGGCGTTCTGCCATCGACGGATCGGGGAGCAAGGCGATTCCGTCCGGGCGTTCTGCCATCGGACGGATCGGTGAGCAAGGCGATTCCGTCCGGGGCGTTCTGCCATCGGACCGGATCGGGGCACGGCGATTCCGTTCGGGCGTTCTGCCATCGGACGGATCGGGGAGCAAGGCGATTCCGTCCGGAGCGTTCTGCCATCGGACGGATCGGGGTACGGCGATTCCGTCCGGGCGTTCTGCCATCGGACGGATCGGTGAGCAAGGCGATTCCGTCCGGGCGTTCTGCCATCGGACGGATCAGGGCACAGACGATTCCGTCCGGTGCGTTCTGCCATCGGACGGATCGGGGAGCAAGGCGATTCGTCCGGGCGTTCTGCCATCAGACGGATCGGAGCACGGCGATTCCGTAACGCGACGCATACCGATGCGCGCACTGAGATGCGATGCATTGGAATGCGTGCGCCATAGTGCGATGCATAATGATGGCGATGCATTGACGTGATGCATTGGAATGTGTGCACCGTAGTGCGATGCATAATGATGGCGATGCATTGTGATATGATCGTGAATGTGGAGCGGGTTGAAACCCGGATAAATGCATGGGGCGATGATGTGAGGACTCGACCGGTGGACTGCCATGTCGGAACGAGTCCCCCAGTACAGTTGCTGCCAACGGCAGGCCAGCAGTAGCCCGGTGACTCGGCCCAGCTTGTGTTGGAATAAGCGTGGGGTAAGTCTGCTAGCCTGCGGGGAGACCTGTTGGTGCGTGGAATAAGCCAACAGGTACCCCGGAGAGTGTTGCGGCTATGTCGAAGCGCCGGTTAACACTTGCTAGTTCTTCTCAGCTTTTGTTGGATAAGCGTTGAGGTAATGTGCAGGTTTGTTAGCCTGCGGGGAGACTTGTTCTGTGTTAGAGAAACAATCTGCCCGGTGGAGTGGCGTTGAGATAACGAGTCTCGCCATGTATCCCCAAATGTATCACAGTTCAGAGTGTGATGCAGGGTTTTTATCCTGCTGGACAAGAGTACATGTGTTTAGATGTAAACTCGCCCGGGTTTATAAAGCCCATGCGTTTGGAAGTCTTAAGGTTGTTGCTGACTCGTCCGCCGGTTGAATGTTATATAACCGGTGGAATGCCATGGAGCCGGTTGGATATTACACAACCGGTGAGAGCCATGGAGCCGGTTGGATATTACATAACCGGTGAGATAGCGCTTGCTGTAATGCGATGCATAATGATATGGGCAGCACTGATAAGCGCATAATGACATGCGTGCAACGATGCATACTGATATGTGATGCATTGCAATGCTGAGATGATCAACTGATGCATAATGATATGAGCAGCACTGATAAGCGCATAATGACATGTGTGCAACGATGCATACTGACTATGCGATGCATTGCAATGCTGAGATGATCACTGATGCATAATGATATGAGCAGCACTGATAAGCGCATAATGACATGCGTGCAACGATGCATACTGATATGCGATGCATTGCAATGCTGAGATGATCAACTGATGCATAATGATATGAGCAGCACTGATAAGCGCATAATGACATGCGTGCAACGATGCATACTGATATGCGATGCATTGCAATGCTGAGATGATCAACTGATGCATAATGATATGAGCAGCACTGATAAGCGCATAATGACATGTGTGCAACGATGCATACTGATATGCGATGCATTGCAATGCTGAGATGATCAACTGATGCATAATGATATGCGATCGTGCTTTATCACATGTCTAATTATCAATATTTCCCAACAGATTATGCACAGGTGAAGCATGCGTTGAGTAATAATAAATAAGTTAGAGTACTTAGCTTTGGAGAAAGCTGCCAGGTGTTGGAATAGCATGCAGGAATGATTCCCGGGTTGCCCGGTGAATGTCTACAAGTGTAGTGAGCAGCTTGATTTTGCTGTTTGGAGCAGTGGGTGTCCAGAGAAGATTTTCTGGGTGTCCCAAGCTACTGAAACCTGACCAATCCAGCCTGCCCAACCCGTTGCTGCTTGCCCAAGCCCGGCCCGGCCCATCTTGCATGGGATGATGATGTGTTGACCGGACCATGCCAGCTTTGAACTCTTCATTCCGCCCCAATTTCTCTCTTCTTCGTCTGTGTTTCTTTCTCGGTCCGGCGTCCCTCTCTGCCGAGGGCTCTCTCTCTCGGCAGGGGTTCTCTCTCGCCCGGTGGCTCTCTCGGCCGGCATCCTCCTCGCCGGCGTTTCCCTTTCGCGTCCGGAGTTCCCTCTCTCCTCGGCCGGGGGTCTCTCCCGCTCTCGGCCGGGGACTCTCTCTCTCGGCCGGGGTTCGATCCACGCCGGGAGACGGGCTGCAACGGAACCGGACCTGACCCTGCTGGAAGCTGCCGCACCGGGGATGAGTCAGACCGGACCCGGAGAGCCGTGCCGGAGGTGAGTGACCCGCTGCAGCCGTGGATGGGCAGATCACCGGACGGAAGAGATGACGCACCAGAGGAGAACGACCGGAGAGCTACGACGACTGCACCGGAGAGGACGAAGCCGCTCGACTGCCGGAGATGACACCAGCTCGTCCGCACGGAGACGGAGGCCCATTGGCCGGAGAGGAGAGCCAGCGAAAGGAGAGCCGGCGCCAGAGTTTGTCTTACAGGGAGCCTCGCGCGGGCTGTATGAGCTGGGCCGGTTTGACCGTTTGCTGAGCTGGCCCGCGTTGACCGGGCGGGGTTGACTCGGGCTGGGCTGCCTACTGAGGTCGCTGACAATATTGACTAGAGGCTGGGCTGCTGTCCTGGGCTGCTTGCTGGCCAGGATGAAAATTGCTGAACCCAGGTGGAATAAAGGGTGGCCAGTTAACTACTTTGAACTGCTGCCCGGGTAACTCAACCAGTAGAGCACCATGAACTCTTTGTATGGTTTCCCACAGACGGCGCCAATTGTTTCTGTACAAACCCGTAGGCCTGGCATAAGCACAATAATAAGCTATAAAGAACACAACGAGTATAGTGGTTCACCGTGCCATCGGAGGGCACGGCTACGTCCACTTGGAATCCAGTAGGAATAGCCAATAAGCCATCGGGTTACAAGGATGGAGTGCCTTGGATCCAAGATCCTTTGTACTAAGGGGGAAGCCTCCTATTTATAGGGAAGGAAGGCTCCCTCCTCTACAATATTTCCAATGTGGGATGCTTACTACACTATTACATAATTCTCTACTCACGAAGCTACTTCAGGCGCCCGGTGGCACTGCTTCCGAGTGCGGCACCGGTGATGTGGAACAATAGAGATGTAGCCGGGGTTGCGGTCTACTCGCTGAATGCCGGAAGTGGGACCTATGACGCCGGTTGCACGGTCCACGAGGTCGCCAGATGTGCTTGGCGGTGTACTATATGTACTGTCAACACTGACAAATTCCCAGATGAGATTTTAGATAAAAATCAACTCCAAAGATTTTTGGGATCATTAAATTATGTTGCTGATTTTTATCAAAACCTTCGTCAAAAGTGTAAACCCCTATTTGATAGATTACAGAAAAATCCTCCTCCTTGGATGTCTATTCATACCAACCTTGTCCGAGAAATCAAAGGATATGTCAAAACACTTCAGTGTCTAGGAATCTCATTACCTAATTCTTATAAGATTGTAGAAGCTAATCTCTCCTGCTCACCCTGAGCAAATTGTTAGATTTTATTCTGGTACATGGAC
Organism: Potentilla sterilis; assembly: GCA_963682095.1. Classification (NCBI taxonomy): domain Eukaryota; kingdom Viridiplantae; phylum Streptophyta; class Magnoliopsida; order Rosales; family Rosaceae; genus Potentilla; species Potentilla sterilis. The sequence goes on from OY821761.1 coordinate 14,617,958, forward strand.
ACAATCACAACGCAAATACAGTACTATTAAAAAAGAGATTTTATCTGTTGTTTTATGTATTAGTAAATTTCAAGATGATTTATTAAATCAAAAATTTTTAGTTCCTGTAGACTGCAAAAGTGCAAAACATGTTTTAGAAAAGGATGTCCAAAATATTGCAAGTAAACAAATATTTGTCCGATGGCAAGCCATATTAAGTGTTTTTGATTTCGAAATTGCATTCATTAAAGGCAATGGCAAGCACATCCATGACTTCCTCACCCGTGAATTTCTCCAGGGTTCTTCCCATGATGACTCGCTCCAAACAACGTCAATTGGAGCTCAAGACTCCGGCCCCAATCACAAAAGGATCATCCTCTAGTCATGGGTCACCCACTGCTATTATCCCATCTATTCACCCCAATTATCCTCATTTAGGACCAATTATGTCAGTATCTCCTAGACCTCATCTATTAGGATCTACTATTTCTCCAATGCCAAGTTTCCACTCAGCCTTAGTCACCCAATATGACTCATTTACAGTAACTCCACCTATCTAGCCTCCTCAACATCATTACCCAAAATCTTCTCCTTACGTTATTAAAGACACTGTTAATCTTTTCGAAGTCGAACATTCTATGAAACATATTAAAAATCTCATAACATTAGCAAAATATTATTTTCCTCCAAATTTTCATTATCTCCCCAGTCATCCATCATATTCTCTGAGATTCTACAGAGATATTCTCTTTAACTCTGAATCTGCCAATATTAAACCTATTTATGATCATAAAGATACTACTAAAATTTTGTACCATTCTATCCACATAATTAAATGTATCACTCTTGAGATGTGGAAAGATCCTCCTTATACAACCCACACATATGATGGTGGTTTATCATTTAATTATTACTAGTACTAAGATGCTTGGCATATAATCTTTTTTCACCAGTCCACAGATTTCAATCATTCATGGTTTATTAATTTTGATAAAAAAATTACTCGGGATTTCCCCATGTGGGTCCTTTCATGGTGGCAATATTATGGTTTTCTATTCAATTTGCTCCCGGAACCATTACAAGATGCAGTCAATAGATTCTCTGAAGTCATGACATTCTCTCTTTATGAAAAGAATTTTCCCCCTACATTACATTTCTTGTCCGAGTACAAAATTCCTTGGATTTTCAAATGGCAATTTATTCTTGATGAAGATCCCAGAATGACTCTTAGGACAGTGGCTCGCCGGTTTCTAATCAAATGGTGGGACAAATTCAAAGTGGAACGACCATTATCACAATTCTTGATTGATTATGCAATTAACCCCAGATCAGTGCCCCCAGTCACTACACAAGTACAAGCCACTCAAGTACAAGCTACCCAAGTCACTCCACAATTATCTCATTCTTCTAAATTAAAAGGGAAGTCTACTGCAAATTCCTCTTCAGCAAAATTAGCCAAGTCCGCAGAATTAAAAGAACTGGCACATCAATTATTGGCCCAAGCAGCCAGTTTATCTGAAAACTCAGAAGATGACCTCTCTTCTTCCCATTCCTCTTCACAAGCACATAGTCAAGAAAGCAGTCATTCCATTCAAACTTTCAGATGGGCAGATATTGAAGACAACAGTCAAGACCCTTATGCTTGAAGAAAATTTACTATTATGAACAGTAAATTGACTTTTTACTATTCACATGATTTGATGAAATAAAGCTAATCATGCTGCTTTCTATTTTGTCATTTCTTGAGTAAATTTACAGTCGAAAGCATATTCCTTCAGAAAAGCAAATTCTCTTCACAAAGTTGAAGCCTATATAAGGAGCACCTCTCCCTCATTAGAAGCAGGCTTGGAATTCAGACTCAGTTCGTCAGTTATTCTATCATCTCCTCTCTAGAATAGTTCCCTCTTCTGAATAGAGAATCTCATGTGTTGAGGACTAGATTATTTTATTAATCCTTCCTCATTCCTTTTGTAACCATTATATGAGCCTTATTAAACTTTAAACTATGTATCTTCATATGGTTTGTGGGCTTGATTCCGTTTGTTTCTTAGTAAAACTTAGATTCTTGCTGTATAGAGCTAGCTAGAGTCCTCTACGATTGAACTTGATTCTTAGCATCTATACTGATGTAAGGCTGTGGATACGGTTTTTTGACTTTTGAAATTCGACACCATAACCGGTATCATGTACCACTTTAAAAACTAATAATGCACATTTGAGGACTCATATTACAACTTTTTATGATAATTGTATGCATATCATACATTAACACATTGTAAAATTTGTCTTGTAACTAACTTTACATTCGATCAATCCCAACAAGATATTGATGAACTATAACGTTTGCACGTTTATAATGGAAAACTTTCATGCCGGCCTTCTCTTTTTTGTCCTTTCTCTCGATTAAATTTTGTCCTTGGTCTTAATTCATTACCTCAGACTAATTGTTGCCTTGTTTATAACTTATAGAATGCATGTACATATCACAAGCTTTTTTTTTTGTTGGTTTCAAACTTTTAGTAAACTACATTTATATATAGATAAGTTACATGTGACAATGGTGTTCATTTTGTGACCAAGAATTCAAGAATACATGCCTATCAAATTCTTAAAGAGCTAATAAAGGGGCAATTATCAACCGAACTTCTTCTTTTAATTTTTATACATTTGCCGGTTAGCATGATTAGACAGAAGCAAAACCACAATAGGAGTAGAGAAAGCAATCGCATGTCAGAAATGTGAAATAGTAATTGTCCAAACAAAATGGCAAATCCTTTAGTATGTACCTAAGATTAAAAAAAACATGATAACAGAACTTATTAATGTCTCTATATATCCTGATAAATCGTTGATCTGTGTCAAGAATTTCCATTGGAAAATACTTGTGTCCATACCAGTATGGACGTGTGCGTCCATACTCTCTCTAATTTGCATAGTTTGGGTAATGTAATCAACGATTTTAACCGTTCAAAAGTTGAATTAATCAATAAAGATCATGTATATAAAAATTTGGAATAAATCCAAATTCTTTGCTCATTCGATTGCATCAAACAAATGAACAGTTATAGTGAAAGTTGGGAGTCTCATAATCAGCTGTCCATTTGTTTGATACAATCGGTTAAGCAAATTATGGTGATTTTTTTACCCATAATTACACAATGCTACTGACCCTCAGAAATGCGTAATGCTGCTGACCCTCAGAAATGCGTAATGCTACTGACTCTCAGTAGTATCGTAAAAAATGTGATTTCGTAATTTATGGATTAACAGATTCTGTTAGAATTTGATGGAAACTTACTTGTGGTATTTTTAAAAAGCAATCTTGCTATTGGTAATTATGGGCTGAAAATTGTATCTATTGGTAAAAATCCCTAAAAAAAATGAAAAATGTTGTGTCCATACCAGTATAGACGGTGTGCGTCCATACTCTCTCTCTCTCTAATTTGCATTTCTTGGGCAATATAATCAACAATTTTAACCGTTCAAAAGTTGAATTAATCAATAAAGATCATTTCTGTAAAAAAATGAATGTAAAAAAATATCATTTATTTAACCGATTATATCAAACAAATGGACGGCTGATCATGAGACTTCTAACTTTCACTAGAACTGTTCATTTGTTTGATGCAATCAAATGATCAAACGATTTTGATTTATTTCGAATTTTTATAGAGATTATCTTTATTGATTAATTTAACTTTTAAACATTTAAAATCATTGATTATATTATCTAAGACATGCAAATTAGAGAGAGTACGGCGCACACACTATTCATATATGAGAAAAAATAAAAAATAAAATCCAACAAGGAAAAACTCAAACTACGTCGTTTCAGCCGTCTGTGATAAAAAGACGCACAAGGGCTTCCGCTTTCAGTGAAAAAGACCCCAGAGTTTGATAGTAGCCACCATAAACCCCTTCCAAACCCTCAAACCTCCACCGCCGGCGGAGAGATATGATTGGAGGCGGCAAGAGCTACGTCTCAGCCCCACCGGCCTTCTCCACCGACGGCAAGCGCCTCCTCGTCTGCACCGGCTCCGTCGTCTCCGTCTTCAGCACCTCCACCGGCTTACAGATACTCTCGCTCGAGGCCCACACCGCGTTGGTCACCGCCGTTATAGTCGTCCCCGGAAACAAGGCTCTTAGTTTCTGCTGGACGGCCTCGCTTGACGGCACCGTTAGGTATTGGGACTATGCGGCGGCGGAGCTGATGAAGACGATTGATGTGAAGATGCCTATCTATTCTATGGTACTAGTTTCGTTACGATTAAATTATTTTTTTAATATTGTGTGTTTTGTTGAAGTATACGAATTTGACGGAGAAGTGTGTTTTTTTTTTTTTTTGTAATAGGTGATTCCGGCGTTGTTGTTGGGGCAGACGGATTCGAACGTGATGCTGACGGATGCTTTTGCTTATTTGTCTGTTGAAAACACACAAGTGCCGGAGAATGCAGCCAAGGCCTTACGTGGACAGATTCGCAAGTGTAATTTGAATGAATCTCGCTTGGCTGGTGTTTTTCTCGCAGAGGTGCGGTTATTTTTGTACTGAAATTTATGTACTTTTGAATGTTATATGTGGGATTAAGGAGGGTTTACTGAAAATGCAAGGAGCCAAAGAAATGAATATATGAAGGCGAACCAAATTGAAATAATTTGTTATTATCTGTTGAATTTTTATATGAAGGGTTGATGACTGTGTTTCTGTCACATCTTGGTACAAGAGGATGTGTGGTCTCTTCATTTTATCTGTTCGGGGATGTATCTCTGGGCTAATAAGATATTGATATTATTATAAGAGTTAAACTCGAATGGTCATGTATTTGAAGTCCATGACATTTATGCTAATATTGTATCCATATGACCAAGCCTTGTAGCATGAACTTGTAACTAAGCGGGGTATTTAACTGATTGCTTTTATATTCTAAAAGTTTAATGACACTTCAGTAGCTCAAGAAAACCCTTATAAAATCTGTCAAATTTTTTTATAGTGGGTTCCATTACGCCCTTTATTTACTTATTTTCATATTATGGTGTGGTAAGTCTGTGTGCGTTTCTCTCTTTTTCTCAGTTAATCTTTGATATCATAGCTGAACTTCACTATTTATTTACCAATCATGGATCTAATCTAAGAACGAAAGAATTACTTTCTTCTCAGTTGTGTCAAATTGATACTAAATTCTATCTTTTTTTTTTTGGTTTCTTAAGAAGAGTACTTCATAGCTTTATTGAACTTCTTCTTCTTCTTTTTTTTCTTCTTTTTTTAAAGAGAATTCACCTCACTCTGTTCATATCATCTGGAACTTTTTATTTAGGAGAAAAATTCCACTTATTTATTGTTCGACTAGAAATAAAATAAATTTAATTTGTTGAAAATAAGTCTGGTCTATTGGGAGTGAACACGACATAATAATGTTTAATGTCATTTCAATTCTTTCTCTCCGATTGTTGACAATGCGTTGTCTTAATTTGACAGACTAGAAAACCAGAAGTTATATCTATCAGTCCCTCGGGAAAATTCTTTGGCATCCGAAACAAGCGGAAGCTTCTCATCTGGAAAACCCCAGCTAAAGATTCTAAACTCCCAGTTCCCAAGATTACACTACACCATACAAGAAACTTTACACTTCTTGCATTCCATCCAACAAAGAGGCTTGTTGCCGCAGGTGATACATCTGGGAGGATTCTAATCTGGAGAGGGTTTGGTAACCGTACTTTTTCAGATGGTGACACACTAGTAAATAGAGGATCAATGGACGATGAGCAAGAGAGACCTGGTATCAGGGGAGATGATGATGCTGATTCTTGCACCACTTGGCATTGGCATCCCACGGGAATTAATCTCTTACGTTTTTCTTCTGATGGAGCGTATTTATATTCAGGTGTGTGGATTTAGATTGCTGTCAGCTGAAAATGGGCATGACCTGCTGTTTCTTTTCCATACTCTTCCCTTTTTATTTCAGTATTTCATATTTTTTCTCCCATGTCATTTTCTTACAACTGTAAAGTCGACTATTCAATAACACAATATCGGTATTCAGGTGGAAAGGAAGGAGTTCTCGTGGGCTGGCAACTAGACACAGGAAAAAAGAAATTTCTACCGAGAATTGGATCTCCACTTATATATTTAACTGATTCTCTAGATCCATCACTTTCCGCTGTAAGTATGGCAATCAACATACTCTGATGGAGTATTTTAGCATACACAATCTGACAATCTCCATCCATAAGAAAGTGATCAATTATACTGGTTGACTAATATAAGGTTCTCAGATATCCTGTGCAGATAATCGAATTCACTTGCTAAAAATGCCGTCAATGGAAATCACAAAGTCTATTTCAGGGATCAAGGTTCGTTTCTATTGTAAATTCTGATGTGCTCGGCAATTTTTTTTTCTATGCACGGCTATGATAATATGTTATTGACTCACTATATATGTTATTAGCAATTAGTGACAGTGTACGCCATGAAGATTTAGGACAGGACTACAGATAAGTTACACACACATAACATTGCTAATATAAAAAACTTGCAAATGCAACAAGAGGCATTTCTTCTTTTGTGAGGCAATTGCAATAAAAAACTGATCGCTTATCAATTCTCCAGAGCCTTTAGAATCTGCTATAATTGGCATGGGCTTGAGACTTAAAAGGTATAAGCATGAAAAATTACATCATTAACTTGGTCCTAAAAGTTGGTAGGGATTTATATGCCTAATGAAGTTCTTACAAACTTTGGCCGATGGCGCATTCCTAAGTTGTTTTTCCCTGAGGCCTGGGATGAACCTTAGCCCCACGTCCAGGCATATATGACATGGTTTACTACTTATTTATTATTTAGCAGGCTAGCGTACTCTGTGGTTTTATTTACATTTAGTACTCCATCCCTTGGAACAAATTTTAGCAGCTTTATCTGACAATTATTTGTAATTTTTTCAGCTCCCTTTTTCTTCTCCAGAGGTTTACAAAGGCGTATGCAGCAAATTTTCCTTTGATGACACTGCTGGGTTAGTTGCCTTGCGTACAGAGAATTACCGCATCCAGTTTTACAGCTTGTTTGATGACCGCGGAATTTCTGAGGTATAGATGCTTTATTGGTACTCGATGTTTCCCAGGGATTAAATCGTACTAACATCTTTTTAGTGCATTTTCTGCTCTTGCATCTCCTTCTGAGGAAATTTCCCGCTGCTGCCTTCCCTTTGATAAATGTACCTTCTTAGTGTTGTCCCATCAATTTGTTGATGAATACATTTCTGCCTGATTTGTTTTAATTTTTTTTTTTTGGGGTTTTGAACAAACCACTCCATGAGTAATGTACATGTGCATGGAAGGGTGTGATTTGTAAACAAGAGGGGTACCAATTTCACACCCTTGTCCCCATTTTTTCTTTCTTTCTTAGTTTGGTTCTTTTGTTATGCTCTTCAGTCCTGTAAATTTAAAAAAGGGTGGCTATTCACACACCTCGTATATTTCTATTACTATAATTTAATTTGTTTATACAAATGACCCCCTTGAATTTGATTCTTATTGGCTCTCATCATAGACGGGTTATGTGAATGTCAAAAAAGAGTGTTTGAATAGCACCACCCTTGAAAAAATTGGTATTTGCACTGGTTCTTTTAGTTTTGGCCTATGAAGAATTATGAAGCCATCCCTTTTCCAACAGTATCACATTACGCCCTGAGAGCGTCTGCCATGCTTAGTTGGCATGCTGGTTAAATTTCTTCTGGATTGTATCTTTGGCAGGTTCAAGTATGCGAGAGAAACCATCAACCAGGCGATGAAGTCTCCGTAAGCTTCTCATTTTACTTGATACTATCTCATTAGTTCGCATATCTTCTACATATATGATCACTGATTTTACCATATCTTGGAATATGGTGGCTGCAGGTAATAGTGGCATTGGTGTCTTTGTCTAGAGATGGCTCAATGATGAGCACTGTGGATGTTAATCTTCCTGAGGATGGAATAGGCGGTCTTGTGTGTCTTAAGTTCTGGGCATCAGAATCACAGAACATAAATTTTAACTTGTCCACCATTGTGTATGAACCTCACAGGTTCGACTTCGAATATTCCAAGAAATTGGATTGTGTACTTTTTGTGTGCAATTACTCATTCAGATCCTTTTTAGTGAGAAACTTTTTCTTGCTGCTGGACTTGTTAACTTGAGGAAAAGTCATCTCTTGTGATTTTCACTATTTTGCATGTGTCAAAGTTTTGAAGCTGGATAAAATTATTAGTTAAGTTGTACTGTGTACTTTTTTGGAGTATGCATCAGAGGAAGATTAATGTTTTCTCTTTTCTTGTGATTTGTAGGGATGCTGGAATTTCTGCTCTTGCTTTCCATCCTACCCGTCAAATGGTTGTCAGTTCTTCTTATGGTGGGGATTTCAAGGTAATTATGAGATCAATATCACATTTGTTATTCTGTTTCCAATGAAATTTACAATTTTATTTCAATGCTTCAGATTTGGGTTTGCAGTGACGAGATTCAGCAGAGACAAGATGCACTACAGCATTCTGGCTGGATGTGCCTTGCTGTAGGTTCATACAAGTATGTTCTTAACCATCGAAGATAACTTTTTTTCCAGTGCCTTCAACTTGTTCTACTTTCTGGGAGTTGAATGTGTGGCAATAACTTGTTGAATATGGGACTACATGATCATTTTAATACACCTTATATGGAGTTTATAGATGGAAAGTAAAAAAGACGATACAAAATACAATATACTCTCTCTGAAGAAGAAAATGTGCTTCATGTTCATTTTCATAATCGATAACATGGTGTTAGAACTCTAGATTATTAATTATCTGTATAAGAGATAGGAAATGTTTTGAGATATATCTCTTAATGATTATGATGTACCTTGTAGGAAAAAGCCAATGACAGCTGCTGCATTTTCTGCCGATGGCTCTGTTCTAGCTGTTGCAGCTGAAACTGTAATCACACTATGGGACCCTAACAACAACATGCTTGTGGCTGTGCTCGGAGAGATGCACATGGTGAGTTGTCAGACTTTACTTTTTTTTACTTTAGTCTGTCTTCAGTAATAAATACCATTTCAAGAACAAACTAGGGATATGTGGCCTTTTGTCAAGCTTCAAATCTTTTCATTTGGGTTGGCCATTTATATATTTAAGAACTTCGGACCTCATAGCCTATCCATTATTGAGGATGGTTGTCTTAAACATTTTGAATACCTGAAGTTGGTAAGGTCTTCAGAATGTGGCTCTTTTTATTTAGTTATTTGTATTTTTCTGACTATATAAGATATACTGACAGTAGTCTAAATTATTGAGTTACTAGCATTGCTTCCTCTCACATGTATAGATAAGCTTTTTGTTTTTTTCTTTCAGCCAATTGTGACCCTCTCCTTTGCTGGTGACTATCTTCTGTCCATCTCTCGAGGTTCAAAACCACAATTATCTGTGTGGAGCATGTCAAAACTGTCCGAGTCGTGGTCATACAAGCTTGACATAGAAGGTTTGAATATATTTCTTTATTACCCCTAACCTTGCAAAGTAGTTCTCTCATTGTTGTATATATTGGTATATATTGATTCTTTTCATTTTTTTCCTCACCTGATCACTATTTATTTTTATTTAATATAAGTGACATGAGTCAATGTTTCTGTCTTGATCCTGGTGTAGAATTCATTATAACGTGTCCTAAGTGATGTGAAACAATCAGGAATGTTTAAAACTAGCTTGACATGTATCTGAACTCGTTAGAGCTCAGAGAGCATATAGCCATCAATCTTTGTGAAGTGGAATGGTCATTTTGTTACTTGGGATGGTGATGCTCTGTTGTTTATATATCCTGCAGATGTTACGTGTACGAAAGATTCATCATCATTTGCAGTTCTTGCCCTTTTGCCAAAGTCGTCTAATGAATCAAGTTTTCAAGGAAAAGATGGGTTAATCTTAGTATTCAATGCTACAGATCCTGTTCCATTGGCTATGTGGTCAGTAAGGAAGGTATGCTATTCTTGAAAGCCTTGCTCCTTTTGGGAAACTTTTTGGTATATGCATTCTCATATTTGTTTTTTAGTCGTGGACTCCATTTGGCCAAGTATAGTAAAGATTATACAGTGTTACATCGTCTTTAACCTTCATCAAATAGTGGCTCATCACTTTTTAAAACATCTGAGAGTTGAGATGTATACATCCAGGGATACCATCTAATCAGCTATGAAAACAGGAAACACTAGGATTTACTAGCATGCCGCTGTCATGGTCAGCTTGCTTTTGTTTGAGTCTGTAATTAAGATTTTTGATAGGCTATGATGTCCTTTGAAAAGTTCATCTCGTTCAAAACACATGAAGATTTTGTTGTTTGATTCATTTAATCATAACTGTTGATGTTTAACTATAGATGTGCACGCAGTTTATGTGTGAGTTTGTGATGCTTCCCTCTGTTCTAGTTGTTGTTATTTTCATGCCTAGAAGAATTGTGTTAACCTTATGCTTGGGTTGCAGGCTAAGGGAGGTGGACTTTCTTTTCTTAATGAAAACTCACCTTCTTTTCAACAAAGTATATGGGATGGAAAATCACCACAAGCATTGCTTGCTTATATAAATGCCGATCATGAGTACATCCTCTTTGATCCATATGACAACGATGCAGTTGAACTTAGTGTGATCAGGAGGAAGGATCGTATTGCCGTTGACGAAACAGGTGGGTTGCTTTATAGATTTTGTTGCTTCATTATGTTTCTTGACCGTTTGAAGGCTAATTCGTTTAGTGGTCATTATGAGTTACAAGGACTTGTGTAAGTACTTAATAACACGTTTATTGGAATACAGTACCTCTAATTAAGAATATGACTCTTGACTTTATGCCTAAGAGCCTTTTTTGTGCACATGAAATGTCATACCTGTGTCTAAATTGTATGCGTCTGAGTCTTGTGCTGAAACAAACTCTTAAGACAGAATGGGAAACTTGCGAGGCTTTGAATGAAATATATAGTTCATCTTAAGACTTCTTTACATCAGTCATTATATATCCAAATGTTGTACTATAATGAAGAAAAGTTTCTTTGTATGACATTTGATTATCAAGCCTACCCTTATTATACATGGGTTTAATAATCAGATAAAATGTTAACTGTGAATTACCCAGCTTCTGTTGTGATTACATATCTGGACATGCATCCCATCTAATTAGATAAGGCCTACACTTACATCAGTTACATGTGTCATATAAAAAACATTTTATTTTTTGTAGAAAGCTAATACTTTTTCAATGGTCTATCTTTATCAAATCTGCATCCTTGAATGTTTCCAGTAGAAATACCTAAAGACTGGAAATAGTTAATTAACATAAATACAAAATTATATAAGTCACCTAAAATTAGCCTGATTGAGCTGCAACCAATATTCCTTTTACATATGGGAATTTCAATTTCTTAACTTTTATCTGACATTCTGTATGATTATTTCTTAACAGCGCAATTTGGATATGCATCTATCTATGGGGAGCTACCACAATATGAAATGAAGAAAGACCAGAACTCGTTAGCCCCATATGCTCCATCACAAAGGCCTTGGCAGACGATTTTTAGTGGGTCATCACATAATCTTCTACCCCTACCTAAATTGTGTTTAGAGTTTATGGAATCGCTGCTAGAAAGGAGGACTACCACAGTAGAATAACTTGATTCATTGCCCTGCTCTACTGCTAATCCCAACTTCAGGTGAGTACATGTAATTTGATTGATAAACAAAGTTGATGATATCTGGGGCAGAAGGCAAAATTGGTTGTTACTATATAACCGATGACAGATTTTGTAGTGTTGGTGAGGATTATGGTCTTGACTTAATCTATGTCCCTTGTTGACCAAGAACAAGACCATGAGAAGTAGGAATGCCCTACACCCGTCCGAGGGGCCGATTCCTGCATAGTTTTCTAGTTTTATATCCCAAAGAAATCTATTAATTTTGAAGAGTTTGTAGCAATCTAAGCTGAGAAAGATTTGATATTACTTTGAACTCTGTATGCCCTTCTATGTGGGAGTTGATATGATTGGCTTACGCGAATTGGATATGCCGAGGGAGTTCAAATAGAGGAGCTGTGTTCAGGAGTGATGAGAAAGTTGGGTCGGTTTTAGTTTTTGAACTAACTGCTTCGTACCTTGCTCAATTCTAGATTTTGTACCTACTGCTTCCAATGGGCGATATGGCCTCAGCCCTATACCAGTAAACCCTGATGTGAGCGTAATCTTGCAATCTAGTTGAAAGTTTAGTAACAGCTAACCCAAAAAGGAAAGAAAGACAAACTTGATTGCTCCACGTGCTGCTTATTTTCAGTTCTGTATATTCAGGTTGGTGCTACAGAAGATAGATAATATAACTCTAATCAGAATCGGCTGGATCCGAATTTTGGTATAAGAATTTCATACCTAGATTCTTACCAACAAAACATATAATGTCAATTACGCTTCAAAGTTGAACATCAGAGTATATAGTGACTATCAATTTGCTATATTTAATTAAAATTTTGAGTTTTAGCAGAACAATGTTGTTCCAGTAATAATTGTTTAAATATTAAATTTTAGCAAATCATAAACTGACACGTGGGGAGCAGATATTTAATTATTTCTTTAGCAGAATCAATTGACAAATCTAGCAATTATGTTTAGCAATTATCAGATTTAGCAACCCTCTAACAATTCTACCGGAGCTCGAATTTACCTCAAAAATTAATAAATTGTTAGAAAATTTCAAATTAGCCATACTGGTTAAAGTGCTCTCATAAGCTTAGATCTCTTGCTAACACTCCGTTGAATATATCCATGAAAGAAGATATCAATATCATGTTGAGATAAAAGAATCGAAATTTTTATTATTCCCTCCGCTTGAATGTGAAGAATAGGGTTCTGACGCTGGGACATGCATTGAAGTTTTTTGTTGTGCTGCATTATATATCCTTCAGAAGATTTCAATATAACACTAGGCTAACATAATATAATGCAGTATCTATACTTGGGAATGAAAACTGCTCTAGCTAATGTTCTCTTTTCGTTTAAAAAATAATGCCACATTGCACACGTGCTTGTAAGGTTGTAACCAAGTTTCATCACCAAGTAAAATATACAGTTGTATAACTAACTTTCTTATACCAGTTGGACTGGGGAGCGAACTACACACTAGCTTGTCCCTTATATTTTGCACCACTTCTAAAGTAGCATATTTCAAGAGACTGCAGCAACCCTGTTTCTCTTTCTTTCATCAACTTCTAGTCTTCTGCTACATTTTCGCAGCAGAGCCACCAACAATGGCACCAGAAAGGCTCCATTGTCTTGAGAAATATATCGTTCCGTTATTGTGTATAAATGCAGTTCTTTTTTCAAGCTTGTGTGAGATTGCTACCTCACAAACCATAGTCACCAGTTTACCTGGTTATGAAGGGGACCTGCCATTCATACTTGAAACTGGGTAAGTTGATTGAGTTATTATTTTTTTTTTTCCTTGATGAACTCTCTTCAACTTGAGATTTTAGATGCAGCATTGAGTAATTGGGTTTTGTAGGTATGTGGGTGTGGGTGACTCAAACACCTCCCAATTGTTCTACTATTTTGTTGAGTCGCAGAGAAGCCCTACTGAAGACCCTCTAATGCTTTGGTTCACTGGAGGCCCTGGCTGCTCTGTTCTATCTGCCTTCTTTTATGAAAGTGGTACGGAACGTTTATACTATGGCTCAGTATAGCTGTTTCAATAAATACTAATAAGATACAAGACGATACATGAAAACATGAACAGAAAATAGAGAAGTAAAACTGTTATCATTTTACATTATAGTTCAGCTTAGCATGCAATGCGTTTTACTATAATAAATAATTTTGTTACATATGGCGCTCATATCATGAAATAAAACTAGTTTCACCAAGACAGATTCTTTCTGTCTTCATGATATGAGTTTCACATAAAAGAGTAGAAATAAAGAAAAGAAAAAAGAAATTTTCACCAGGCACAAAGAGTAGAAATAGTAGAACTTAGATGGTTGGTTATGTGGTAGTGCATGATAAAGTAGTATGGGGTTTCAATCCAAAACCAATTGGCAATAGAAAGAATAACTCAAACTCTTATAAACCCACATGACATATCTCATTTTCTCATGTGGGATTTATATCTCAACACGCCCCCGCACGTGTAGCGAATTTTCAAGCCATACACGTGGACAACTATTTGGGTGACGTGGAGTCTGTGTGGCTCGGGGGCAGAGAGAGAGAAGAGAGAGATAGAAAGCACACACGTCTGTAACCCGCTTTGATACTATGATAAAGTAGTATGGGGGTCAAATCCAAAACCAATTGGCAATACAAGGAGTAGCCCAAACCCTTATAAACCCTCAGACTAGGTCTCATTTTCTCATGTGGGATTTATATCAAAACAGTACAGACAACGTGTTACCGGAAAATACTGCCCAAGTCAAGTATTGTGGGTAGTAGGGTAGCCATCTATCTAGCATTATCTATCCAGATATGAACTTATAGTTGAACCTAAGTCAGGTCTGACCTGCACTCTATTATCTTTTAGTGAATCTAAACTAAGAGAGTGATAAAAACCAACTTCGATTCAATCTTGTCATTACTAATTAGTACTGAATATGAGTGCTACATAACTAGGGGCGGACACACATAGGGATCAGCGGGGTCAGTGCCCTCACTCAGTTTTTGACATTTGGTATTTTTTTTTTAATTCTTGATATAATTAAATAGAGAATTAGAGGAAAAGAGAGAAAGAGCTCTAGACGTAGTCACTGCTAGAGCTATAGCCTAATGAAATTTACATAAAAATCTATTGACATATGTGTGTATATTAGACTAACTGATAATATATGCAAAATTATAGAAGTATTTTTTCAGTAATTTCTTTGAGTCGTCGTCTTTATATTAATCTCATATTCTGATCGGTTAATCCTACTACCACTCTTGCTGTTGAGAGTCATCCAATCAACCTGCCGCTTTCCGATTCTCTAAAAACTTCAAAAACTTAGCCTCACATTCATTTGCACCATTTTTTATGACAGATCTCAACACGTACAAATATTTTAAAGAAAGTAAAGACTTATATTAAAATAAAATAAAATAAAAATTGCACTTCGCGCAAATAGAACTTTTTGTTTTTTTTTTTTTTGCCCCACACATAATTTTCTACGTTCGCCACTGTACATAACCACCATTTTTGCATATATCAGTTGTCATTCTCAGTTATGCAAGGACCATTTGTCTCTGCACTAGCCAATTCCCAAACTAAATTACCCCGGTTGGCATCACCTTACCAAGTCTTGGAATTTAATAGTGTGTTTGTGTTTGGGTTGATAAAGAAATGGGTTTGAAATGTCCCAGTGAAAAGCCAACAACTAGAATACTACTCTAGGACTTCGGTTTATTCATCAACATTCTTTCCGTCTAAGTCTGGTCCATTCAGGCTCCTAGTGAAAATGAAGGAGACGATCAGACAATGAGGAATCACATATATTCAACAGTTTACGACATTAACTCTTTTTTTACATTCTTGCAGGTCCACTAGCTTTCACATATGTAGATTACAATGGAAGTCTACCATCACTTCATCTGAATCCATATGCATGGACACAGGTGCAAAGTTCACAGTTCGTATGCTTCTTCAATACTACTCTATTTCTAGCATGTTTATCTAACTGAAGGTTAGCATCGACTTTTGCAGGGCCTTAACATGATATATGTGGATTCACCTGTTGGCACCGGGTTTTCTTACTCTACAACCCAAGAAGGTTACTATATAGATGATGAAGATGCCGTGGACCAGAGCGTTCAGTTTCTTAGGAAGGTATGCTGAATGTGTCTAGAGAAAAATTCTTACAGAACCGGAACCCCAAAACCTTGCCACTGATGAGTATAATTTGAGATATTCTGTTCAAGTGTATTCATGTTGTTCAGCCTTCAAATCCATAAACCTGTTTTATATGCACTATGTGCTTGGAATGACAACAGTGATCACCCAAATGACGAGAATAGATCATATCAATAGCCATCACCTTACTACAGAGCGAACATTAAAAGTGGCAAACCAATTTTTTTTATATGTTTATCTTTCAAATGGAATGCTATATGTTTTAATAAGGCTTAATTATTAATTTCTTAATTTGGTATGCAGTGGCTGATGGCTCATCCTCAATTTTTGAACAATATACTCTACATTGGTGGAGATTCTTATTCTGGAATTCCTCTTCCTATGATAGTACAACAGCTTTATAATGGTAAGTTACATCCTTGATGACCTCTGGAGGTCTGTCCATTCTAATTTTCATGGAATCATGGGAAGTAAATCTAATATGTCCATTAAGTATGATACTTTTTGTCTTACAAGTTTCCAACAAAATTTTGCTGCAGGTAACGATGCTGGAGTGGAGCCCTATCTAAACCTTCGAGTAAATTCTTTTATCCAGAACATAGTTGTTTTTATTTTGCTTTTCATTTCTGGAACTTGAGTAACTTTGATGTATTTTAAATTTTTAATTACATTTTTGACCTACAAATTGGTTGCCTCAAGTAGGAAGCCGTCAAAAGGCTTATACTTGTTGGTTGCTCAATGAAAATGAAGATACTGCTGAATCTTCCCAAGTTTTACAAAACCCTAAACTCAATTCTTGTTTCATATGTGAAAACGTAACAAGCATACTATATTATTGATATTGATCTCTGTAATGTTATAGGGTTATATACTTGGAAACCCGAAGACTGACGACTTCATTGATGTCAACTCAGTTAACCCATTTGCACACAGGTTGACACTAATATCAGAAGAACTCTATGAGGTATTCACTTTGAATGTTTTTCTTCAAAAAATTTCTTTCGGGAAAGTTGGTCAAACTACATTCTAAAATTTGATGTATCTGTTGTCTTTCAGTCTGCCAAAGAAAGCTGTGGCGGTGATTATGTTAACGTAGATGATAACAACACAGTATGTGTGACAGATCTTGCAGCTATAGATCAGGTCAGAGAGACTAAAGCTGATCCTTTTAGATGCCTGTGTGGTATTATACATTATGCTCTACAGAAACTAAGAAAATCATTTGACATTCCAGCTGCTTCTTCAAATCAATCTTGTGCATGTCTTGGAACCCAACTGTCAAGTAGCCTTACCGAACAACAGAGAAGAAGAAGGAAGAAGATCAATTCGGGAACTACCTGAAAATCTTCTCACAGAATCTACTCCTGCATTATGGTGCCGGGTAAATGCTCGACTACATTTCTTATGACAGATATGTATGAGTAAATTACTTAGTCTAACTTCTATACTTCCTCCTTTAACAGTACTACAACTATGTGATGTTGGGTGTTTGGGCTAATGACCACAGTGTCCGCGAAGCTCTTAATGTCAGCGAGGTATTTAGCATGCAGACTTCTAATTATTACCTGAAAGTTTTAAAGATGCAAGCTGAGTTATGTATAACTATGTACCTAGCAATTTCACAACGACTGATTAATGTCTTGATTTTAAACAGAACTCCATTGGTGTTTGGAAGAGATGTAATATGAGCATAGCTTACACAAAGACCGTCACAAGTAGTGTTGATTATCATAAGAATCTCAGTGACTACACAAATCTTCGAGCTCTTGTATACAGGTGACATATCTTGAAGCTTCAACCAGAATTGTCCTACTATAAATTTCTATCTGCCATTCTGTTTTACATTTTCTGGAAAATCTATTATGAGACTTCTAAAACTGTGCATATAAAACGTCCATTGCAGTGGTGACCATGACATGTCTGTTCCACACCTCGGCACCCAGGAGTGGATTCGTTATCTAAATTTGACAAACAGTGAGATCTGGCGGCCGTGGTATGTAGATGGTCAAGTTGCTGGGTGAGTTTGTGCAAAATCTCTCAGTATTTCATTGTTTTTTCTGTGTCCTTTATATTCAGAACTTTGTTACCAAATTTCTGTGACTAATATACTGTACTTGTCTCATGCAGATACTCAGAGAAGTTCTCAAAGAATGATTACAGTCTGCAATATGCAACTGTAAAGGCAAGAACTACCCCTTGGTTATTTTTTCAGTAAAGAACAATAGATTATATGGAAGTTGTAAATGAATTTATATGATTGTGTTTCATGCAGGGTGCGGGTCATGTGGCTCCCGAGTACAAAGCTAAGGAATGTTATGCGATGATTGATCGGTGGCTCGCTTATTACCCGCTGTGATCCATTTTGCAGCTTGAAAGATAAATCTTGTTGTACCCTCTTCTTTAACAGGGATTTTGTTGTTTTGTATACGAATAATTAAGTACCATATCATAAGGGGAACTGTGATAATTCATATTTGGACCATATTCTGGTGCAGTAAACAAGTCACTGTTAGAACTGGTGTTATTGAAACCAAATCACACATTCGAAAGATACATAAAATGTACATTCTGAGTGTTTATGCCGTGAGAACTCAGACGGATTTTAGCTAATGAAATGGCCAACACTTTTGGTGGAAAAAAAAATGAACTTGTTTGAATGGTTTTGACAAAGATCTATCTGCTTTCTAATTTTCTATTGATGGGAGAGTTAAGAATCAAACTATACAGAATATTCACTCAACACAGATGGAGATGACAAGGGAATTACTGAGACCTTGGACTCAGACTGGTGGTTAAAGACTGGTGTTCTTTTGACGATGAGGGGTTCATGTGCACTTTTCCTACAACATTCAAACGACGTTCTCTTCTTTGCAATGAAATTACTACACACGATCCTGCAGTTTGATTGACAAAGACTATCAAAGGTATGGTTTACCTATCAAATCTTTGTTGGTTGATTGGCTTTCATAGTTGATTGATTCATTGATTCTGTTCGTATCAGTGAATGTATAGATCGACCTTTCCAAAATAATTATGATGCCTGCAGGTTATGTAGGAGTACACTGGAATTGCTGACAATGGAATTGCTTAGCCCTTTATAAAGATGGGTGGTAAAACACTGGTGATTTGTTATTTTGACCATGAGGGGTTTATGTAACACTGTGGACATGCTCATATAAAAAGACCAGGTGTATCAGGTGATTGCAAGTTTCTCCTCATTAACTGCTAACTCCGTACAAACAATGGTTATCAATTTTTCTTCTTATTGTATTACTTTTGGTTCATATTTAGTGATCGTTAATTGCTACCACAGCTGAACAATTTCTAAGGAAGAAAACAAGGAAATGGTAGTGTTTATCAAACTTGCAAGAGAATATTGCTGTTTCAAGGTTTGGAGTTGGAAATCAAAACAGTAGCAGTAGAAGTAGGTCACTAAAAGGAAATAGATCATATTTATATGTTGGCGCGCTTTTACGTAACTTCAAATCTGAACATCTAAACTTCGGCTTTTTAGGAGTAGAAGTATGGAGTATTCCTGCTAGAGATGATGGTAAACAAGATGCCATAAAAGAGTTGCCAAGATCTCGGGTTGTTTGCAAGAAATGGCCCCGCTGCAGCCAAAGACATGTCACCGGCAACCATAAATTGGCGAATAATGCTAGATGAACCACATTTTGACATCCCACCTAGAGCCCTCCATCTGACCAAAATAGGGTATCTGAATCTCATCGCTTTTTTTATTTTATTTTATACTTATGGGTGTCATGCTATTTGCTTATGTTATGGTTTAGCTATAAACAATGCTCATGGTTGTGGTTAAGGTTCTGGGAAGACTTCTGGGCACTCATTATCTTTGGATGCAAATTTTTGAGGCATTTAGACTTATACAGTTGGTGCCTATGGTTAAAGACATCATGATTCGTATTTCCCAAGTTCATATGCTTCTTTGTAAATTGTATTTATACATGGTATTTTTGAAGGATGTTTCTCCATTGTATCTGCACTGTGTTCTCCTTTCAAACTATGGGAGGAATGAACGCATATATATATTCACGCTGGCTGATGAACCAATTTATGTTAATCTTATTTCAATTTATGCTTCTTCTACTTTTGCATGACACTTTACTCTTACAGCTATAATTTGAAAACACGTTATCTTTAGTCGCTAAGATTTTAACTAAAAAATAAATAAATAAATAATATCAGAAAAAACCCAAATTTTTATTTTTCTTTCTTCACCGCCGCTGCCAGCCTTGGTTGTAGCAGCCCCGCCCTAGCCTAGCCTAGCCCCGCCACTGCTCTTCGGATAGAGATCCAAGAGGAAGACTGCTCAACCATTTCTTCCAGACCAGCGTCGACTCAGCAGCTTTGGCCGACGACACGACCACCCAGATCGAACCGGATCGGCACCACTGACCTCCGATCGGACAACCTCCAAATCTGATCTGGACACCCAAAGCCCTGCGCTGCAGATTCTCGACCCGAAACCGGACCCAGTCACCCCCTTCGATCGACACATCGACACTCCGATCGGACGACACTGCCTCGCCTCGACCCAAATCGGGGTGCTCCAGACGCCTGTGCTCGAACGACGCCAATGACCCAGTCCCCCTCCCCTCCGATCGGACCAGATCGGACCCAGTCGCTCCAGCCACCATTGCTCCTTCGATCCGTCGACTCCGGCGACGTCTGCCTCATCTCTACGCCGCTCCGATCCCAGACGCCCGATCACCTGTTCTCGAACGACGCTGCCTCGATCGGACCACTCCTCCTCGATTGGACGACGCTGCCCTTTCGATCGGACCACCGGCTCGTTCCCCTTGCGCCTGCGCTGCAGAAACCTCTGCCGACAACTCCTTTGTCGGTGAAGATTGCCCCGATTTTACTCAGGACAACCAGAAAATTGATCTGGCCACCTTGACCCGGTTATAGCACGACCCGTTTGCGACCCGACCCGCTTGCAGGAAACGGATATTTACCATTTCTGGTAAATTAAGGGTTTTATCTCTTTTGGTAAAATTTGAATGTAATATTTGAAATTACCATATACTATTTACTATTTTATTTTTAATGGTAAATATGAAATTATTTAATTTATATCGTAAATGTGAAATAGATATGATTAAAGTGACTAATCATATGAATATGAATATTGTTGTTTTTATATGTGACGTACCAATTACGATGCAGCGATAAATATGTGACAAAAATATGGAATCGAAGATCGAGCAATTGTCTCATATGCAGTTTATTTGGCAAACTAACAGTAAGATCAAATTAAAGTTATTATTTTTATTAAATTGTTAATGATATAATACTCAAATTGATCTTATTATATTATGACATATACTTATGAAATTTGAGCATCACTATATGTCTATTTTATTAAGGTTAAATAACTTGTTTTATTTAACATGTTATTTAGTTTGAGTATTGCCATGATAATGCAATTTTATGAGCATTGTAATAAAAAGAAAAATAGACAAAAATGATTTTCACAAAGCAAGAAAAATATGACCATTATAAATTTTGGTCTTGAAATCCAATTTTTATCTCTTGAAAATTGTTCAAGATGGATATCTTATTAATTGTGTAAAAAACAATGATAATGAAATTTCATTAGCTTCACATGCAATGAAAATGGAGAAACCAAAATTTTGTTGTGATAACGAAATTTCACAAAGTATCGGATTTACCATAATATATTTTGGTTTATTTTAGTTGTCGTGAATGTCATTTATACTGCGAAACTAATACATTTTATTCTTCCTCTATTTTACAGATGGTTTAACCATCACAATTTGGTTTTGACACATTGCACTCTGAAAAACTTGAGTACTACATTTCCCTACTGAGCCAACTAAGGCTTGAGCATGGTATATTTATGCAAACTGCTTTATGTAAATAGCAAAGAAACTTCATGGAACAATTTATGCAAAGTAATGCAACAACCCTAAAATAAAAGGTAATGACAATGTAAGGTATGAGAAAAAGAAAATTCCTGGAACAAATTATGCAATGTAATGCAACAACCCTAAAACAAAGGACAATTACCATGGACGTAAAGATTCTTATAAATCATCCAAAAGTAAGTGGAGACAATGTACCATTTGAAAAATAACATAGGGGACATGTTATGTGCAGTGAAGCACTCTGTCATTGTTGTGAATCAATGAAGTATTGATACGTACATTACAAGCTAGTAAAAAATTAGCTGTGACAATAAGTATAAAGAATCATACGAGTACGCGGTTTTTTGGAAAAATATCTTCAATATCCAACAAGAACATCGAAAATGAATTTACAACTAAAGACATACCATATGAGAAGAATATGTCAATGACACATCTCATCATTGCAGCTATTAAAAGAGTAAAAATGATCTACCTCAATCCAAGATAGACTTTAATTAGTCTACTTTTAAATTTCCAAGATATCCTTATAAAGGCTATTACGCCTAAGTTAGACTTTTGGTCCTAAATTAGACTTTTGGTCTTAACGTTTCTATCTCTAAATTGGACAAGACTAAATGTAATCGTTGGCACGTTAATTTTTGAATCTTCTCTAAATGAATTGAGATTATTCAAATTTTATTCATAATATACATGATTCAATTTTCAGCATCTAACTTTGTAAAGTATTGCATAAAGTAATACATCATATCATAATATAGGCATGACACGAAGAACTGTGTGCAAAGACATAATATAGGCATGACACAATGAACTGTGGGAAGAAAAAACTCACCATGTGATCCCTAGAATAATAGTACTGAAGGACAATAGTACTAATATATCACAAAAATAACACAATAATATTGAAGAACTGTAGTACTATAATGAAAGTGATAAAGATTGATATATCTGTTCCTTTAGGATTCATACTGCACCTGCCTAACTGGGATTATAATACCTTTTTTTACAATCCTCATTGAGTTACTCTAAGGAACTTGAGTTATGGTTCGATATATATATATATATATATATATATATATATATATATATATATATATATTGAGCATATTTCAAATTGACAATTTATGCGATAAGAGAAAATTGAATTTGTTCCACACTTTAAAGAAATTTATGCCACGATGTTCATGTAAAAAGACACAAGTGAGAACTCATTTGAACTCTTTTGCATTACCTCTAATTAAATAACTGCAGATGTCAATGAGTATTAGAGAACTTTATATGTCAACTTAGTGGGTTATATGTAACCGCTAATTGAACCCAAAGTCAAAAGAAAATGATCTTTTGGAATTCTGACATAGATTGGCTTTGATCTGGTGATCCGTACATTAAAAAAATTACTATGGACAGCCATATTTTGGATGAATAGAAGCAAATACCAGAAGAATATGGTTCACACACGAAACCAAGGACGACTAAAGAACATTTTATCCTCAAATATTATTTCGGCACAATTCATGTAGGGTTGAAGACGTGTGTTTAATCCCTAAATTTCACCGCTCTCCTAAGGTGTCATTATAATATATTTGATGCACAAGTATATGCACTGATATCCTATTATGCTTCTGACATCCATCATGATTTTATGAATAAAAGCACATCATTCAAAGCCAAATTGTAAAATTATGATTGACACCATCATATGCAAAGGACACATATGTTCTCATTATGTTCTTATATTGAATCTAAAGAGAATTCAGTGGACTGATTCAACCAACTTGCGGACACCTTAGATATTTGATGGTGTTGGTTATTGTGTCGACACGCTGGTCACGTGTCATGACACCATCCACAATTCGAATTTATGCTGCTTATGCTAGAAAGTCAAAGCACCTAGGCCGGGTTAATTTCTGTAGGTGTGATGATTTTATAGCTTATTATATGGGATCTGTAATGGACACCATATCCCTTTATAAAAACTCAATTGGTCTTACGGAAAACGACTACAGTAATAGTCTTGATATTGGTAAAAGCATACCAATACTTCCGTTTTGGGTTATGCAATTTTGCATGCAGCGTTACTTATTCATCTATGACCATTATCATTGAACCAATTTATACCATAGTTAGTGACTATGTGTGAGGATTTTAAAGGATCTCAAACGAACTTGTAATCCTTGAGCTCATTTGGATTGACACGGATCTACAATCTTTTAGCTCGGTTAAATGTTTTTATGTGCCAAAATTGCGCCGCCACAGCGCACAATGATGGGTTACTAGAGATGAATAAATATTTATGATGGATATGAACTTCCAATTAGTCCTCTATGTCGAAATCTTGACAGGAGATCTCCTTACCGCTAGATTTGCGGTGTGTCACTTTGATGAGACAGTCTTCCCGTCGTTAAGGGGATATAAAAACAAGCATGTTCAAGTGGAACGACAGGAATTGTCGTGGTTTGTCCACACTGTGTCTCATCTTGATCCCCAAGATCACACAAAGTAAAGTGCGTAGATGTATGATACATTAAAGTGACGAAATCACATAAACCTGCTGCAAACATGCCTGCAAGAATTGTGTCCTATTAAGAGGACATGGTGCCACCCAAGAGGAATTGGGCATTGCACCACTACTATGGATAGTGACATGGTGACGCCATTAGTGGCATAAATTATGTCACAGGCCGTGGCTCTCCAAGGAAGAGGGGAATGCCACCTTAGGTTCGATAAATGCTCACCCAAAGGAAGATAGTGAGTTTTGACACAACATGATCTATTGATCAGTGATACTCAAATCCGTCTCATGGTAATATTTCTGGATTGTATTTATCATTGGGGGACGCCTCAAATGCTAGAACCAATCTTTAAAAGTATAGAGATCTCTATAAACACATTACACTAGTGTACATGAGGACGTTGAATAATTAGTCTAATATCGAACCACACTTCGTTGAAAAATGTCAACGTAGTAAATTGACCAAATGGAAAGAAGCGATCCAGTATAAATAAAGAGATATGTTCTTTGGGCAGGTGATGTAGACACCAGAAATATAAACCCTATCAAATATATCTTTGTTAGAATGCGTAATGAGAATAAAAGTATGTAGACTCACCATATGGCGCAATGTCTCTCAAAAACGCACTAGAATCGACTACAGGAAGATATTCTCTCGTAATGAACCACGAGGAGACAATTTTCTCGTAATGAATGTCATTGCACTCCACTACCTTGTCAGTTTGGTAGTTTCTGAAAAACTGAACATGCACCTTACGAAAGTGATCAAAACATATATCTCTATGGGGATCTAAATTAAGAGATATACATGAGGATCCTAAACGGACTCCACCCACCCAAATCAAGTAGCTCTAGATCACATGAGTACATTTGCAAAAGAAATTGAAACGTTCACTAAAGTGACTACTTGATTGGGAAGGGATTGATGAATTATGTCCTTGCGTTTTCATTATGGATTTACATGAACTCTAAATGAACTAAGAGAAACTCTATGCATTGTAAATCCTAAGTTAAGAATGAAAAAGATCTTGGGAATACACAGTCTTGAAATGGAACTCAAAGACTGTAATGATGGTGACCATCTATCAATCGGCTTAGGCCCTCTAAAGAATAAAATGAGGCCTACATATACTCTCATGATCAGTCGAAGTCTTTACTCTACCAATAGATCCATTTATCATCTAATGGAAGATGATGATGAAGTGTTGGGAAATGAAATTCCTATACAAGTGCAATCACGCATGATTGTACTTAAACACAATATGTAAGACTCGACCTCTCATTCGATGAAAATTTGTAAAGCCATGTGTAGCTCTGCACCCACGCAATGCAAATGGTTCTTTCAAATACTTACAGATATGAAAGATTTGGACTTATTCAATCTCTACATAGAATGTGACATGATAAAAAAAAACTATCCACGTCATAGCTAACTATGCGTAAAGAAAAATGCATTAAAATTGGAATATGAAAATATGTTATTACAAATCAATTTCAAATCTCTTAACGGTTCATCCATACTCTAGACAAAGTTTTGACTATTTTGTTATATGACGGTCATATCACGAGTGAACCTGATGTTCAATATGAACCTATGTGTTCGGTTCATGAACAACCTTATCCTCAAGATCAAAGTAAATCAAGTTGGATCTGAGGACGATGTGGTAAGATTTAGTTACTAAATCATTGCTCAAAGTCATATTTGGAAAAACATGTGAAAATGCATAACTATGCTAATGTTACTGAAGCTCCCTTCACTACCAGAAAAAGGCTTTTCCCGACGAAATAAAAAAAAGCGGCTGACGACTAAAATTTTTGTCGGTAATTCCATAGAATAGCCGACGATTTTATTTTTCGTCGGTAGAAAAACAAAATCGTCGGCCATAGTTTGGGAATAGCCCACGATCCTTTTTTTTCGTTGGTATAAACAAAAATCGTCGGCTATATTCAGATTTCAGTGGACGATTTGGATTTTCGTCGGCCTTTCTCTGAAACATTAGCCGACGAAAATTTTTGAAATTTTGGCCGACGAAATTGACATTTTCTCGTCGGCCATAACTATATTGAAAAATATATATTTTATTTTAGACAGAAAACGACAAAAGAATAGCCGACGAGTATGTCTCTCGTCGGCTATGATTTAAAACAAAAAAAAACAAAAAATGACCAGATTACATTTTCTATCACTAACGATAAACCATTGCTTCATCCTTCAAACAGAAAAAAGTCGTGAAATAAGATATGACCAAAATGATAAAATACGTTTACGGTTGAAAAATGACAAGATTCCGATAAAATTTTAGTGTCGAAAGATGCGGTCAAAGGTTTTATTCCTTCGTTTCCCTAATGGTAGCGTTACCTTCGGTAAATATTTTGAGGAAAATTTTTATACGATTAGTTGCATCTCATCGATTTGAAACTATTATCTGTTGAAGGTCAGGCAAAAAAACGTCATTTAGACAGTCCAATTACCATTTCTAAGCGTTTAGAGGTTTGACTTACCTGGTTGACCGTTCCGATCGACCCTTTAACGTTGTCAGCTGAAGTTGGATTTTTTTCCATACATGTATTTAATCTTAACGGTGATATCTAATGGTTGGAATAGATTTTCTAAACTTTTAGATTCAAAATCAGAACATATGCACTAATGTTTCTTAACTTGTTTACTGAGTGTTTAAGTGAATGTATAGTTTCAAATAGTTACTATGCGTAGACTCTTCAAATGTAAAAATGTTGTGAAATAAGATATGACCGAAATAATGAAATACGTCTACGGTTGAAAAATGACAAGATTCCTATAAACTCTGTGTGCCGAAAGTTGCGGTTAACTGTTTTTTACTTTCGTTTTCCTATGAGTAGCTTGACGTTCGATAAATCAATTTTGTAAAATTTTTATACAATTAGTTGCGTCTCATTGATTTGAAACTATTATCTGTTGAAGGTGAGGCCAGAAACCGTCGTTTAACTAGACTAATTTCCGTTTTTAAGCGTTTAGAAGTTTGACTTAATGGTTTGACTTACAGTTTAGCCGGCGAAAATTGTATGTCGTCGGCTAAACTCTTGCGATCCGCGCCTTTTTATTGTCCGCCGTTGGATGGCTCAGATCCAACGGCTGTTGATTTTCCAAAGTATAGCCGACGAAATCTTTTAAATCCGCGCCTTTATATTGTCCGCCGTTGGATGAATAGCCGACGAAAATTATATGTCGTCGGCTAAACTCTTGCGATCCGCACCTTTATATTATCCGCCGTTGGATGGCTCAGATCAGACGGTTGTTGATCTTCCAAAGTATAGCCGACGATGTTCATAGAATAGCCGACGACATTCAAAGAATAGCCGACGAAATATTCTAAATCGTGCGAATAGCCGACGAAATATTCTAAATCGTCAGGTATTCGCAAAGAATAGCCGACGAAATCTTCTAAATCGTCGGCTATTCTTTCTGCTATAAAAGCTGAAAGTCACTTTCTCTCCGACTTTTTTCTCTCCTCCTCCGCAAAAACTCCTCCTCCGCTCCTCAAATCGGCCGCTCTCCTCCTCCAATCCGCCGCTCTCCTCCTCCTCCTCCTCAAATCGGCGCCGGCGTCCGCTCTCCTCCTCCTCCTTCCCCTCCTCCTCCGGCCGGCCTCCTCCTCCTCCTAAAGAAAATCATGCCGTAAGTTTTTTTGTTTTTTTGTTTTTTTTTTTCAATTTATTTTAATTGTATAATTTAGGTATATAATTTAGATATTTAATTATGTGTTAAATTGTTATATATATTGGTTATATGTATAAATTGTTAGATTAATTATATATATAAATTTGCAGATTAATTATATAAATTGTTATATATTTGTTAATATTGGTTATATGTTAATGTATATTTTAATTGTTATATATAAATTGTTAAATTAATTATATATATATATATAAATTGGTAGCCTAATTATATAAATGGTTATATTTATGTTAATATATAAATGGTTATTTGTATGTATATATATGTTAATGATGAAATATAGTTATATTTGTATATAAATGGTTATATTTATGTTAATGGTTAGTATTATTTAAAATTAGTTAAAATTTAAATATTAATTTGTTAGTATGTTTTAAAATATGTTAGTATTATTGGTTATTATATTAATTAGAATTTGTTATTTAATGTAATATAATTTAATATTAATTAATGTATTAATGTCTCAAGCTCCAGATGGCCGATGCATTTAGATAGTTATTCGGAGGCCGTCGTTCCAGATCTAGGGGTTCTGGAAGTTCTGGCGGATCCAGAGACTCCGAGAGGACCCTTAGCCAGCCTGAGAGGACCACCAGCCAGCCTCAGAGGATCGATTCATCCCAGCCGCGGAGGAGTGTGAGCAACCGGCACCAGACCCTTTTATCGGCGGGGCGGCCGTCAAGCAGTTCACGTCCCCCTCTCCGGCCAGATCCTCCGAGATGTAGTACGCAACTATTTCAGGACGACATAGCTCCAAACGTTCATCAGGTCCGTATGCCTGAGGTTCATCGGGAGCCGATGACAAGTCCTGCGCCGTCTGCTGCTGACTCTACTGAGGGGCCTACTCTCCCTAATTAGTTGTACCTGCCATACAACATTTCTGCCATACCCGAGGTCGACGAGCGTGGTGTGCCCATATGACCTGCTAGGCCTCAGTACGTGAGTGTTGCGGAGGCATACCATCATGAGCCATTTGAGAGACCTGAGCTCCTGATTTCGGCGAGATTAAAAGGAAAGTCGACAGACGGGTCATCGAGTTCAGGTAACATTTGATTTTATTAATTAAATGTTTTATTAAAATTAACGCACTAATATTTAATTTTATTAACCAATCGTCGTTTATGTGATAGGGACCGCCGCTAGCAGTTCAAGCAGGAATACGAGAGGTGTCATATGTTTTGATACGCTCAGGAAAACTGTTGAGAGCAGGGGGAGGATCCAGATCAACGAACCCCCTAATCATGATGTTCAGGGGAAAAAACGCAGCGATTACGCGGGTTGCGTGGGAGCACTAATTAGGGATAGAGTCCCTATATTGTGGACACGGTGGGCTGATGTGCCGGAAGAGATCAAGAGGGAGGTCAACAACGCGACGTCGGTGAGTAATTTAAAAAACTTAATTTCTTTATCGTAATATTTAATAATTTTCGGTATTGTTATAATTTTAAAACTAATAAAATATTATCTTTCAGGCATACTTCAAGATTGCCGAACACAAGCAGGCTTGGGCGTACGCGATGCAGAACTCGAGGTACGTTGAGAATTCCTCATCTTATAATTTGAAATATTTTATGATATTAATAATATTTCTAATGCACTTTTGTTTTTTTCCGTAGTTTTAAAGAGTGCAAGAACGAGCTCCGTACCCACTTTACCGAATACGACAAACATGGTCGTATGGGTACTCCAAGAGAGTTCATGTTCAGGGAGTACGAGTGGCGTTGGTTGAAGTCAGTAGACTTCAACAACCCAGTTATGCAGGTAAATACTAAACTTAACTATAAATGTTTATTTTGTTAATATTTTAATTATTAGTTTAATTATTTTATAATTATTACACTAATATTTTTTGATGCATTTTTCTAATATTTTATTATTTGTTTGAAGGAACGGTCTCGGATAAACTCTGCGAACCGCCGCCGTAACACAACCCCCCATCATGGTGGTTCTAGGCCATTTTCACAATATCAAGAGGAGACGCTTAGAGATCATCCTTTAAGCAACCCGTACGTAGAGACGTTCAAGAAGGCTTATCCATTAGTGACAGAAGAGCTTGTAAGTCGTTGATTACGATTTTAAAATTTTAATTATTAATTTTACTTAATTATATATTTGTTAGAATATTAATTATTTTTTTCCCGTTCAATTAGGAGAGGGTGAACCGGGCTTAAGAAGAAGTGTTGCAGGAAGTAGTTCGGGAGACACAACCGAAAATTTCAGAGGAAGATCTGCAAGAAGCCTGAGCCAGGTCGACCGATCGAATGTCCAAACTGCAGCGAGGATATTAGACGCAGCCTTCCCAGAACGGTCAAACAACTACTACTGTCGGGGTTTGGGAAGTTCTGGAATAGGGGTCCTGAAGACCACTAAGGGAGCTCAAAAGAGGGGAGGCGGGGACACCCAACAGATGAGGGGGGAAATGCAGAGATTGGCAGAAGAAAATGCAAGATTGGCGGCCCTGTTCCAGAGATCACAGGAGCAACAACGCAGAACACAGCAGTATCAGATGGAAATGGAGCGTTGGCATGCTGAATGCGAGAGAATTCGGCGACAGAACTACGCCGGCCAACAAAACTGGTAGAATGCTATGTTCGCGGCACAACAACAAGGCCTTGAACCCCCACTCCCGTTTGAGCTGTTAGATGAACCTCCAATGCCGAGAGCTCCCGAGTTCATTCAGCAGGATGACGAGCGTGATGGACAGTAGGATGGTGGCCAGGATGACGGGCATGCTGGGGATGACGTGGTGGACTTTAGTGCTTTAGGTGATGATTAGGGTTATATTTTATGTATATTGGAACAAATTAAATAAGTCATTTAGACGTGTTTCTTGTTGGTGTAAATACATGGATTGTCATTGTGAATTGCAGGTTGCTTGGAATGGTAATTTAGAAATTAATTTAATTTTTTTTCCCCAAAATGTAAGAATAGCCGACGATATTGGCATTATTTCGTCGGCTATAAGTGCTATAGCCGACGATTTTTACCAAATTTCGTCGGCTATAACTTTTATAACCGACGAAAATCACATTATTTCGTCGGCTATAACTAATTAATGCCTCTTAAAATATTAATATATTCCGACGAAATAGATGAAATCGTCGGGTATATTTCAGAATAAATAGCCGACGAAACAGAAGATATCGTCGGCTATAGTTTACGATATCGTCGGCCATACTCGAAAATATCCAAAGAATTTCGTTGGATATTTTGCCAAGGTTTGGTCGACAAAATTAATTTTCGTCGGTGATAATTTTGGAATGGCCGACGATTTCGTTATTTTCGTCGGCCATTCGTTTTACCGATGCCCTTTTACGGACGAATTATAGCCAACGAAAGTTTCGTCGGTAGAAGGAATAACAGACGAAAATTTGGCATAGTAGACGAAATTTTTTTCGTCGGCTATTCTGTCCGATCAGGTAGTGCTTGATAAAATGAAAGAATCAGAGAGATTCTCATGATTAATGTAAAAATCATGGGGAGGTGCAGACATCAGGGGGAGTCTAGCACTTACATGTTATTTTCAAATGTAATAGGTGCGTTGTGCTCTTTTTGTCTTTCGACCAAAGTTTTATTTTCTCCCATTGGGTTTTTGTTACTTGGCAAGGTTTTTAATGAGGCAACACCACATGCACCATTTTATCTCTGGCTCGGCACAAGAAGGAGTGTTGAAGGAAAAACACATTATGTGTCTTCGTCAACGTAACTGACGAGAGATAATTATATAGTCATTATTGTCATTAATGTATTTACTATTACCGTTGTAATATTCAACCTATATAAAGGGGATTAGCAATGAAATGAGTAGACCAATTCCGAT
The DNA here is from genome assembly GCA_963682095.1 of Potentilla sterilis. Lineage (NCBI taxonomy): Eukaryota > Viridiplantae > Streptophyta > Magnoliopsida > Rosales > Rosaceae > Potentilla > Potentilla sterilis. The sequence goes on from OY821761.1 coordinate 14,649,733, forward strand.
TTTCCTACAACAGAGTTGGCTTATTACAATAATTGTTTACTAAGAGTTAACCACCCATATATTTGTTTATGTTTTGGTTTAGTTATTTAATAGTTATGGTCAGGTGCCTTATGGTTAATGTAAACACACAGTTTATTATTATGGAAGGGCGCGCTACTGCGCAACCATATTATCCGAATGCGTTTTCCATAGTCTTTTGTCCTTTTTTTTTTTTAGCCTTTTGGCCTTTTAAAGTAGGTGCTTTAATGGTTATCTTTCTTTTATGGCTATATTTCTGATCTTCATGTGATTCTTTCCATCCAACGTAATTGGTGCTTCTAGCATTTTTCTCAATTGTACTTTGTTATAGGCTCTTTCATCTTCAATTTAACACCACCACCACCCACCCACACCCACACCCAGGGACGTAGCCACGTTGTGGGCTGAGCCCAACCGAGATTTGGGCTAAAAAACACCTAGGTATATATATTTATCCAGCCCTCAGCCAAAAAAAAAAAAAATTAAGAAACAGCCGCACTCTCTCTCGCAGAGTCGCAGTAGCAACTCTCCTCTTCAATTTGCATCTCTTCAGCCCTTGCCGCTTCACTCTATCAGTTCTAACCAGGGACGTAGCCACGTTGTGGGCTGGTTGGGCTACAGCCCAACCGAGATTTGGGCCAAAAAACACCTAGGTATATATATTTATCCAGCCCTCAGCCAAAAAAAAAAATTTAAGAAACAGCTGCACTCTCTCTCGCAGAGTCGCAGTAGCAACTCTCCTCTTCAATTTGCATCTCTTCAGCCCTTGCCCCTTCACTCTATCAGTTCTAACCCTTAATTCAGCCACCCAAGGTCCCAAATTTGTCAAGCCTTGCCGTACCTCAAGTCTTTATGCTTTCTTGTAGATTTGGCTAAAACTCCAAGGCTTAAAAGTATGAAGTTCCCTTCACTCTAGCAAATTTGGATGAAATTTATATTGGAAAATTAAAATTGATGAGCGTTTTGTTGGATTGACAGACGAATGCAATCCTTCCACAAGACCACAACCTCAAGTTCAGTCCTTGGCTTTCAAATATGAAGACCTGAAGGCTGAAGCTTTGGCTGATTGGCTCCAAATTGTGAGTTTTCAATCTCTGATCTTGTTTTATTTTGGTCGAAATAGGGCAGTGTTCCCTATATAAAATGGAGATGAGCTCTATTTGACATACATATTTGGGAGTTAGGAGTTAAGACAAATATGAAAACTTAACTACTGATCTTTAAGTTATTTCTTTAGAATTGATATTGAAATGTATCATAAATTTATAATCAAAGTTATATTGCTTTAATTTATATACATAATTCTAATAATGATACTTATATATATATATATATATATATATATATATATATATAGGTTTTGAATATAATGACGGATCACCGAAAGCCCAAGCGGTATAAAAATATTCTTTCATGGTTTACAAGTGAGACTCCTCCAAGTGGTAGTGGTAGTGGCAGTGGGAGTAGAAGTGGGAGTAGACATGCGACTGAGAATTCTGTAAATGATGTCCCTTTAGATTCTTCCCCATCTATACCAGTAGTAGAAGAGTGTCATAATGAAAGAATTGAGAGAGTTGAAATTTTTGATATTACATCTCTTGAGCGTGATCCAGGAATAAGAAATCCAATATTCATGTACCCTTTGAATGATCATGACAATATTCGCAGAGCTTATGTGGTTTTAGGACCTTATCAACCTAAGTTAAGCAATTATCCATCTTCTTTTGATGGAGGTCAAGGTTGAAAATTTAACTATAAATGGTTTAAGGATTGGCCTTGGCTTGAGTATTCTGTAAAGAAGGACAAAGCATATTGCTTCCCTTGTTTCTTGTTTGATAAACATCCATCCCATCATCCAGCATTTACTGAGTATGGCTTTCAGGGTTGGAAGAATGTTATGTCGAAGCACTCTGGTATGGTTGGTCATATAGGAAGCTTAAATTCACCACATAATGATGCCATGCATAAGTGGGAGACTCTAAGAAACCTATCTAGGCATATTGAAAGAGCCATTTACACACAATCATCACAAGAAATAGCAAATCACCGTCTCCGGCTTATTACTACTATAGAGAGTGTGAGGTTGTTAGCTAACCAAGGATGTGCTTTTAGAGGGAATGATGAGTCGGCAGATTCATCTAATGGTGAAAATTTTACTGCAGTTCTAAAGTCTTTTGGGAGGATGAATATAGAAGTTCAGAAAGTCTTAGATAATGCTCCTGCAAATGCTAAGTACACTTCTCCAGTAATTCAAAGACAAATTGCAAACATTCTTGGTAACAAAGTTAGAATCAAGATTCGTGATGAAGTTGGATTAGCCAAATTTTGTATTCTCGTTGATGAAGCGGTTGATGCATCTAATAGGGAGCAAATGGCTATTATACTTCGATTTATTGATTGTCATGGGTTTGTTAGAGAAAGATTTTTCAAAGTTATAAGTGTTGCAGACACTTGTTCTCAAACTTTGAAAAATGAGATATCTAATGTCCTTGCTGAAAACAATCTTCTAGTACAGAATATGTGTGGTCAAGGATATGATGGTGCTAGTAACATGCGTGGTGAATATAATGGTTTACAGGCTTTGTTTCGTGAAGAGTGTCCATATGCATATTATGTGCATTGCTTTGCTCATCGTTTGCAATTGACATTGAATGCTGCAGCTAAACGAGTGCATGACATTTGGGAATTATTTTCTACTCTAAATTTTATTGTGAATTTTGTTGATTCTTCTGCAAAACGGCATTCAGCTCTAAAAGTTACTAGAGAGGAAGAAATTGCAGATTTAGTGGCTACTAGCAAACTTGAGACAGGTACAGGGGCTAATCAGGCTTACACTTTGCAACGAGCAGGGGCTACTCGTTGGGGTTCACATCTTCGCTCTATATCAAGTTTGATTACACTATATGGAGCTACTACCAGGAAAAATACCTTAGGCGACGAAATATAAATAGTTTCATCGCCTAAGAGTTCTTAGGAGACGAAAAAAAATTCGTCCTCTAAGCTAGAAATTTCGTCACCTAAGACTATTCTTAGGCGGCGAATAATTATTTTCGTCTAAGAGAACACTTTAACGACGAAAATTAATTTCGTCGTCTATGCATTTTCTTAGGTGACGAAAAAAAATTTCGTCACCTAAGGTTTTTACTTAGGTGACGAAAAAAACTTTCGTTGCCTAAGATCTTTACTTAGCTGAAGAAAAAATTATTTTTCGTCGCCTAAGTATTTAACCTAGGTGAGGAAAGTGAATTTTCGTCGCCTAAGAAAACACAAAGACGCCGACAAATATTTGTCGTTAGAGTTATTTTCTAACACGACGAAAATTATGTTTTCGTGGCCTAAGATTTACACTTAGACGAGGAAACCATTTTTTCGTCGCCTAAGTGTGCATCTTAGGCGAGGAAAGTACCATTTCGTCGCCTAAGTAAATATTAGGTCAATATTATTTAAACTTATCTCTCTCTATGGGGAGCCATAGTATCGGGAGGTAAAAGTTTCCAAATTTTTACATGGATAATTAGATTTCATCTATATGAGAGTTTAATATTTAGAAGAGTCGACCAAACAAAGTCATCTAAAAGTGCGTAATAGCGTTTTCGTGTGATAAGTTTTATGAAAATATGGTTGACCATTTGGAGATTTCGCTGGTTATGTTGGATTATAGTTTCCTCAAGATAATAAAACTGGGCTTATTAATTTTTTTTTGTATTAATTAATAAATATATATGTATATTTGGGGTCCGAGTCGACCAAATGCACCTATAAACTCGTCGCAAAATTTTAAACACATTAAAATTAAGCCGCCTAGCTATAGATTTTAAAAAAAAGGACTTTTACTTAGACCACGAAATAATCAGTTTCGTCACCTAAGTTCTTACTTAGACGACGAAATAAAAAGTTTCATCGTCTAAGTAAGAACTTAGGCGACGAAAATAGCTATTTCTTGGTCTAAGTAAAAAACCCTAAACACATTAAAATTAAGCCGCAAATAGATTTAAAAAAAATTATTTTCTCTTAGACCACGAAATAATCATTTTCGTCGCCTAAGTTTTTACTTAGGCGAGGAAACCATTTTTTCGTCGCCTAAGTGTGTATCTTAGGCGAGGAAAGTATTATTTCGTCACCTAAGTAAACTTATCACACAAATACGGTATTACGTACCTTTAGATGACCTTGTTTCATCATTTTTTCGTCGCCTAAGTGTGTATCTTAGGCGAGGAAAGTATTATTTCGTCACCTAAGTAAACTTATCACACAAATACGGTATTACGTACCTTTAGATGACCTTGTTTCATCGACTCTTCTAAAAATTAAACTCTCATATAGATGAGACGTAATTATCCATGTAAAAATTTGAGAACTTTTATCTTCCGATACTATAGCTCCCCATAGAGAGAGATAATTATAAATAAGGTTGACCGCATCGATCGGGGCTCTAATTTTATCGGATTTAAGTGATTTTTTTACCATCATCGTATTTCATCATAACGATCAAATGCTATTTCATATCGTTTTTCAAAATTTGACTTCTTTTATATAGTTGTTTCGAAAAGTTGTACACTTGAGTATAATCTACTAATCAAGTTATACCGCATTAGTAAACATGTTGTCATTATAATGGCTAAATTCACAAAATAAAATTTTTTACCGTCTGATGTGATCGTTATAGTTAAATTTGAGTAGAGTATAAAAATCAACTCTTTTCGTGAACGTTCGATGCTCGACCGAAACGGTCAACCATATTTTCATAAAACTTATCACACGAAAACGCTATTACGTACCTTTAGATGACCTTGTTTCGTCGACTCTTCCAAACATTAAACTCTCATATAGATGAGACGTAATTATCCATGTAAAAATTTGGGAACTTTTACTACCCGATACTATGACTCCTCATAGAGAGAGATAAGTTTAAATAAGGTTGACCGCATCGATCGGGACTCTAATTTAGTAGGATTTAAGTGATTTTTTTACCATCACTGTATTTCATCATAACGATCAAATGCTATTTCACAGTGTTTTTCAAAATTTGACTTCTTTTATATAGTTGTTTCGAAAAGTTGTACACTTCAGTATAATTTACTAATCAAGTTATACCGCATTAGTAAACATGTTGTCATTATAATGGCTAAATTCACAAAATGAAAATTTTGACCGTCTGATGTGATCGTTATAGTTAAATCTGAGTAGAGTATAAAAATCAACTCGTTTCGTGAACGTTCGATGCTCGATCGAAACGGTCAACCACATTTTCATAAAACTTATCACACGAAAACGCTATTACGTACCTTTAGATGTCCTTGTTTCGTCGACACTTCCAAACATTAAACTCTCATATAGATGAGACGTAATTATCCATGTAAAAATTTGGGAACTTTTACCACCTGATACTATGGCTCCCATAGAGAGAGATAAGTTTAAATAAGATTGACCCAATCGATCGGGGCTCTAACTTTGTCGAATTTAAGTGATTTTTTTACCATCACCGTATTTCATCATAACGATCAACTGCTATTTCACAGCGTTTTTCAAAATTTGACTTCTTTTATATAGTTGTTTCGAAATAAGTATTTCGTCGTCTAAGTAAAAACTTAGGCCACAAATTTATATTTTTCGTCGCCTAAGTAAAAAGAATTTTCTGAAAATCTATTAGCGGCTTAATTTTCCGCCAATAAATTTTACCAAAATTTGAAATAATCTTAGGAGACGAATATGGGTTTTTCGTCGCCTAAGTAAGTGACTTAGGAGACGAATTGTGTATTGTCGTCGCCTAAGTTAAACCAATACAAACCCTGCTAAAAACTCCCCCTCTCTCTCTCGCTCTTTGTGCCGCCCCCTCCCTTTTCTCATCTCTCTCACACACAAACAAAATACAAAACAACTACCCTATCGCAAACTCCCTATCGCCCACTCGCCTTCAGTGCTCCTCGTCTCCCCTCTTATCTCCGCGCCTCCTCCGACCGCCTCCCCTCTCGCCTCAAGCCCGATGACGACCTCACCTCTTTCTCATTCTTTTCTAAATCATTTGGCATCAGGTACGTTATGTGACTCCTCTCTACTCTTCTTCTTCTTCTCTCCTGATTAAGCTAAGAACTTAAGATGGCTGTGATTTTGTGAACTTGTAATTTAGATTGAGTTATGGTTTAATTGAATTGAGTTACGGGTTTAATTGAATTGAGTTATGGCTTATAGTTAATCATATGATGGAAAGCTCTGAAGAGCAGAGCCGGGTGCCGTAGGCCCGGATCGTATCGGACTGCGCCAAGCGGTGGTTTCAGGACACGCTCAATTTGACTAAGCGTGGTGACACCGCAATGCAGGTGTTGGTGGGACAGTTGTATCACAGTGGCTATGGTGTTCAGAAAAACCTGAAAATGTCCATTTTTTAATTTGGTTTAGCTTCAAGTTCATATCTTTTTCTTCATTTTGTTTTATGGAATTGTTGGGTTTTGAGCTCAGTTTTGCGATATTTTCATATTGGAAATTGGGTGCATAATGATTATGATTATGTAGTATATGAGTTTAGAAAATGTGATTTTATAAATCTGATTTAGTGCAATGAAGCATTTGATGATTTAGGCCTTTTGTTTTCTCGTGAACAAATGAGACTGTGAGCTATATCATGTTTAGGATTTTATCTTTCCTTCTTTTGAAACTTGTGAGGTGTGCATTCTGAATGTTGGTTGTTTGTACGTTAGGGACATGCTTGGATCAGTAGAGCTTCAAGAAGTCGAAGAGCGGTTTGTAAAGTAAGCGGGAAGCAACCAGGTACACTCTGTCTCTTCCACCAAATGAGGCATTGCTACGTCAGTATCTTTTCCTTCGGAAGAGTTAGGCTTTTATGTTTATGTTCTGATAATTAATACTTGTTTCATTTCTGCTGTGGTTTGTATAAGTTTGCATGTGTTTGTGAAATTGGCAATTAAGACCTTTCAATTTGATGTGGATCCCTCTGTTCATGGTATTCTCGTGCAACTTCCTCTGCCACAAGTAATTTCTTAATCTGTGTCAATACTCCTTTATTCAGTCTTCATTACATGCATATAGAATTGAAGTCATAGATTGTTTTCCAAATCTTCTCTCTGTGATATTGATTTATATTTTTGTTATGTTCTACCTCTTTCGAAGAATGTCATTATCTGCTGCATGCTAGTTTCTACTTTGACTAGTGTGTGGAGGCATTTGGTACTAAACTGCATTTACCTTGAAGATTAGATACTTTCTTGCTACTTACAGTTTAATATGTTTCTTGTGGTTCATGATCTGCTCCTTCAGAATTGTTAGCAAGCAGGTTTGTTGAACACTCCCATCTATTTTGAGTTTACATTTTGCTTAATAAAAAAACAAAATATTCGGCCTCTCTTTAAAAAGCATTTCCTCTATTCTGAAGTTTACATATTGTCCACAATGTTTCAGTTCATGCTCCTAGGCATTATCTTCATGTGGCAAGAAAGAAATACAGTCTAATGAGGCAACAGTGAAATGAAGATATTAAAGATTAGCAGCTCCCCATTTCATAGAGTTACAGCAGTTAGTGATAGGTGAACAATTTTACTATTTTTCGTTCAAGTATTTAACTTTCATCTTTGAGAGGAATATATAATATAATTGATCTTTTTTCCTTCTAGTGTATATGTTTCTCTTAATATTGGGTATCTAATCTCAATTTGTACAAGTTTTTCTCAAGTTCATTGGCATTTTTTGACATAATAATGTATTGTAAGTTTGTAACAATTAAAGATTCTATTCTGCTAGGCTTGTATAGAGTTATACCGAGTCTGTTGGTTCGGACCATTTTTTTATTTATTTTTAAATGAAACTACTTAGGCGACGAAGAAGGAAAAATTCGTCACCTAAGTTTTCTAGTAAGCCGACGAAAAATTAACTTTTTGTCGCCTAAGTAGTTTAAATAAAAGAAAAATAAATAAATAGAGAATAACTTAGGCGACGAAAATTAGGTTTTCCTCGCCTAAGTGTATTACTTAGGCGACGAAACTCAATTTCTTCTTCACCTAAGTGGTACACTTAGGCGACGAAAATGTTGATTTTCGTCTCCTAAGCCACCAACTAAAGTGACGAATTATTGATTTTCGTCTCCTAAGCTACGGACTAAGGTGACGAATTTTTTATTTCGTCGCCCAAGCTCTTTTAAGGAGACGAAATATTTCGTCATCTAAGAACGATATTTCGTCGCCTAAGTATTTTCTAAGACGACGAAATAATAATGTTTCGTCGCCCACTTACTTAGGCCACATTAATCTTTAGACGACGAAACTTAGGCGACAAAATTTTCATCACCTAAGCACTTAGGCCACGAAAATCCTTATTAGGTGACGAAAATTTTTCGTCTCCTAAGATTTTCAGTGTTGTAGTGAGCTACCGGGACGACTCTTGCAGATTTGGTTTCAAATGGAAGTTATAAGGTACAAGGAGAAGCAAAGAGTGCTAGTAAGGCTATGAAACGTTTTGATTTTGTGTTTTGCTTGCTTTTGATGCATGATGATTACTGATTTTCTTTGTCAGTCATTGCAAAAAAAAGCCATAGACATTTTGAATGCTCTAAACTTTCTTTCAATCACAAAATCAAAGCTTCAGGATATGAGAGATGCTGGTTGGGATAACTTGATTACAAATATAGCATCATTTTGCTCCAAGTATGATATTACTATGCCTGATATGTCTGCTCCTTACAAGAAAGGTATAAGGGCTTGTGAACAGGGTATTACAAATGAACATTATTATCAGGTGTATATACTTAATGCTGTAATAGACTTCCAATTGGCAGAATTGGATAGTAGATTTACAGATGGTTCGTTAGAGCTTCTTGTTCTTAGTGCTACATTTGATCCTCGAGATAATTTTGTTGCATTTAAATCTGAAGATGTTTGCAGTCTTGCTTTGAAGTTTTACAATGGTGATTTTACACCATCTGAGTTGTTTTCTCTAAATATGGAGTGTGGGTATTTTTTAACAGATATTCAAAGGGATCCAAGATTTGCCAAAACAGCTTCTCTTTCTGTTTTGTGTCGCCGGTTAGTTGAATCAATAAAGTCGGCATTCTTTCTTATGATTTATAGGTTGATTTGTCTTGTGTTGACTCTGCCAGTTTCTACAGCCACAACAGAGAGAGTTTTTTCTTCTATGAACATTATAAAGAACAACCTTCGAAATAAGATGGAAGATGATTTTCTTGATGATTTGATGGTTCTCTACATTGAGAAAGAGTTTGCCAATAGTATTGATAATGATTCTGTGATTGATGAGTTTGAAAAACTTGGGCCTTGAAGGGTTCGATTCAGTTAGAATTTCTTGTTGTTTTCTAATATATTTTGCTTGTAAGTTTTAGTTTATGAGGTTTTTGGTTTTATGTCCCCCTCATATGCTTTTAATGAAGGCATGAGGATGAGCCTCCTACTAGGTTCAAAACCTCAAACAAATATTCACAAGTGCGCAAATTTTTTATATAGCTAAAGTTAGCCCAACCCAGTTTTTGATCCTGATTACACCCCCCCCCCCCCCCCCCCCCCCTCAGAAGAAGGCTATGATGAATGTGTTAACTGGCAAAATTTAAAGACAATTTCTGATCACTCAAATGGATCTAGGCCGGGCCGAACTATGCATAGCAACATAAAGTTGTTTTTATTGGTCCATAACTAAACTATTTCTCAAGAGAAAGTAAACTTTGAGTAATCTGCAAACATTTTAATTATTTTGCATGCTTAAGCACATTGAAACACATAAAACAAAATAAATCAAGCAATATGTACACGCGTGAGCGCAGTCCTTCCACACGCGCATCACGGGGGCAGAAAGACTAGTAAGAGAACAATAAGAACATTCTCTTCAAATTTTATATCTATTAATTGTAAATCTAGGGGCATAAGAGTAACAAATTGAAAGCTTTTCACCAACAATAATTTTGTTTTATTAAAATAAAATAAAAAAACAAATGAAAAACTAATGATCAGATTAAAACCTACTAGAAGATGCAAGAAATGAACATCTAGAGAGGGTACATCACTTATGAGTAGATACACTATTAATAGTCACTTAACAGGAAATTCTAAGAAGAGGTTTATCTAAAAACTCAACCATATCACTGCGCAATACTTGTCACCTATACAATCCGCGTGTCTTATTCTCTTTCAATAAAATATCGGAAAAAGCGATATTTTGACAGGAGAATAGCGGTTGATGTGGAGCCTTTTGGTGGGATTAGTTTTTCACGTAAGTGCTAATAATAGTTTTACCCGTCTTTAATAACCTCCAAAATCTCACACCATGCAAAAATACATCTAAATTTTAATTACTGAAAGTAACTTGCTTAAGATTAAAATTCGGGCAATTGTGCAATTGGTGGTTATAATCCTGAAAATCCTAGATTACAATGAAATTTTGTACTAAATGTGTGTCATTTACTTACACCTTGTGATTATAATCCTGAAAAATCTAAAATGGATAACATTTACTTCCTTCCAAACTAACTAAATGTTATGCATTTTAGAGTTGAAGAAATGAGTTTAAGTCACAACTAAATAACCTATTTCTGACATAGTTGAGAACAAATGACAACTTATAACACAACATACACATTTTTTTTCATAATCATGCATTATATATGATAATCTACATGAAGTTCATACATTTTCACAGTACGTGAAACCTAAGTAATAAAGGTTTTCAAAACTTAATTTGTAATATTTCCTTAATAAAGGTAACTTCTATAAGTTTACAGTATATATAAGTTGAATTTAGCCTTTTAAGTTTAAACTACTAGCTTGAGATCTTATGTAATTAAAGACATAATTATATATTAGTTTTGTTAGACTATTGGGAGCCTCTAGCGTGAGATATATGAACAAATTAAATTAAAGTGTTTGGAGCGTACTAAAATAGATGCAATATGTACATGTATAAGAAGGTGGATAATAAAAATGAGAGTTAATTAATTAGCCTGTTTAATTAGCTAGTGATGGTTGGATGCATGATGCATGCATGCAATAAGTAACCCGAATAATACATGTTAATTATTAACCTGGTTATAAACAAGGCTCATCTATGCATTTTTATTTTTCATCATATCATATTTCAATCATCATCAGAGAGGTTCATCTATGATCAACTGTTTGTTGTTTTCATAATTTTTTTTATATTTTTTTTAATCAAATATTGTTTTCTTAATTTGATACTCTAAACACGCTGATACTGCATTATCATTATTGTCGTTACTTCATTCATTCTACATTATTCTCCCAATTCATTTTAAGGTAAACAAAACTTCCAACCTACTTGTGAACCAAACCATGAATCAAGTGCCGGCCAAACTATAAATCCAGTTAAGTGCTGTCTTTTTGTACATTTTAAATGGTCGCAAAGACGAAACCATTGTTAATGGTCTAATGATTCTTGCCTAGCTAATTAGATAAGCTCCACAACCTATATTCGAACTTCGAAGCTGTCAGACCGACTAGTCACTGTGCTATTTCACATTCACCGATAGATTAATTTTCTGAGTCTAAAAATGTCTTTCAGGTACCCTAATATTGTCAACAACAAAACAAATAGACGAGGAATATGGCTGAAAATCAAAACAGGCACTTTGCACTCTTCACTAATTTCACTAGTAGGTATAGACTAGTAGTAAATTAATTAATTAGGTCTTTTGCACTCGTAGACTAATTTTCCACACTACTATGAAGTTGATTTATCTGTAAACTAGCTACGTACTTTGTCAAGCCAATTATTAGAATGCACCTTAAGTATGATAAACTACTTAAACAGATTCTCTAGCTAGCTTTATGCGACTGTGGACGGCTACTGTTCACCTAACACAAATATTCATACACATGTCGAGTCCAAAACAAAGTCTTCATGTTCGTTCATCAACTGCTACATCAGTAGCTAGCTAACCTTTGTTCATCAGAATATATATGCAACTCATCTATAGTTTATCAGTTAATCTAGCTAGCTAATACAGAATCTCTGTCTCTAATAATCGATTCTAGTTCTTCCTAAACAATGTTCCCAATTAAGCAAAATCATTATTGAACCACTGCTGGTTTATATTATACCAACTCTCATTCTATTTTTGGTGGGATACCTGCCACCTGGTTTGCCAGAATCTGCTTACTTGGAGACATACATACCTAAAATACACACACATATGTATATATATACGTACCTTGTATACTATAGTATTATACCATACCAACTCTGAAAACGAAGTAACGAACACAAAAAAGAAATTAAATGATTGATGTGAGCAGTGAAGCTGCATGAAAATAATGCAGCAACACAATTATTTTACAGATGATTAAACTGCTGGCATATATAATTCTGGGAGAGAAAAAAAAAGATCATAGGGTTCCTATCAATGACAGCTCTTCTGGACCTTGTGGGTAGGGCGAAACACATACATTGCTTACTGGCATGACAGCAAGCAGTAGATGAAGTCTTATGTTATTAAGGATCTCATATAATCGTTACTGAATTATTACCAAATCATGCAGGATGTAGGACATTTCTTAGTTCAATTTTACCCCAAAGAAATATTATTTTACTAATCATTTTAATTTAGTGATCGTTTTATCGTTTTTAAACTCGGTCTTGAGTTGCTAAATACTCGATATTTATTTACATATATTCATTAAGTATGGGAGACTGATTCTTTTGGCCGCCATCTACTCCTGCTGAAACCTCTCATTGTCATTTGGCATACATATTTTCAACTTAATATGCAGAATATTAATCTGAGAGCAACTTATTAATTTTAACTAGAGCAATTATCACTCACAGTCTCTTCCTATATATTAAGTAAAAGCATGCAGGATTAGAACGTTAATTAAGTCGACCTTACACATAAACCTACCGTCAATTGTCAACTAATGGAGATTGTGAACTAAAATATTCAAAAGCCTCCAGCATTGTCATCAGATTATAATCCCAAAAACAAAAATAAAATTTCTAGGTACTCGATCAATTTTGATCTTTATCCACTTTCCTCAGTTAAATCTTCCTATTTTTAAGGGGGATTGATAAGTTTTGTCAACTTAAAACATGCCAGATGATGATGTTTATATTGCAGTGCTGGAGCTACACTTGTAATTCTTATTTATAACCCAAAACATGGAAACTATCATGATCTAATCCAACTTATTAATAACATTGTTTCCTTGTTATAAAGAAATTGGGTGCTAAGTGTCCATTTTGTAGATCTATTTGAACTGTCATGTTTCCATGCATGATATGTGTCCTTGTTAATGTGGTTGTATTTCATTAGCCTTGTCTTTACTCAATCCTCATGTATCCACAAATCACACATGACTGTTTGTTTTGCATCATTGCTTATAACAAAGTACACCAACTTCATACAATTATACAATTGTAGACTAGTTTTATAGGTATTGGATTGAATAAGAAACTCCGCATTTGAATTTCAAAGCAGAGCCATGTTTTAAATAAGATTTATGTTTATAATTGTGTGAAACGAGTCATGTCAATATATCAGAATCTGAAATCAAAATGGACTAATCTATGTTGTTCAAGTGTCAATTTTAGATCACATGTAGTAATCTAACGCAGTGACATGAAAAAAAATCGGTTGATTATGGTGCAAACAAGAAACCAGCTGACAAAATTGATCATCTCCCCACCATATCTATAAGCCCTTTTCTCTGTTTCACAATCTCTTCAAAAGCAAGCAGAAATGTAGAATAAAGAAGAGGTAGAGGATGATGTCCAGCGCTATGGAGTCAAATCACCAAGGCAATTTCACGTGAAGTGGCTTTATCTAACAACAGCTCTATATTTCTATATTATGCTTTTCATAATTTATATACATAAACATGTGAAGTAACTGTACATGTTTGATAAAAATTGAATTTAAGTAAGAATGTTTCCAACAACCCCCCTTAAACCCTAACGACTTCTTGTAGAGATGGAATCATGGGGTGAAACTGAGAAGGAACTGTCAAACTCATATTCCAGATCCTCAAAACCCCAGAACTCATCATGCTCTTCTTCTTCCTCCTCAGGCATCTTCCACCTCTCTTTGTCTATTTCACCTTCTAATTCCATTACCTCCAACACCTGCAAATGGTAGCAGAGTTTCTATTAATGAATGTCGATTATTCCCAGCATTGCATTCCAACTGCAACTCATAACAAGACAGTATTTGCAATTTTACATACCTAACTACTTTATTTGATATGTGCTCTAATTATTGCACTCTACAGTAGTGTTCAAAAAGTAAGAGAAACCAAAGAACTATTTGCTATTTCTAAATCATAACAACCACATTAGCTAGTAGGCCTACAAAGCTCACTGATTAGATCAGCTGACTGCAAGTATTAGTGAGAAGGGTATTGCATGATTAACTTATCAATCAATGAATAGGAATAAGGTAATGGTGAAATAAATGAAGGACCATCTCTTCTTTAATGTTTCTATTTTGTCTGTGAATGGGAAGAATTTTCTGCATTTTCATGGTGCAAAATTTGCAACTTTAAGCACTCTGTGCAAACGAAAAAGACAACTGCAAATTGACATGGCTCATACAATAATGAGTCAAATTAGGACCCACACTTAATCATTTTAAAGTTTAACTCTTAATCTTTCTAAATTGCGTAGGTGATAGTTCCATGTTTTATCACATATATTATGGTTTGGTGGAATAGAACCATTTCTTTTTGTTTTTCGATACTATGATTTGCGTGGAAAACCAATGCACTGCTACCAACTCCCAGAAAAGAAAACTCCCATGAAAGAAACTAAATCTAAGTTTCTTCATTTCTGGTAATAACTGGTGAAAAAAGAAGAAGAGTCATTACGGCAAACTACCATATAAAATTTGGCAAACCATAACCAGTTAGGCTACTCTGTATAGAGAGACTAAAACATTTAGGCAGTAATACCAATAGTTAAGTTAGTTGGCTGGTCAACTAGAAGATTACTATTGGCCTAATCAACATGACACACAAATATCTACAAATGATACGGTATTCTGCTTGGATTATGTATAGTTTATTGAGAAAGATTAAGGGCATTTAATTATTGAATACAATTAACCTGATATTGCCAGTTGTTCAATGAGACTATATGATAAGGTTTATTTATATGTGAAAATGTATATATCATATAGAGACAACATGGTACTTTATAATTAGATAATACAATTTGAAACGCATTTTACGGACCACGGTAGGCATAATCACTAATAGGGATTTGCCACACCAATGTAGTAAGTCATGCTTAATTCTATTAGAGATGTGATCCATAATTTAATTAGCACTACTCGATATGTAATACGTACCTCGCTCA
This sequence comes from Potentilla sterilis, assembly GCA_963682095.1. NCBI lineage: Eukaryota > Viridiplantae > Streptophyta > Magnoliopsida > Rosales > Rosaceae > Potentilla > Potentilla sterilis. Next base: position 14,665,066 of record OY821761.1, read on the forward strand.
TGGTAGGACGCCATGTTGGCGATGCTCGAATGCAAAGAGATCCTGCAAAAGCAAGTCTTTTCAGCTGTGTAACATCATAGACCCCTCTAAGCCTTGGATCTACTAGCTGATCAATCTCTCCCTGGTTTAATATTGGTTTTGCCTGTTGATTGTTGAACGTCAGATTTAAAGTTGAACAGAACTACAACAAATGCATATAATCAAAACCCAATAATTAATCACCTAGTCTTAGTACTCAAGAAGAAACCCCACAAGCCAATTATTCCTTTCTGAAAAATGAACACCTTGAAATAGACTAAATCAAATTATAATTGTTCTTCAAGATTGTCATTACCCAGCTATGTAAGCTTTGGTGAGATCCATCCACTGGTTTCCTGCCTGTGATGAGCTCTAATAAAATAACTCCAAAAGCAAAGACATCTGTTTTCTCATCCACAATTCCATGCATATAGTACTCAGGTGCCAAGTGCCTGCACAGTATATTAAACATCAGAAACAATTAGGATTCAAATCACTGGTTTGAATACTAAAAGCTTGAAGGATTACTTACCCAAAGGTCCCTTCAATTGGAGCAATTGAGTGATGAGTCCATTGTGATGGAAGCCATTTTGCTAGTCCAAAATCAGATATCTGTGATATCTCAAACGAAAAGCAGCATCAAATTCAATGCATTTACAAACCCATTTCAATTAAAGATGAACAAGCTGTGACTCTAATGTGTGTACCTGTGGTTCAAAATCTACAGTCAATAGTATATTTGTGGACTTAATGTCCCTGTGAATTATCCTCCTCTGGCAGCCCTTGTGCAAGTAATGGAGGCCTCTACCTGTCCCAATAGCTATCTTATACCTTGTTTTCCAATCCACAGGTGGCAAATTCTCATCTGAAACAATGATTTCCATGGAGAATCAAAAAGAATTGTGTGAGACAAAAACACTCATAATGAAAGGTACCAGAACAAAAAGAATCAAAATTGTTGTGGTATGTTTACCATGGAGAAGAGAAGCAACAGAGCCTCTGGAGGAGAAACGGAAGATGAGATAGAGGCCATTGTCAATGCAACAACCCACAAGCGACAACACATTTGGATGGCAAACATGTCCAATAGTTCCAATCTCATTCAAGAACTCCTTCTCCTTCCTTTCATCAGTCACAGTTTTTGTGATCCTCTTCACAGCAATTTCCTCATTACCTTTCAAAACCCCTCTATACACCTCTGCATATCCTCCTTTCCCAACCAAATTCTCTGAAACCCACAACACAGAATATGAATTTCACTCACCCAACAAAAACCCAGAAAGAGAAAACCTTTGAAGCAGAGACAAACCTGAGCTGAAATTATAGGTGGCATCTGAAATCTCTTCAAAGGAGAAGCATTTCCATGTGGGTCTTGGAGATAGCTCTATAGCTTCAACATTCTTGAGGCTTTCATTGCTCTCTTCAACATTACAGCACACACTTGGTGGGCTTGCAACTTCTTCCAAGCTTCTTCTTTTGAGTGAGAACAGCCTTTTAAGGCTGTTTGTTCTAATGTATTTCATTTCTGGCTTCAAAAATATCCAAACTTGAAACTAAGAAACAAAATCTATAAAAGCAGCTGAAGTACTTGAAACAGAAAACAAAACTGAACCCAAGTTCTATCTCTCTCTTTCTCCCTGTCTCAAATTAAAGAGGGGAGCTTGGGATGTCTGTACTTCCTTATATTTGGTTCTAAGGTGTGGGACTCTGGAGGAATGATGGTTCTGCATGCATTGGATAAATACTCATAGAGAGAGAAGAGAGAGAAGAGAGAGAGATGACAAGAAGGGTCTCTGGCTCTCTCTGCTAAAGTGGGTTAAAAAGGGTTTTGTCCAAAGATGAACAGAGAAGAAAATGGCGTTTTAATGGTAGTGAGGCAGGAGCCTCTGCCTTGAAATTTTCCATTTATGCTTGCATTGAACTTTGGAAGGTGAATATAAAACGGTCATAAAGATTTGGATTTAACTTTATTTAGTTACTCAAATTTTTGATTTGAGTTTTGAAGTTTAGCTAATTTGGCATTGATGGTGAGGACAGTTTAGAGCGGCAAAAAATGGGTCAGTCGTCTGGTTAGGCTCTTGTGGGGTTTGAAGAGATGATTAGGTGTAGTTTGGCTCAAGTCCAGCTCCTTCTGGATGGTCCCCTTTGCAGACTTGTTCATGGCTCATACGTGCAGAGAGACCTGGCAGATAGCTACACATGAGTCGCAACACACAACGTGACTCCATATGATTATTTGTAACAATTGTTTCTCTTTTGAGAATGAAGATTATTTGTTCTAATTATGAGTCGTTAATGTGACAAATTTGTTCTAATTATGAGTCGTCAATGTGACAAATTTGTTCTAATTATGAAACGAAATTAACATGTTTTGATTTGTAGAAAACTAGATCAAATCGTTTTGAGGACTAAAATACTCTTTCTTTGATCTATTTCAACATCAATAACTATATTGATAGATGTTAATATAATGGCGTATCTTGCTTATTTGGTGCAGAAGGCTAAGAACCATTCCACCTGGTGGTTTAACTGTGTTTCTATTTTTGTTCCCAATAATCCCCCGGTTAAGTCGAGAAAAGGTGTTGCTCGTGGCTTTGCTTTGTAGTTGAAAACTGGTAGGAAAAAAAACACTATATCTTGTCACTGAATGTAAAAAAAGTATGTTACATTATATGTTACATTATAAGCATAATTTATGCATCCGGATACTCCAGTTACGTCAAAGACTTATATCGCCTTATTGATAAAATAAAAAACAGATTTACTACATTTGGGGAGTCTCCAAAGTAAGTTTGAGTTTTAACTCCATGGGTTGGAAATGCAAAATTTATATTAATAATTATAGATTTGGGACCTTTGGTTGGCTAAAATTTGAATTTAGGTTTGAATTTTAGGCCAAAAGTTAGAGACGCTCCAATACATAATTATAGAAAAACCATTAGAGATGCTCAAGTTTATGAAACTATTTTCATTATACAAGGTAAATAGCATTTTTGATATTACAATGACCATTTTCCCAAGAACTTTTTTCATATTAAAATGTTGGTGGCTCCAATTCCTGGGTACCCAAGACGGTTGCCAAAACATGACATACAATACTAAACGTTGTTTTCGAGACTTGCAAACGTAGCATCAGAAGCAATATTTTGTGAAGAAATGTTGGTCAATGAAGATGAGAATTGAGAAGTGATCCCTTTGCTTTGAATAGAGTTCAAAAAACTAATGATATAAAAATAAAAATTCTAAAAACTAATAGGGTAATATTATTAACACACCATAATTTGTTATTCACATGTCCTCGTTCATTTTGTTTTGACTATAATTTACTTGAATTTACAAAAGTACTCTTTAAATTTATTTTATTATTGGTGAAATTGATTGGTGAAAACAGATTCTACGACCGTCACAACATACACAAGAGAAAAAAAAACAAACAAGAAAAATTACAATTACCTCTCATTCTTACTTTTCATTTAACTAAATCTTTCTTACTTATTCATCCAAAAACTTAAAAAAAGAAAAAAAAAATGAAACAAAAGTAGTCACAATTTCTTCTTTTCTATACTATATATAGAGTTTCGAGTTTCATTTTCAAAGCTTTTTTTTTTGTTTATTTAGGGTTTTTGGCTGTGGAAGTGCTCTTCATTTTCTGTGGCGTTGCTAGTTGTGTTTAATAATTGTTGGATGGTCAACAAGGTGATCAAATGAGAATCCATTTGGATATGCGATAAAAGAGTTTTTAGTATTATTGTTTTTTTTTTGTTCACTTTCCATATTCATATTAATGTTGAGGAAATATAAACGCGTGTTTTTTGGTTAATTATTTATTTAAGAGATAATGTGTTCAAACTTTCATTTAGCTAAAAGTTTGGCTAGATCAATTCAGGAAAGAGGAAAGGCCAATTTTTTTTAAAAAAGTTCTACTACGACCATTGCTCTAGTAGGTTTGGCTAAGAGGCAATGGCTTATGCCTCCTTACGTAAATGACTCTTCAGAGATTGCCTACAACGCATGCAAGGTAAAAGAAGTGTAGATTACAATTTGTATCAGGTCTGTCTTCCCAAATAAAATCTCTCCCCAGTCCCCAGCCTGCTGCTCATCCCTACATGTTGTACGTAGTCTTCTAATATTGTTCAAGCTGACCTCAAATGCAGCAGATCAGTTTTGAGATAGACAGGGATGTTTTCTCGCCTACCAAGACATATTAACATATACATGTTGGTACCCTTTTCACCAAATTATCTCTCTGCAAGGTCAGTTTCTTCCATTAGTTGAAAGTGACGCTCTACTAGTTTTCACGATTTGCAGTAAATATAGGGTTGCTTAAGAAGGGAGCAATCAGCTGTCTCGAATAAATCAATGTCAAACCTGTCCCTTCCTTGTTAGTGCGACATGTGTCCATCCCTGTTAACACCTCTAACACTGTTAGCTGCTATTCATTTTATTAAAAATTTGAACAATATTACTGAAGAATTAGAAAAGGCTATCGTCAAAATCAAAGAGGACTCTACGTCTTCCTCTTCTTCCTCTCTCCTCTTTAGGCTAAACTTCTGTAAAAATCAGTCCAATTTTCTCTCCTCTCAAATTTCTACCTGTGTTTTTCTTCACAAAAGTATAACGAGGCAGAAGGAGACGTCAAACAATGGCTGTGTTGACATGGATTATAACAGGTAGATTTGATGCATAAAGAGAACAAGGAAAATTTATGTTCCTGTAAGATTGGAATGATAAAGAAAAAGTTGAATGAGTTTTACAGGGGTTTCTAAGGAGGAGAGAGGAAAGAAGATGGAAGAAGAAGAGGAAGACTGATGGGAACTCGGTAGACACCTCTTTTAATTTGACGAAATCCTATTCTTCAGTAATATTGTTCAAATTTTTAATAAAATTAATAGCAGCTAACAGTGTTAGAGGTGTTAACAGGGATGGACACATGTCGCGCTAATAAGAAAGGTTTGGCACTGGTTTATTCATCTCAGAATGTATGCTTGTCTTGTAATCTTATTGGTATCTATCTACCTATTTGAAGGAAAATACACATGGAATTGGAGTTTTTCTGGTGATCCCTAGGAGAGGGCTAGTACAACAGACACCAGTTTCAGCTGGTGACTTGGACCTAACTCCAACTAAAGTCAAAACTACCAATAACAACCCCTATCAATGCAATATCTGAGAAACATGCAAGTACTGCCGGCTCTTTTCATCAACTTAGCTGAAAGGAGAAAGAATAATTATAAATGAAGAAGAAAGCAGAAGCAAATTAAACAGAATGGATTGGTTAGATAAAATTGATGACTATCTTTTTTCTATTTGTATGGGGGTTATGGGTACCAAATTAGTTATACTTTTAGTGACATATATGCAAGGACTAAAATATCCTCGATAACCTCGATATTTCCTCGAAATTTCCGTTTTTTTCAAACATCGATATTAATACTCATATCTTTCCGATATTTTATTTTAGTCTATTTTTATCTAAATATACAATTTTAATATAAATTTTTGGTAAAATTTCCATCGATATTCGATATTTTCTCGAAATTTCCATCGAAATTTCTTTTTTTCAAACCATCGATATTTCCGTAATCATCGATATTTAATACCTTGCATATATGTTACTGTCACTCTTCTAAAAAAATAAACAAAGAGTGTATATATATATATATATATATAGTTCCTATTCAGAGCGAACCTTTGTTTTGAACTTACCGTGCGAAGTTCAGTTTTTGGCACACTTTCCGGTCATATTTTAACATCTCCACCGTTCAAATGTTAGAACCTAATGTATAAATCGTCTCTACAAAATATCATCCAACTTGATAATCGTTTGGTCTTTCGTTGCGGTGATTTAGACGAACAGTTCAGGTTGAATAAATTCGATTTGTTCATTGATTTAATATAGTTTCGATACCTAAACGATCACCAAATTGAATGAAATTTGGCAGAGACGATCTATACATCAGGTTTTAACATCTGAACGGTGGAGATGTTAAAATATTGATGGAGCTATAATCCAAGCACAAAGTACCTGCAAAACAACTTCATACATATAATACCTTTCTTGTGTCGATTGTAGTATTGACAAGTAGAGATCGTTCTATCCGGGGAAATCAAGGGCATTTAATCACATAAAGTATTGCAAATAAAGGGGGGGTGTCGATTTTTATATCTAATTTACCTACTGATTTTTACTAAATTTAAATCCTAAATTATTATATACAATTGATCAACATCTTCCACACAATCACAAAACACAAAACTCATTAAACATGCAACGAAATTAAACAAAGTAATAGGGGCAGCAAGCTAAAATCGGATCCAAGATTCAATTAAGTTCCAATTTAATTAGAGCCTTCGCGGTATATCTAATTATTCAAAACATCACAAGTATTTAGAATCAACTTCGCGTGTAATCCTAAACATGGTACTAATCGGTTTAAAAACACTTCGAGTAGAAATTAAACACAAATAGCACATAAGCACAATATGTCAAATTGGAAACATGTTAGCAGGTATGGCGTCACTCATCCCACATCGACATGCAAATTTCCAGAATTATTCTAGCCCTTTAGATTAATACAAATTAAAACCAACTTCGCGTATGATTCAACATGTATTAAATCGGCATGTGAAACCAACACACAAAGGATAGTCATGGCCAAGACTACCTCCATGCATACGATTTTTATGCATACAAATTCAGGAAATCAACCTAATTAAATCAAGAAAACATGCAAAAGCCTACTGCCCATAATACCATATTCGATTAAACTACATGCATAATTCGGAAATTAAACCAAAGATAACCAAATAATATAACAAGAATTCGGAAATCCCATGAATAATTTACAAAACCAAAATTACAACCAAGAATCCATACATATTTCATAGACAAAATAATGTATAAGTATAAAGAAACAAAAGTCATGGAAAATTACAATCCGAATTGAGAACCTTCGTTGAAGAATTCGGCAAGAGGATTGGTGATGGTGATTGGAATGATTTTTAGGAAAGGTGGTGGAGATGGTTCGGCTTTGCTCTATGTGAGGATTGTTATGGTGGAAATTCGGCAGAGTTTTGGTAAGTTCAAGTGAGGAAGAGAAGATGATTATTCTGAAATTATGTTGTGGTATTTATAGAGCCAAGGGAGGCAGCTAGGGTTTACAAAACCTAGTTTTTCTCAAACTTATCCTGCTGGCAGATTTGACCTTCGAGTGAAGATTATGGAATATCTTTCTCTAGAAAATAGATATTGAGGTGATTCCAGTTGGGTTGGAAACTAGACTCCCGTAGCTTTCTATCCATATAAGGCTCGAATTCTGATTCATTGTGAGCTGTCCGGGAGAGTCCGTGGAATTTGAGAGACGTGCACATGAATTTTCCCGAAATTAATCAGGATTCTTTTTCTTTCTCTTATTATCTGAATTCTTTTCTTCTAGACTCTTCTTGGCCTTATCTTGGACTTGAATCTTCTCATTAAGTTAGTATGGACATATCTTTAGGTCCATAATATCCGATCCATGTTTCAAAAGTCCAAAGGAAAGCTTTCCTTGTGCAACCGGGAAAGTTGTTGTTTTCCCGGCAGAATGACCTTACTCCAGTAAATCCGGCATAACTTCCTCCTCAGAGCTCCGATTGATGCGATTCCAAGTCCCAGAGAAACTAGACACACATAGCTACCTCCATATAAAACAGTTTAATCAAATTCCTTATGAGTCATCAGGAATGATTTTTCGAAGTTGGGACACAGTCCCAGGAAAATCCTGGAAGTCCCTGGATTGGTTTGCTCGGACTGCCAAGTTGCAGCCATCTTTTGGGTGACTTCCCGAACTCCGATTGATCTGAAATTTTAACACAACATTTATCAGTATATGAATAATAAGCACACCAAATTGCATTAAATTCGGACAAGGATAGATCATATTTTTACTCATCTCAGAATCACGAAAAAGACAACTTGCATTATTTTCCAGATTTCTCAAACTTAGTCATTTTTCGGATTCTTAACCAACTTTTCTCCAAACTCTACCAAATTAACACTAAACTATATTATGACTCTATCTTAGACAAATAAGGGTTAAACAAAGCATAAATGAGGGTAAAAACATATAATATCGTCACACATTGTGCTCCTATCAAATATGACCGAAAAGTGTGCCAAAAACTGAACTTTGCACGGTAAGTTTAAAGCGAAGGTTCGCTCTGGATAGGAACTATATATATATATATATGTATATATGTTACTATCACGTAGCAATTGAAATATGTTTACCATCACATTACCATCTCGAAGAAAGCCTGCCTATATTGTTGATCGAGAGTCTCTCGTGACTCGCTAGAGGTAGTCACATTTCATGAAGCGCCTTGACAAGAAATAATGAAATATATATGATCTTCACCTATTCTAACCACATAGTACTAACCAGGCTGATTGTACCCACTTATCGTGCCTATTTGAGGTGAGTCGAGATGCACTGTAAACGCCCAACGCCCAAGCAGCCACTTGGGCCGTTTTTCAGAACACTGAATATAAAAAAAATAAAAATAAAAAACCCAATTTTGAAGAAAACAATTTGGGCCGTGTTTATAGAAAATCCATGTTTTCTTTCTGTCGGCCCAATTCCTCATTTGTGAATTGTGATGATGAAATAAAGGCAAATCTAGATTTCGAATTGGAACATAGAACGGAGAGACCTCTTAAAATCTTGAAAAACCTTCTTCTCTACTCTACTCTACTCTACTCACCGAGACCACAGCTATGGCAGACCGAGACCGAGACCGTGACAGAATCCGAGACCGCGACCGAGACAGAGACAGACGCCGTGACCGTGACGACCGTGATCGTGACCGCGACCGTCTCCGTAGCAAGAGGTCCCGCACGCCGGAGCGCACCAGAGCTCGCCACACACGCTCCCGCACGCGCTCGCCTGACCAGTACCACTCACGCTCCCTCTCCCGCTCCCGCACTCCAGAAGACCGCTCCCACCGGCGCCGCCGCCACCGCAGCCCCTCGCCGGAGCAGCGGAAGCGCGCGCGGCGCGAGGTGACGGCGGAGGACGAGAATGATAAGCAGAAGGCGGTGGCGGAGTTCGTGGAGGGGATCGCGAAGGAGCAGCAGAAGCAGGGGAGTGGCGGCGAGGGTGGCGGGGATGAGGATGAGGTTGAGATGATGAAGAAGCTAGGGATTCCGGTAGGGTTTGACTCGACGAAAGGGAAGCCGGTGCCGGGAGCCGATGTGAGTGGTGTTAGGGCCGTTACGAAGCGCCAGCCGAGACAGTACATGAACCGCCGCGGTGGATTTAACCGGCCTTTGCCTGCGGAGCGTAATCGCTAGAGATTACTACTGGTTAGGGTTTTGCATCCTTGCTTTAAGTTTCGGCTTTGAATTTGAGAGTGTGCTTATTTTGCTGTTTAATTTGGATTAATTAAGTCGGGTTTTGTTTAGCTTATGATACTTATTAGTCTATGATAATGTTAAACTCTCTGGTGCATTGATGCTGTGCCTAGTTAGAATTAGAGGATACTTTGAATTTTAGACTAAAGTCTTACTTGTTGATTCGAGCTGCTTTTATAATTTCATCTGTTGTGTCTCCAATTGATCAACAATTTGCTATTGCATCGCTCAGTTTCTTTGTCAGGGATATGATCATTGGTATCTGTTTCCTTTTTATGGGTTGTAGATTTCTAGGTAGGTTAGTGGTGTTCCTAGTGTTGAATGTGGTGATTTGTTCTGCTTGAGAAATGGATTGGAGTAATGTGATTGTTGGCTAAGCTCAGGTAGCTAGTTGTCTTCCGTGGAATTTATGTAATACTCTTTGACATAAAATGAATCTTAAAACTCAGAAACGTAGAGTATATAGACTGAAGTTGGAAGTAGTATTGGAGTTGAATGAATAAGTGTTGATAAGAGCATGATGCTCTGGCATTGGAAGTATAATTCATGTTCCCTTGTGTAACATCACTTTTGTGCGTTTTATTAATACTGAAACTACTAATATCACCATAAGTTGACTTTCTAAGTACTTGTTTCGTCATTGCATTTTGCTCCTTTGTTGAGGTATTAGTGTATTTGGCTAGTGCGCATTCTTGTAATTAGTTTTAGTTTTATTTTTACCGTTAGTGAGGAAGGGACAGGCATATGTTCTTGAGGTCGGTAGCTCAGATTTTGTCTTGCTCCTTTGTTGTTGGTTCAGGGAGCTTTCATTTCTGCTGTTTATTTAGACAGCTAGTCAGCTACTCAGCTACTGTTGTTTGTTCTCATGTTGATGCTTTAGTTAGACAACCTTCCTATGTTTTCTTGGGGGCTTATTTGCTTGTTAGTATTGAACATCTTAGATTATATAAAGGCTCCCCTTAAAAAAAAAAAAAAAATTTTTGAAGGCCTTTGTTTTCCTAAGCACAATCTTTGATGCTCTTTATTTACTCAAATTCTTTTTCTTTTTATTGTGCTGTGGTGGACACCGTGTCAGACACTTTTCTTTTTACTTGCTTGGTTAAATAAATAATGTTTCTCTTCTTTTCAAAATGTTTCTCTTTAAAAAGTTTAGGAAGGATACTGAACTGTGATTTAGCAAGATGTATATCTCGTATTGATTTCTTTCTTTCTCTTAAACATAGTCTTTTTTTTGGAATAAGTTTTCTCATTATGAGCCTCCTAGTTCTGTTTTGAATCTTCCACAGTTTTGTTTAAGTTTATGAGTGATTTAATTCAGTTTTTTTATTTATTATTATTATTATTTTTTAAATTGTCAGTGTACTATGTGGAATGGGCTCTGCTGCTATAAACTTAAGCCTCCCTAAAATTTGCAGTAATTATTCACTTAAACTGTCTCTGATGGCCATGCATAAACTAGAGTCTACATGAAGCTTTTAAGCCTTTCTAATTGGTCCTAGGTTCTATTCTCACCTAATAATCATTATCATGACCAGAGATTGATAAGTCTATTTATTTCATTCTTGAGAAGCTTTGAAAAAAAAGTTTTTCTTTGTTTGTGCATGACAGGAGTATAAGCCAGATTAGGCAGAATGGGCCACTATTCACGGTTTATTAACGGGGGCAAGTTATTCCAATCAGCCCCTCTTTTGTGTAGAGGTACGGAGTTTGACCTTCTATCGGTGGGTTGGGTGGGAGGTACTTCTAATGTTTGATACCCTTGATGTACCTTTCTTATTCATGAGGAATTTATGGTCATGCAAGCCGTTCTCCATATGAAGTATCTCTAACTTCATTGCAGTTAAATCCTTAGTTATGTTAGGACTTGGGAATAAGCATATGCCATTTCTTTTTTATCACCTGGACTTTTTGATTAGGAGAAAAATATTACTCGCCAGGAGAGCATTATCTTGTTACCAAGAATGAAGTATGTTTGCTGATCTATGAATGTCATTTAGTAGCGTTTATTATCTTTCTTTCAAAATTAAATAGTGTCTATGTAGGTTTTCTAGTCTGAGATATGTTCCTATTGCCTTGCATTTGAAATATACAGTTTCTGTTAAGTTATTCAGCATTGCCATGTCTCCGAAATTTGTTTGTTATAGCAAATACAGTTTTTTTTTAATGATCTGTTTCTGTTACATGCAGATCCTCACAGATTTGATGTTGAAAGGCACCAACAGGAGTCAAATTAGTGTGACTAAGACTTTTTGGCGATCATTTTTATGATTTGATGGGAAATAATGCATCTTATGTTTAAGTCCAACTGAAAAAATTAGTTATAGCTGGATCAGTTTCGGTGCCTTTAATTTGTCTTCTGAGTTCATAATCTGAACCAAATGAAGTGAACCAATGAAGTGAACCAAATTGACAATTTGCAATGCATATATCTTGAAACTTCTGTGAATTTTAGTATTTTGGAAATCTCTTGATAAAACTCTTTGAATTATCAAGGTTTTTCTCACACATCATAAACTCTATGATGTGATGAGAAAAACCTTGAAAAATGATGTAGAAGGTTTAGATTCATGTGGCGTGGCATTTCCCCTTTACAAATCACGGGGATTGGGTAGATTTCCGAAGTTGATACCAGCATGACTTATTTCATATTGGATCTGAAAGTCGAAAAGAAGGGAACTCCCATATTATAAGGTTTTGAATCATTTTGGCACTAGTGAGTTTCTGCCAAGATGATCTCTTAAGCTTATTAGGATAATGCTATTATGCGAGGTGCACACGTATACGAAAAACTTGAATCAGAAAAATTGCAGCATTTAATATCTAGTTCCGAATAGAAAAAATACATCGATAATATTATTATTGATCTGTTAAGACCTTGCTCCTGCTTTTAGCCACTTAAAACTGAATTGCACTCTGTAAAATCTGTTGAAAACTGGACTGCAAGAATCACCACACGAACAAAGGCGTTTATTAGAACCACGCCCCTTATTATACTTCACAAAACAGGGTACTACAACTGTAAACTATATCCTTGTCTTGCATACATACCACAGGAAAACGAAGAAAACTTCGAGAATGTGAAAGTGGAAAGAAAACTAGAGTTCTAGGAAACAAGAATTGTATCTTCCGTTCAAGAACTGGTGGCGGCTGCGACGTTTGGCTTCTGAATGATGAAGGCCATGCACTGACCCTGGTTCTGGTTGTCAAATGCTACACAGCGTATATAAGCATTTGGGAACCTTGTTTTGCACTCTTGGATTTCATTGAGCACCAGAGAAGGGTCAGTGCAACCAAACATGGGTAGCTTCCACAATGTCCAATATCTTCCATCATAGTACCCTGGCATCCTGCTATTCTCCCTATGAACATAACCCACCTTCCATCCATATATGCAAAAAATCAGATATTAATAATACCAACAATATTCTATTGCTAGTCTATTGCCAGTACATGCAATAGACTATATGGCCATGGTTGGTGTGTACCAAGACACTTGGTCCGATTAAATGATCTGAATTCAGTGATTGGTGTTATTTTTGTATCATATGAGTAAAAATATTGTAATTCATGCGGTCATGCCTGAAAGTCCAGTCTAGTAACGAGTGTATTTGCAATTTGGTTCCTTTCAGAACATACAACTTCAGAAATTTTGAACTCAACTGACCTCATCAAATTCAAGGCAAGGGATCCATCCCTTCTTGAGCATGTAGTCAATCTCCTTTGCAATTGAATCATCAGAGAGTGGTGGGAGGTAAGACAAAGTCTCAAACTTCTTGTTGTTGATCGGATTCCATGTCTGCAAAAAGAAAAATAGTCAGCAAATTATGCAGATTGAGAACCAAAGCAAGAGCAAGAAATCTTGGGTGCTTGGGAACTAAAATATGTATAGATCACATTACCCTCATGCAGCTAGTTCTTGAACCATTGGAGACAGTTTTCTTGGTCCATCCGATAGAGTCTTTAGCTGGGAAAATTTTCGAAAGATTGGTTGCTAAGCCAACATAACCAGATGCAGCAACAGGAGCGTTGAAGATAGAGGCAGACATCTTCTGTTTAACAAAGAACAGCACAGTGTGATCTGTAAAGAAACACAGCAAAATGTTTATGTAAAGGTGGTAGACTTTGTTAGAGAAACAAACAAACTAGTCTGTGTGTGATGCACAGTTTGTTAGAGTGGTATCAGAAGACAGTGGGCACAAATTCCTGAGAGGGTATAAGGTACCTGAGCATTGATCTCATCAACTCCTGCTTTTGCCTTCTCTCAATTATTACCCGTAATGCCCACTTGGCATTGTTAGAAAGAGGGGCCCCACCATCCGTGGTAACACTAGGCAGCTTCTGCTAGCCATTTTTGCAGACATCAGAGAAACCGTTTCAAATAAATATATAAGAACATATGACTCATTACTACAACTAGCTTTTCATGAATAGTAGAAAATCATATAAAATTGGTGGATGTGGACGTGGCTATGCCAATGACCCTCTTTACCAAAGAAATATAACATCCTTTAATTTTTATATTTGCACAGAAAAGATACAGATGCACTAATTTACAAAAGCATGATGATAACATGAAGAAAGATGAAAATTAAGTACAATCAAAGCATCTTCTGATCAATAAGAAATCAGGCACACCGGTTGATTAAATTTCATAATCTACTGAATAGAGAACATTAATTATATTAATTTTCCTCAAAGCCATAATTCAGAGGGAGGCAGAGGCCAAGGATGAAAACAGTCAAAATGCATGCGAGTAAAATGTTGTACCAGTACCTGTGGAGATCTGAACTTCACACATGCCCAAGAAAGAAGTGAATTTAAAATCAGAATTCTGTATCTGGAGATAGTCCTGTGATAACAAACTTTATCTTCCGTGGTAAGAATATATAATGGCTGTGCTGAATGATTCTTATTTCATAACTAAAATTTTGCTAAGGAGCATCTTCAAGAGAGAAATGCTCCCAAGGACTCTTTTACAGAAAGTTTATCGCCCTCCTGCTGCAACATTTGCCCCTATCTCTACTTCTGGGTGGTAGGATCTTCACAATATCATGTAGAGCAATGAGGCGTGAATATCCCATATCTGGAGCAATCAACTGTAAATTAGAAAGAGGCTTAAAAGATGCACACCACTGACAACATTAAAACATGCGCCAATAGTTTTTTTTTTTTTTTTTAATTATTTTTTTATAAATTTTATTTTATTTTTATAACAAAAAGCATGCACCAATAGTTTGAAGTACTATTATCTGAAGCAACGGATCAAAAAGAATATGTATCCTCTAAGCTAATGCATTTTCATGATTCAATAACCAAGTAAGAATGAGAGCAACAGAAAATAATAAATAAAAGATCAAGCAATTGTGGGACTAGCTGAAGAGATCATAGGAACCTAATTGCTTATCTCAACTACATTATCAGGTTTCTTGCAAACGGCCATAAGCAAAAAAATTGGTAAATAGGATCTGCAGTAAATTTAGGTTTACAATTCAATCCAATGATTGTGGTACTGATAAGACAACTAACCAAAACTAGATTACCTTGAATTTCGGGTTAGGCAATCAAATAAATGTGTGCGTCAGGAAGTGCTGATTTAAATGACTCCAGAGAAAATGCATAAGTGTCTGATTCCAGAAGACTGCATATCAACAATCACCTGCAAAATTTGATCTGTAAGGAAGATACTTCAGCTTGCAGCTTCTTAACAGTGTCATATACACTCTGATGAAGCTTTGAGAAGCTTGACCAAAGGGCACACCACAGCATGGGTCATCTACCTGTCCAAGATCCTTTACCAGTGTTTCCGCCAGGACCTAGAAACATGTAATAATACAAACCCCAATCAGGTTGTTGTACGGGAGGAAAAAAGTCACATCTTTACTAGTGTCGAGTACATATGTTAGCATAGATGTTAATGTAGCCAAAAGAGTAAACAAAGTACTTCAGGGGGGAAGATGTTACTGGGTTTGCAAGCTAATATCTTCTAGTTTACATATCAAAGTAGCAGAAAACAACTATAGAGTAAATTCAAGATATGCTACAGCACAGCAGCATTCTGGTTATAAAAGTTTTTTTTTTTTTTTTTTTTTTTCATAATGGTTATAAACAGTAGCCTGGACTGAACCAATTCTAAAAACCCAAAGAAACCAAAGAGAAAAATTGATTCCCATTGCTTATTCTCAAAAGTCTTCTTAATTATCTCGATCCAAATGACACAGCTGTATCTTCTCAGCACTAGTCCCTTCTCCATCCCTTCCAAGGGTTTATATCATTCACAGAACAAGAAAAACACACAGACAGCTAGATTTTCCTCAAAGATTAGCTTCCCCTACACCCTTTTCCACAAAGCAAATGCAACCACACATAGTAAAACCACGTTGTTATGACACTCATTTCCCTTTGACACAATTAGTTAGGGGAGAGACAAACAGGAGCTCTTCTCTGCTGAATCTTGTTACAGGTCCTTACCTTTGTACCGAGAAATAGTACCAAATTGTTAATAGTGCATCTGTCATGACCAGACCTGAAAACTAGTATCATAGTGTTTCATTGTGATATCTCATGTTCTGTATAGCTAGACCAGTAAATTTAAAGAACCAATGATAGAGAAGAATTGACCTTATAAATACATCACATGAAGGGCGTAAATTCACTGGTCACCCATGCACAATATATATAAGCACCGAACTATTTCTAACATGATCATCAAAGACAGTTTGACAATTTGTCTATTTCCAGAGAGGTTAGCAGTGCTTTTTGGAAGCAGAGGTGGAAGCACCCCTGGAAAATGCTTCCCAGCACGCTGTTACGTGATCCTAAGTGATCAAATCCTAATTAGAGCTTCACCAGAGACTGAGTTTTGCTAAATTTAGTCAACGAATGACTTACTTACTCTGTCTGCCATATCATCACAAGAGGGGAAAAAAAAAACCTGCATGCTCATCGAAGGAACAATGACCAATACATAATTTTCACATGCGAAACTAATATGATGGGAGCAGTTACCACCCATATTCCCCCCCGCCCAACGAATTAAAAATCAAAAACTCAATTCAAAACAAAATTAGGCTAAATCCCCTTCCAAGGGGGAAAAAGAAGAAAAGGAACGCACTTTTACTAAAATCTGATTAACATGCATATAGCATAATGACAATCAATGTTCATAGCCAATACGAACTAAAACCCGGAAATGATTTGAGCTGGATAAGTAGAAGAGAAAAAAAAACACAAGGCTTACCATTAACTGAAGAATCCAGACGGCCATAGTGATTGAATAACAAGCTGCATGGTCTCACTGGTCTGACATGCTTTCTTTGGAATGACCATTCTGACTCCTCTTCATTCACAATAGCAAAGAATAATTGGCATTGGAAAAGGACTCAAGTTCCTTTCTGAATTGACTTAATGTTTGGTATATATTTTTTGAATGAGAATGAGACTTATCATTCGCTAAGAATTTATGCACAACACCATCAATCTCAATGAAACTCCAAGCAGAAATTGCAACAACCTCTCTATCCTTCATTGTTTTCCTTAGAATCGACACATCCTCCCACTTTCCCATTTTGGCATACATGTTTGCTAACAAAACATACCTTCCACTGTGTTGAGGCTCTAATTGAATCACAATCTTTCCAACCTTTTCTGCTAACTCAAAATGGCCATGTATCAGACACCCATTAAGTAATGACCCCCATATAGCTCCGTCTGGTTCCATTGCCATACACTTTATCAATATCTCTGCCTCTTTCACTCGCCCAGCACGGGCCAAGAGATCAACCAGGCACCCATAGTGCTCAATCTCTGGGGCAATGCCATAAACTTTACTCATACGTCCTAATACTCTCCATGCTTCATTTACCAGAGTTTTCTGATTACATGCAGTAAGAACTCCAACAAATGTCACAGCATTTGGTTTAGGACCCATCTTTTCCATTTCTGCGAAAAGTTCAAGCCCTGTATCATTTTCACCATTAATAGCATATCCCATAATCATAGCACTCCAAGTAGTTACATCTTTACGCAGCATCTTATCAAATATCTCTCTTGCATCTTTAATATATCCACATTTTGCAAAAAAATAAATTCCCGCCGTGCCAAGCTCAAGTCCATACTCAAAACCATGGTCATCCAGATACATCTGTATCCACTTCCCTTCCTCAAATGCACCCACAGAAGCACAAGCATTAAGAACACTAACCAAAAGAGACTCTCTCAACCTCACATTCGCACAACTCTTAAAATCACGAAACAAGTCAATTGCTTTATTAAAACAGGCATTCTGAACATAACCCGAAACAATTGCACTGTAAGACACATCATTTCTCTCAGGCATTTCATCAAACAGTTCCCGGGCGTCATCAACCAACCCATTGCTACAATACCCGCTAACAAGACTAGTCCAACACACCACATTCCTATCCAAACTTTCATCGAAAACTCGACGAGCAAATCCCACAGCTCTCAACTTAGAGTACACACTAATAACCGAGCTAGTTACATAAACATCACAACCATGTCCAAACTTCACTATCTGACCATATATCTGATCAAGCAAAGATACTCCAACACAAGCTTTCACCAAAAACGTGAAAGTTCGAGCATTTGGGTCAATGCCAATCCTTCTCATTTTGGCAAAAACAGAGAGACCCTTTTCAGGGTGTGAGTTCTGCAAGAAACCCATGATCATGGAATTGAAATCGAAGACATTGGGTACGGGAATTCGATTGAACAGAGTCTCGGCATGGTTTAAATCACCGTGTGGAGATAAGGCAGAGAAGGCTAAGAGCTTGCTGGTGATGAAGGTGAAAGGAGCGAGGCCGGTGATGACTGTGTGGGCATGGATTTGCTTGAGTTGGTTCATGCTTGAACATTTTTGAAGGAGGAGAAGATACGGAGGTGGGTTTGGTTTGAAAATGAGTCTGTTACTCATTTGGAGAAAAGCAAAGAATGAAAGACTGGAATTTCTAGCACCAGGGAGCTTTCTCTACTATAACAAGCAACTTTGGGACCTATATATGAATTTTCAATAGCAAACTGCCACGTCATTTAAAATAAATCTATAAAAGTGCTTTCGACTTATAAAAGTGCTTTTTAAATGATTTTCTAAGCCACTTATAGTACAGCGTTATTACGTACGTGTTGATCATGTAGATAATTAACAATCATGTTTCCTGATCATGACCACAGTGAAATTGGATACTTCATCAAAATGGGATGGATGTGATACTGCTGATGCTGATGATGAAGAGAGATAGAAGAGAGCAAAGAAGATCTGCTTGTCCAAAGCCATTAATATTCTGTGTTGTTTGTTGGTGCATAGAGTTCTCTACCCCCTCGAAACCTATCGAGTCTGCTTCTCCTTTATTCGTCGACTTCTTAGGTAGCTAGTGACGACATTTGTAGAAATTCATTCTCCTTAATCTTGATGCTATTACATGCTATATATTATATATGAATCAGTATAGACTATTTACAGAAAGTAATAAAGCTGCAATAATGGCAGTTTCCTAAACTATTGCATAATTACAACATAACAATCTATAGGCACAATTACACCTATATTAGATCATTCTTAGGGAGATGATTGAGCATCTCTAACATTCCCCCTCAAACGAGGCACTCAAGGAGTGACAAGTTTGCTAGAAAGTAGAAGATGGCGAGACTTGTGGAGAGCCTTAGTAAGTAAATCTGCTGGTTGGTCCTTAGAAGGAATGAAACAAACTTGGTGGCTGCTACGTGCGACCTTTTCACGAACATAATAATAGTCGAGTTCAATATATTTTGTGTGTGCATGAAAAACCGGATTGGAAGAAATGTAAGTGGTGCTGAGATTGTCACAATGTAACAAAGTAGGGAAACAAATTTGAGCTCCAAGCTCATGGAGTAAATACCCCAACCAAGTTGTTTCAGAACACGCATGGGCAAGAGAGTGATACTCAGACTCGGCACTAGAGCGTGCTATGGTAGGCTGCTTCTTAGAACACCAAGAGATGAGATTAGATCCAAGATAGACAAGATAACCAGAAGTTGAGAGATGAGAATTAGGACAACCAGCCCAGTTAGCATCAAAATAAGCAGAAAGAGTCACTGGTTGACACTGTGGAGTGAATAGTAAGCCATGACCAAGAGAGCCTTTGACAGCCACAGGATGGTGAACTCTCGGTTGGCTCATTATTTATCTGGGCGGGTGATGGTAAGATACTGTAATGACCCAACAAGTTCATGAAAAACTGTCGGATTCTTAAGAACCTTACTAGCAGTGAAGGTCAGATCAGTCTTGGCAGATAAAGGAGTACTCACAGACTTACTGAGTAAGAGATCATGTTTAGAAAGAAGATCATGAGCATATTTTAGCTGATTAATGTGCAACCCATGGGAGTGAGGAGTGACATGCAAGCCAAGGAAATAATGGAGTAGACCTAGATCCTTTATGTCAAACCTGCACCCAAGAACATCAATGAAACTTTGAAGTAGAGTATTATCATTGCCCATAACTACAATGTCATCAACCTAAAGGAGAAACCATGATGGTAAATGAATAAGGAAGGATCAACATAGCTTTGAAGAAACCCAACAGAATAGAGAAAAGAGCTCATACGATGAAACCAAGTATGAGGTCCCTGTTTCAAGTCGTAAAGAGACTTGTTGAGTTTGCACACATGATGAGGCTTAGACGGATCAACAAAGCCAGACGGCTGCACCATACACACATCCTCCCGAAGAACACTATGAAGAAAGGCATTCTTAACATCCAATGTCTAGATACAACAAGGGTAATGACAGTATGGATTGTAATAGGCTTTATAACAGGACTAAAGGTCTCAGTATAGTCGATACCTTGTTGCTGGTGAAAACCCTTGGCAACGAGACGAGCTTTATAACGCTCAATCGAACCACCAGACTTTCGTTTGATCAGGAAAACCTATTTGCAACCAACCGGGTTATGCCGTGGAGTAGGGGGCACGAGAATCCATGTTTGATTTTTCAACAAGGCTTTGATTTCGTCTGTCATTGCTGCACGCCATTCTAATTTTTGGGAAGCTTGAGAATAACACGTTGGTTCAACATCGTCAACCACAGTGAGAAGAGCTTTCGGAATTGGATAGCGGACTGTACCATGAGTGCATTCCCTTGTCGGAACCATGCCATCACGGAGTCTGATGATCATAGGATGAGGAGCGAGAGCAAGAGGCTGAGGGGCTGGTGGTTGGACATTAACTGGTGGAACGGCAGGTGTTGGCGGTGAACCGACAGAGGGAGCAGAGGAGGTAATATAATATGAACCAGACAACAACATTGAGGATGGAGATGAGGGAATCGGTGGGGCTCGGAGAAGGACTGTGAGGCGGAGGTGATAGGACCGGAGAGGGGACCGGAGCATCGGAGGTGGGAGCTGGAGGTGCCACCGAAGGCTAGGGACATCGGCGATTATATTGAAGGAGAGGAGCAGTGGGAGATGACATCGGCTGTGGAAAGGATGGTCAGTCAGAGGGATCAGGAGGAGCCCACATGGAAGGTGGCTGAGCAGCAGGGGCCAATGACGGCGGAGAATCGGCTGACCCATCAAGTAAATGGGTGATTTGAGACGGAAAAGGCGTGGTGCGCGTGAGAGAGGTAGGCAAGGGCAGATCTGATGGTGTGGAAATGGGCTGTGCAAGGCCTGTGTCAGATGACATTGGGCTCGGCAAGTGAACCTGCGTAGGTGCTGTACTGGAGAGTAAGATAAAATCTAGGGGAGCATTATTAGGTGGAGCATGTAATTCTTTAAATGGAAAATGATTCTAGTTAAATAAAACATTACGAGAGACATGGACTCGATTTGTGGAGGGATCAAGACAACGATAGCCCTTGTGATGGGGACTATAGCCAAGAAAGACACATTCGACACTACGAGGAGACAGTTTATTAGAGAAATAAGAACCTAGATGTGGAAAACAGGCACAACCAAAAACACGTAGAGGGGAATATGAGGGAGGAGAACCGCAAAGACGGTGATGAGGAGTAGACCAATACAGAGCAATGGTGGGAAGAAGATTGATGAGATAGACAGAGGTAAGAACGGCCTCAACCCAAAAATTTTGGGGAACATTAGAAGTAAGAAGAAGAGTTCGGGTCATGGTAGCAATGTGTCTATGTTTGCGTTCAGTAAGGCCATTTTGCTGTGGTGTATGAGGACACGAGAAACGTTGTTGGATACCCAATGATTGGCAAAACTGAGAAAAAGCTTTGTTAACATACTCAATGCCATTATCACTTTGAAGAAATTTGACTGAACCATTAAAAATATTGCGAATTAGGGAAACAAGTGTTTGGAAGTGTGTGAGTACCTCATTTTTGCGACGCATTGGGTAAACTCAAGTATAACGTGAGTATTCATTAGTAAACAAAACATAATATTGAAAACCACTCACAGACAAAATGGGAGACATCCAAACATCACTGTGAATAATATGAAAAATTTCTGTAGCAGAGACATTATGGAAAGGAAAAGGTAACTGCTGGGATTTGCTACAGGCACAATTACGACAAAAAGAACGAACAATAGAAGAGCCAATAACAGGCTTTAATTGAGTTAAAATTGATGAGGAGGGGTGACCAAGACGGTTATGCCATAAGGAAAAATGGACGGTGGCTAGAGCTTGAGGAGGAACAGAGTGGGAGGAGGACAACTGAAGGGGATAGAGGCCATCTTTACAGGGGCCCTGAAACAATAAATAACCAGCTTGTAAGCAACGAATTTGATAAAAATTAGGAGTGAAAAGAAAATAGACAAGATTATCTTTAGTGAAACGGGCTACAGATAAGAGGTTTTTACAAATTGAAGGAATTTGTAAGACATGATCTAAAGAAAAACGAGGGTTGCCTAAAGATATAGGAAGGTTACCAAAGTGAGTAACAGGCATAGAATCACCGTTACCAATGTACACATTATGAGGGCCGCCATAAGGTTGAGGGTTTTGGAGAGGCATGGCAGTCATATGATGTGTGGCTCCGGTGTCGGGATACCAATTGGAATCTCCACAGAAGTGAGCACCAGCAAATGGAGGGGAAGCAGTGGATGGGCCGAAAAAGAGTATTGAGATAAAGTATGTTGATTGGTTTGACAATTGGGGCACCACTGTGGACCAAGCCCAAGTAGACCATTGGACCATGGAGAATGAGTTGCCCAAGTCCCATCAGGGGAGGAATATACGTTCTGGTGAAACGTATGTGGAGCTTGGGGACACATTCCCCCACGACGGTGGCGCTGATTACCACGACCACCATTCTGAAATTTCCGACCATCGCGTAGGAAGTTGGAGCCACGGGGCTGATCTGAATGCGGATTGGAGGCATGAGGGGGACCATGATGATATAGTGCTGTTCCAGAAGTGGTGTCAGCATGACAAACTTGTTGAGCATCGAATGCGAGAATTCGGGCACTAAGTTCGGAGAAATCAGGAAGAGAAGAAAATTGAGCAAGAGTAGTTCGCAGCATTAGGTCAGTATTAGAGATGAGTTGATTAATGGAAGCCAGAGAGTCAATAATGTTCTTGGCCTATTAAAGATATTCATCAATGGATTGTGAACCCTTCTGGAGATCAAAGAGATGAAGTTTGAGATTGGTAGCACTGGCGACAGATCTTTGATTGAAATGGCGAGCGTGGCAGTCCAAGATGCCTTTAGAAGTGTCAAAACCAATGGTAAGACGGGCCACACAATCAGTGAGTGAAGATGTGAGAATGTGAACGATCTTTTGGTCAGCAATGAACCATTCCTTGTGTTTAGGATTTTTAATAATGGTGGCAGGGGTATCGCCATTGGCAGGAATGGTGTTAGTTGGAGAGGGTTCGGGAATGGAGCCATCGTTGGTGAGTTTAGGAAATTGAGAAGTGTTTTGGGAGGAGGAGACCATGGAAGAGGAGCAGGGAGAGAGACGAGAGGCAGAGAAAGGAAAGAGCACATGTATGGATCTTGATTAGGCTGATACCACGTAGAAATTCATTCTCCTTAATCTTGATGCTATTACATGCTATACATTATATACGAATTAGTATAGACTATTTACAGAAAGTACTAAAGCTGCAATAATGGCAGTTTCCTAAACTATTGCATAATTACACCAGTAGAAATCTGTAGGCACAATTACACCTATATCAGATCATTTTTAGGGAGATGATTGAGGATCTCTAACAACATTAATACACAATGAGATGAGTCAAATGAGACTCACATATCTTAATTAGCTTTGTAATTGACAAAGTCGCAACCGAGTTAACTTCTTCACAACTTAAAAACCCTGTAAAATTGTCGTTAGTACATGATAAGTAGGGATCGTTTAGTCCTAGACACAAAAATAAATCCTAATAACTACTATATACACGTCATTATCATCTTCCACACAAAAACATAGCACAAAACACTCAAAAACACATAACAAATCGATGCAAGACCATGGCAACTATATTTGACACTTCCTAGACTCTATTTAGTTTCAATTTTAATTAGGAACTTGGCGGTTATCTAATTGTTACTAGACTTCACAAGTATTTAGAATTATCTTGGAATTTAATCTTAAACATATGCAATTCGGCTTAAAAACACTTGTCGTAGAAGTTAAACATGAAAAACAATTATGCACGAAAGTCAAATTGGACCATGCAACAAACAAAGCGTCATTCTTCTTGTTAACATGCAAATTTTCAGAATTTTACGAACCTAATTAAACAACCTAGGATGAACCAACTTGGCGTGTGACTCGATCCTAAATTATTTTATTAGATAAAATCGCAACTCACACAACAACCATGGCCTTAGGCTGTATGCAAGATTTGATTTAGATGCACGAATTCATAGAAATAAACCAAATAAAACCAAAGATAAAAATCGAACATGCTACTGCCCTAGAACATACATACGAAAATTGCTACAAGAATCAAGAAATAAATTGCATAAACAAAACAAAGAACCACGTCGAGTTCATGCATAAAAATTCAATACCGAAAGTTCATACAAAAACCCTATAAATTTATACAACATAGACATCATGTAAAACCAGAAATTACAAGCCATGAAAGGGATCGCAATCTGTGAAGACCTTGAAAATACGAAACTTGAATGGAAGAATTTGAATGAACAAAGGTGCGGCACGGATGAAGGTTTCGGCATAATTTCTGTTTAGGTTTTTGATTTTCTTTTGGTAGAGTTTCGGCTTCTTTTTGTGTGTAGGATGAGATGCCTTTTCTGTCCACAAGCCTTGCTATATATAGAGGACCAAAGGTGTGCAAGTCGGCACCAATTAGGGTTACACAAATCCTAATTTTACTCAAACTTGTCTAATTCGATAGATATGACCTTTGTGTGATGAATACAGAATATCTCTCTCTATAAAATAGTTATTGAGATAATTCTAATTGATTTGGAAACCAGACGCCCATAGCTTTCTATCCATATATGGATCAAAATCTTGTTCCTTGCGAGCTGTTCTGGAGGGTCAGTGGAAGTTGGATGACGTGCACATGAATTTACCCGAGTTTAATCAAGATTATTCTTGTGATTCTTTCCTTTTCTCTTAAGACTTCCTTTCAGATTTCTTCATGGATTCACACAACATGGACTCCTTAATGGACTTTGCAACATTTCTTGATGGATTAAGGATCCATAATGCAGCCGAAATACATCTTCAAGTCGGATAGGAACTTCTTCTCCTTGTTGCTCTCGGTTTTCTACTTCCATGATGGGTTCAGTAAGCTATCTTCCTTTGGTCCGATTGCTCTTCTTCCTTTCATTACCTAATCTTCAACATGGCTTCTAAAAATAAGAGAAGAAAAATTCATAAACGATGAGGTAGAAGTTTTACAGAATCATCGAAACATTTTAAGATTCCTATTTCACTAGGTTTCTTATTTTCGTTTAAACTCTTGATGAATTTCTGTATCTAATCTCTATACTTAGCACGATTTCACAATAACTCTACCAACTATGCATGACTCGACTTCATTACTCTATTTTATAATAATAAAGGTTAAGCAAAGTATAAATGTAGGCATAAACACAGTAAGAACGTCACACTATGTGCTCTTATCAGTAATTAAGAACCGATGCCACAGTCAATCGATGCTGTTGAGTCCTAATTTGTTCGTTTGGAGATGTAAAGATTTCTTTCCTTTTTTATAACTACTTACCAAAAATAAAACGCAAGTTGCATTAGCTAGTGATTTGACACCCTAAGGCTATATATATAAAATCCTGTGTCCGTTGAGGTAGTGGTGCTGCACTATGGTGGATTATATCGGTGTACCGACAACAACTCTGACCAGGAATGGTATGTAGAGCGTCTCTTTTTCCAGGCGTTAAGCTTATGGCTTTGCTTGGGACGAATTGAAACTAGGGTTGGGCATGGGATGGGATGGGATGAGATTGTGCTAATTCCGCTGCCCGTCCCACTCTTTAAATTGTAGACGGGATCGGGTCGGGTTTTGCATTTTTTAAATAGAAAAATATTTATTTAATACAAATTTGCCCCCTCATTACACATTCCAATGAACACCCTAATTTCTTTCCCTATTAAATATAATGTAACAACTCCTATTGCTCATTTCAACAAAACTTTTCAACCCTAGTATAATTTTAATATTTTTCTTTCATTTTTACCCTCACCCCTTATATACTCATATGAAGAGAAAATGGAAGATAGAGAAGACTTTAGCGGAATGTCACCAAACTCAGCCGGCGTCTAATGGCCGGTCGTCAGATTCCAGTCACCGGACTCCGGTCGCAGGATTTCGGTCAACCAATTTTTTTCGTCGGAATATTATTTAATATTCTCCGGTAGCCGGATTCTAGTCACCAGACTCCGGTCGCCGGATTTCAGTTACCGGACTCCGGTCGCCGGATTCTGGTCACCCAATTTTTTTTCGCCGGAATATTATTTTTTCCAATATTAAATTACTGACTCTGATTTTGAGCATGTTATTGACTCTCAGTAATCAGGTTACTGACCCACCCCTAATAAGCAATTTACAGATTTCAGTAAGCATGTTACTAACTCTCAGTAATCAGGTTACTGACCCCTAGTAAGCAACTTACAGATTCCAGATTTCCAGTAATCAGGTTACTGACCCCCTGTAATCAGGTTACTGACTCCCCAGTAACCACTAATAATAAATTACTGACTATTACTAACTCGATTACTGACCCCCACTAACCTCAAATAACAAAAATACTGACTTCTAGTAAACATTTTATTGCCCTCCATTAAGATCTAATATTGAGACCCCCAAATGAGAGTGATCATCTTCTTGAGAAAATGTGACAATTGCTCAAATCCAAATGCATAATAAGCATCAAAATGTGATATCAAACTATTGGGATTAGAACCGAGTTATTCAACCATACCTTTCTATGAAGGATTACTTATAAGGGCTCATCATGATGCCAATGAGAACCAGGTGATTTACATAGATGATGTAGTTGGCCATGTGCATGACATTTTATTTTGCTGGACAAGAAACTACAAATACATTACTTGCATGGACCGTCATGCTTCTGGCACATCATACAACACACTTACTGTTGGAAAGTGGAATAAGGTATTTGGTTGATTTTGGTGAGGAATTTTTAACATAAAAAATATAATTCTCAATTTTTTTATTTATAAATCAACGTTCAACAACGAATTTTTAACAAAAGAAATGCAAACGTTGTTTCAAAGTATAACCAATTACCTTTATCATACAAATAGTCGAAATTCCGAAGTTCTTAATCCATAAATAAGTTCCACTTCAAAACAAAAATATAACAATTTCAAGTTTTTATTTGAAAGCGAGACGAGATGGGCCTTAATGAGACTTTGGCTATCATCTCGCTTCCCATCCCATCGTACTCAACAGGTTCATGCTTGTACATTTTTGAAGGAGGAGCATATACAGAGGTGGGTTTGGTTTGAAAACGAGTCTGCTACTCATTTGGAGAAAAGCAAAGAATGAAAGACTGGAATTTCCAGCATCACCTGAAATTGAACAGGTTGGAGAAGGAAGCTTTCACTATTATAACAAGCAACCTTGGGACTGAGGATTAAAATATCGGTATAGGTATATTTATCGATTATTTTTTTTTAAAAAAATATCGAAAATATCGGGGATATATAGGGAATACTCTGTAAGAATTTTTTTTTAAAAAAAAATATTAAATTTATTCATTTTACACATAAAACCTTAAATACATACAAACAATGACTTCATTTAGTACTAGAAAGAAACTCTAGGTGCTTCAAATTCTCCACGCTAATCCACGAAAGTATAATAATATGACTAAAACATATGACCCATACAGTATGAATTGTAGTGTTTAATATGATAGTCATATATCTCTTTGGAGCTGCCGACAATATTCCCTAGAATGTGATAGTAAGAATGAATTCAACTATATGATTTGTCATGTACTTCTCCATATTGACCATATTCATAAATATTATAACTAAATTAATTGTTTTCTTCATGCGATTCATTTTGTAGAACCAAGTAATATTGTCAGACTAAAACAAACTTCATTTTTGCCTCGAGAACTCGAGATGATTACTTATTTGAGAACTCGAGGCGATTACTTTTCTTATTTTGTTCCATATTCTTCGAGGAGAACACTCCTCACCGATATTTCTCAAGAGTCAAGACCGTCACTTCTCATCCGAATATCCTTTGAGGGGAATCCGGGGTCTACTCATTTTTTTAATATCTCTCGAGGTGATCACTGATTACTTATTCAATTATTATTCTTTTAAACATTCTCGAATATTGAGAAAAAAAAATTCGTGGAAAATTTTACAGATATTTCGTTAAAATATTGGAAATTTATCTCAAATATCTTAAATATCGAAATTTTTTTACATTATCGGAAAAATTTCGTAGATACGGTGAAAGATAAGATATTTACCCTAAAAAATATATCGGTCGGTCAAAAAATGGAGATATCAGAGGATATATTAGATATATCGCAGCGATTTTAAACCCTGCTTGGGACCTAAATATGAATTTTCAGTAGCAAAATGGAACGTCATCTAAAATAAATATATAAAAGTGCTTTTTCAATGATTTTCTAAGCGACAGTACAGCTTATTACGTACGTGTCGATCATGGAGATAATTAACAATCATGTTTCCTGATCATGACCACAATGAAATTGGGTACTTCATCAAAATGGGATGGATGTGAAATTGCTGATGCTGATGATGAAGAGAAAGAAGATCTGCTTCTCCAAAGCCATTAATATTCTGTGTTCTTTGTTGGTGCATAGAGTTCTCTACCCCCTCGAAACCAATCGAGTCTGCTTCTCCTTTATTCGTCGACTTCTTAGGTAGCTAGAGACGACATTAATACACAATGAGATGAGTCAGATGAGACTCACATAGCTTAATTAGCTTTGTAATTAAGAACCCATGCCACAGTCGATCGATGCTGTTGAGTCCTAGCTTGTTCGTTTGGAGATGTAAAGTTTCTTTCCTTTTTTAGAACTACTTACCAAAAATAAAACGTAAGTTGCATTAGCTAGTGATTTGAAACCCTAAGGCTATATATATAAAATCCTGTTGTCCGTTGAGGTAGTGGTGCTGCACTGTGGTGGATTATCTCGGTGTACCCCGACAACAACTCTGGCCAGGAATGGTATGTAGAGCGTCTCTTTTGCTAGGCGTTAAGCTTACAGCTTTGCTTGGGACGAATTGAAACTAGGGTTGGGCATGGGACGGGATGGGACGAGATTGTGTTAATTTTGCGGCCCGTTCCACTCTTTAAACTGTAGAAGGGATCGGGTAAGGTTTTGCGTTTTTTAAATTTCCTCCCATCGGGATAGGTCCTGGTCAGGATCGGGACGGGAGGGGCTTAATCCCACCATTCTAAACTTTGAATAAAAATATGTAATTCTTAATTTTTCATCAACAATTGTTGATTCAATAACGAATTTTTAAATAAAAATATATAATTCTCAATTTTTCATCTATAAATCAACATTCAACAATGAATTTTTAACCAAAGAAATACATGCGTTGTTTCAAAGTATTACCAATTGATAGGAGCACAATATGCGACGATATTATATGTTTTTACCCTCATTTATGCTTTGTTTAACCCTTATTTGTCTAAGATAGAGTCATAATATAGTTTAGTGTTAATTTGGTAGAGTTTGGCGAAAAGTTGGTTAAGAATCCGAAAAATGACTAAGTTTGAGGAATCTGGAAAATAATGCAAGTTGTCTTTTTCGTGATTCTGAGATGAGTAAAAATGCGATCTATCCTTGTCCTAATTTAATGAAATTTGGTATGCTTATTATTCATATACTAAGGAATGTTGTGTTACAACTTCAGATCAATCGGAGTTTGGGAAGTCACCCAAAAGATGGCTGCAACTTGGCAGTCTGAGCAAACCAATCCAGGGACTTCAAGGATTTCCTGGGACTATGTCCCAACTTCGAAAAATCATTCCCGACGACTCATAAGGAATTTGATCAAACTGTTTTATATGGAGGTAGCTATGTGTGTCTAGTTTCTCTAGGACTTAGGATCGCATCAATCGGAGCTCTGAGGAGGAAGTTATGCCCGATTTACTAGAGTAAGGTCATTCTGCCGGGAAAACAACAACTATCCCGGTTGCACAAGGAAAGCTTTCCTTTGGACTTTTGAAGCATGGATCGGATATTATGGACCTAAAGATATGTCCATACTAACTTAATGAGAAGATTCAAGTCCAAGATAAGGCCAAAAAGAGTCTAGAAGAAAAGAATTCAGATAATAAGAGAAAGAAAATGGCCTCTATATATTTGACGATTTTTACACAGAAAAATCATCTTCTCTTCCTCACTTGAACTTACCAAAACTCTGCCGAATTTCCACCATAACAATCCTCACATAGAGCAAAGCTGAACTATCTCCACCACCTTTCCTAAAAATCATTCCAATCACCATCACCAATCCTCTTGCCGAATTCTTCAACGAAGGTTCTCAATTCGGATTGTAATTTTCGATGGCTTTTGTCTCTTTGTACTTATACATTATTTTGTCTATGAAATATGTATGGATTCTTGGTTGTAATTTTGGTTTTGTAAATTATTCATGGGATTTCCGAATTCTTGTTATATTATTTGGTTATCTTTAGTTTAATTTTCGAATTATGCATGTGGTTTAATCGAATATGGTATTATGGGCAGTAGGCTTTTGCATGTTTTCTTGATTTAATTAGGTTGATTTCCTGAATTTGTATGCATAAAAATCGTATGCATGGAGGTAGTCTTGGCCATGACTATCCTTTGTGTGTTGGTTTCACATGCCGATTTAATACATGTTGAATCATACGCGAAGTTGGTTTTAATTTGTATTAATCTAAAGGGCTAGAATAATTCTGGAAATTTGCATGTCGATGTGGGATGAGTGACGCCATACCTGCTAACATGTTTCCAATTCGACATATTGTGCTTATGTGCTATTTGTGTTTAATTTCTACTCGAAGTGTTTTTAAACCGATTAGTACCATGTTTAGGATTACACGCGAAGTTGATTCTAAATAATTGTGATGTTTTGAATAATTAGATATACCGCGAAGACTCTAATTAAATTGGAACTTAATTGAATTTTTGATCCGATTTTAGCTTGCTGCCCCTATTACTTTGTTTAATTTCGTTGCATGTTTAATGAGTTTTGTGTTTTGTGATTGTGTGGAAGATGTTGATCAATTGTATATAATAATTTAGGATTTAAATTTAGTAAAAATCATTAGGTAAATTAGTTATAAAAATCAACACCCCCTTTATTTGCAATACTTTATGTGATTAAATGCCCTTGATTTCCCCGGATAGAACGATCCCTACTTGTCAATACTACAATCGACACAAGAAGGGTATTATGTGTATGAAGTTGTTTTGCAGGTGCTTTGTGCTTGGATTATAACTCCATCACCAATTACCGTTATCATACAAATGATCCAAACTCCGAAGTCCTTAATCCATAAATATAACAATTTTAAGTTTTTATTTGAAAGCGAGACGGGACAGGTCTTAATGAGACTTGGGCTATTATCCCACGTCCCATCCCATCGTACTAAAATGGGATCGGGACGGGCCTAACGTTTCTAGATTTCTATCCCGTTCCATCCCAAAAAATTCCGAGACGGATTTGGGATTACAATTTTTTTATGCCCAACCCTAATAAACTGTTCTAGTTGGGATATCAACTCCATCGTTGGTACTTTTTTTTTTTGCTTTTTTTTTTCTTGGTCTTGTGGTCAGTGTATAATTATGTTGGATTTTTCTTTCTTATGTCAAATATTAGCATGACCAACTAGCACTACAAGTGTACAAGGTCGTAGCAACGGATTGTTTGTGTGTTCTTTTTTTTAGATGATTGATCAAAAATGGATTTTTCATCACATGGTTCTAACATTAGACTCGTGCAATTGACCGGCTAACCCGACAGTCCGACACTATAGTGTTTGTACTAATTTTCATGAAAACCAGGCTTATTTTTTTTTTTTTTTGAAGAAGGGTGTCAAGCCATTATTGATAAAAAAAGATAAGGAATACAACATGAACATGATCCGTCCTCTAGGACTTCGTAAAAATAGAAACATGCGAAACTTCCTAAAAGAATAACTAAGAAATCTCTATATTGCACATCCTAAGATGAAGCATCTTAATCAATAAATATTATGTTAGGGTGGAGGACAACCACCCTAACATAGATAAAACAACGAGGACAACCATACGGTAAGGAGGAGTCCTCAGGGTCCAACGACACAAAAGTTGTCGTAAGACTGAAACCCAAATACCAATCTCAACTCTGTAACCCTAGCACACCAAGCCCAAAGCCCAACCAATGAGGAATGGGATTAGCACATCCACCACCCAACCCCTCAAAGACCAAACTGACTTCAACCTCTCCTACACCGCCGCCGACAGCAAAACTGGCTCAGAACTTGACATCATCAACCATCACCTGCTCTGCAAGCCAATCGGAATCACCGCCGAATAAATCAACAAAATCGTCGAACCCCATCAACAACCCACCACGAGAGGAATCTGACCACCCACACCATCTCGCCGGCGGTCGTGTAGAATATTTTGTATATATTTACTTTCTTTGTAAGTTAAGGTGAATAGTTGTAGGAGATATTTCCTATTAACTCTTGTATCATTATATATACTTTTATGTTGGAGCATAATACATATCGAAGCATTAAACAAAAATCATATTCTTATTTTCTAATTGTCACAGTTCGCAGTCGCACCTAGAGCTGGTCTCCAACCTGCAGATCCGAATTTGGCCCGCAACTGTCGCTCTTACAACAAGAGCCTCTGCATGTTAAGCTGACTGCAATGAATCAACTACCTGATACATACCATCTACACACTATCCATCTGAATCCCGGGTAATAACACAAATACCTCATCTTCTAGTATCTTTCATAAGCTTACCATCAATGTTCGACTCAATCCAACCCAAAGAAGGAGCTTTCCATTTGATATTACGTCCGCTCCCCCCAACTGGCTTCCTACAATAGAATTGTAAGTCAAAAACTGAGCTTATGATATCTCCACGTCGGGTAGTTTCCTCCCTCCATACCCGATTGTTCCTTTCTTGCCAGACACCCCAAATCAAGAGCAAGAATTTACTCCAACCCTTTACCGAAAGGGAGCTCAAGCAAAACTCAAACCATTCCACCAATGATAATTGCCCAGCACTACCACTCAAGCATATAGTCTCCAATTCCCTTTCCGATGCCATAATAGTCACCTAGTAAACTCACAATCCCGACATATATGTAAAGTAATCTCCAATTCTGGAGAACATAATACACATGTAGGATTTTTCAATGGGTACAAATGTAGACAACAACCATAAAAGGAAGAATATTGTGTAAAATTCGCCACATGAACTTTTGGCGTACCTGGTGTCAGGGCTGCCCACAATTTCTTCCACAACCCTGCAGACACCACTGCAACATCACGAACTCCATGTTCAACCCTCATCTCTAGAGCCAGCTTGCATGCACTCTTGACGGTGAATAAAACTTTTGCGTCTCCATGCCATACCCTACGATCAGTCTTGCAAGTAGTGCCCAAAGTCATGGAAAGAGTAGTATTTGCGTCCTCCACAAAAAAAACAAGTTACAAACTGACGAGTCGCATAACTAGGGTTCTACAACGCGTGCAATCAAAAACCCTACAAAAAACGTTTGTAGTATAGAATAAGTAGAGATCGTTCTAGCCGGAGATTAAGAGTACCTGAAATATAAGAATGTTAGCACAATTTATTCACATATATACATATTCACACGAGTTCAAATGGGGAGAATTTGGATCGGCAGCTAGGCTGCCCTATTTTAACCTAGACACGAAAATAAACCTAATTTACTATGTACAAGTGATCATCATCTTTCACACAAAACATTTAGCACACAAAACTCTTTAACATGTAGACACGCATGCAAGAAAGTAAAGTACAAGTATTGATGCAATTTAGACTTAACCAGTTTCGACCACAACTAGTGTAGCAGCCCAGCCCATACACTTAAGATATTGTCCGCTTTGGGCATGGCCCTCACGGTTTTGTCTCTGGGAGCTCCAGAGCAATTTCCCAGTAGGTCACCTATCCTGATATTGCTCTGGACTAAGCAAGCTTAACTTCGGAGTTCTCATCCCCTCTGAAGCCATTGAACCCCTAAAACGCGTCCTTATGTATTGAGCTAGCTCTACATATATAAGCACAGCATCCACTCTCCCCCCGGGAGATGTGGGATGCGTGACCTGCCTACCTGCTAGATTTCCTAGCCAGGTCAGGTCAGTGTCATCACAACTAGAGCCTACGAGGTCATCTAATCGTTTAGATTATTTAAGTTATGAAGATTAACTACGAGTATAATCCTAAGGTTATGCTAACCGGTTTTACACGTTTAACATTTAAGCACATGAATAAAAAATCGAAGATAAGCAAACAAGTAAGGTCGTCAATCTTCTTATTAACTTGCAAGTTCTAAGGTTATTAACTCTAGGCGAGCAAAGTTATTTAAGAAAACTACGAGCATAACTCAATCAAATTACTATAGCTTATGAAACCTAGCACTTAGAATTATATGCTTTAAATAACAAATGCTTTAAACAAAACTAGTGTGTCGATTTAAATGCTCTAACCTTAGAATTACTAACTGAATTTAAATCCTAAACATGCATCACATATCTAATGTCCTAACTGAATTTAAATCCTAAACATGCATCACATATCTAATGTCCTAATTATCCAAAATACAAATTATAAAAGTTAAAATCGCAAAAACTATTACATAAATATCAAACCGAGTTCATACAAAAGTTTAACAAAAACCAAGAATCGAAACAAGTTCTTACAAGCTACACAAACATGAATAAATACATAAGCCATAGAGGGAGTAGATCACACTTTAGAAACCTTGAAGACTCCAAAAGATGTGGTGGAAGGATGCTCAGCTGCACGGCAGAAAGTATGGTGAAGGAACGGATTTTTGGATGTGGTGGAATCGGGTTTATGGCTAGGTAATTTTCTGTTTGGTGCTTGAGAGTTGGCTAGTACTTGTGCTTGAGATGAGATGATTTTCTGTAGGAAATTCGGCATCTATATATAGGGAAAAGCTGTGCCCAAACCAGCAGCAATAAGGAAAGGAGAAAACCTAAACCGAGATGGTTTAGGATTCTTGCCGGCCAAGCCTTGATCTTCTAGACTCTTCTTGTCCGATTTCTTCATGGATCACAACCTTCTTGAACTCCTTAATGGATCAACAACATTGCTTGATGGATAAATGTCCAAAAGGATCGGCTGCAATTCCCCTAGCTGGACCGAGAACACAATTCATTTAGAATCGGCAGATTTGATGCTTTCTCCTATCTGAGCTAGGAAATCTCTTCCTTCCATATTTTTCACTTCTTTTTGGCTTGGCTGAATCCCCTAACCTTCATTTAGCTTGAAAACTCTCACTTGATGCATTCGGTTGCCCTTTCGACGCTCAAATACAGAAAAGTGTGAAAACGGACAGTAGGTTCCTCTTTTCGGCAGGGCAGTGACCTTGCTGTCTTGATACTGGCATAAGTTTCTCCTCAGGACAACTATTGATGAGTCGCCTAAGCGAGCATCAATAATAAACCCTACAATCATTAGTAGTATAGAATAAGTAGGGATCGTTCTAGCCGGGGATTAAGGGTACCTGAAATATGAGAATGTTAACACAAATATTCACAATTATAGACATATTCACACGTTACAAACATAGGGGGATTGGATGTTGGTTCGGCAGCAAGGCTGCCTTCTAACACCTAAGACACGAAAATAAAAAGTCCTATTTCTACTATATACAAGTGATCATCATCTCTCACACCAAGCAATTCACACAAAAAGACTCTTTAACATGTAGACTTGCATGCAAGAAAGTAAGAAACAAGTATTCACACATCTTAGACTTAATTCAATTTCGACTACTTTTAGAGCGATTAGCCTTTTAACCAATTGTAAGACATCTAATGTTTTAAGATCATGCTATTCGCCTTCGATCCTAAAGTTTATGCTAATCCGGTTTTAAACGTTTTAACATTTAAGCACAAGAGTCTAAATCGAAAACAAGCAAACAAGTAAGGTTGTCAATCTTCTTATTAAACTTGCAAGTTCTAAGGTTATTAAATCTAGGTGAGTAACACAATTCAAGAAAACTCAACTCGTATAACTCAATCATATTACACAATCATATAAAACCTAGCACTTAGAATTACATATTTTTAAACAACAAATGCTTTAAACAAAACTAGTGATCGGTTTAAATGCCCTCACCTTAGTTCTAATCGAATTAAAGTCTAAATCATGCATCAAATACCTATTTTTCTAATTATCATACATACAAAATTTACATGCTAAAATCACAAAACTTTAACATAAACATCAATCATGCAATCGGTTTACATAGAAGTTCAATAAAAACCAAGAATCAAATCTAGCTCATACAATACAACCAAACATGAATAAATACATAAGCCATAGAGGGAGTGGATCACACTCTTAGAACCTTGGAAGACTCTTCAAGACGTGGTGGAGGAGGATGATAGGCTGCTCGGTAGGACTTAAAACAATGGACGAAAATTTTGGATTGTGGCATGGTGGTGTACGTTTTGGCCAAGTATTTGGGTATTTGGTGCTTGTGAGACTTGGTAAAGTTTTTGGCTAGTACTTGTGCTTGAGATGAGATAATTTTTATGTGGTAAAGTGACCCCTATAAATATGAGAGAGGCCGGCAAAACCCTAGGAGAAATCCTAGCTGCAATCAGCAAAACAAAACCTTGTAGAACAAGGTTTTGATTCATTTTTTTCTTGGTTCTTCTAGGACTTCTTTTTATGAATTTTCTTCTTGGATTGGGCTGCATAACTTCATGAACTTGTCATGTGGCTCAGATGATTCCCCTTGATAGATATTGACCCATGAAAAATGCCCCAACCGGCCTAGATGCACAACCGGCAACATTCTCCTAGTTGAACTAGGAATGCATCCTTCTTCTTGATTTTCCACATTGCTTTAGCTTGGTGCCTTCTTTTATCCTCCATTAAGCTTGGACAATCTTCAAGTATGCAATCGTATGCCAAAATATCCATAAAAAACAGAAACGAAGGAAAACAGGCAGGAACTTGGTTTTCTCGGCTGGTAGTGACCTTGTCGCCTTATAGCTGGCATAACTCTTTCCTCAGTGCTCCGATTGATGCGATTCCTAGTCCTGGAGAAACTAGACACACAGATCTTTCTATCCATGTAAGGCACGTTCTCTGATTCCAAGTGATGCGTCGTACATAAATTCCGGAAGTCAGGATACAGTCCCAGGAAAATCCTGGTAGTCCCTGGATCGTTTTGCTCAAATGGCCAAGTTGCAGCCATCTTTGTGGTGACTTCTCGAACTCCGATTGATCTGAAATTTTGACATAACGCACTTTAGCTTGCCAATTATATGCATACCAAATTTTATCAAATTTGTAAAAGGATAAGTCACTTTAACACTAGCCTCAATATCACGAAAAAGACATATTTTACATTATTTCTTCAGATTTCTATACTTAGTCATTTTTCGGACAATTAAGCACATTTTTCCAAAACTCTACCGAAATGACACTAAACTATATTATGACTCTATCTTAGATAAATAAAGGTTAAACAAAGCATAAACGAGGGCATAAGCATATTAATATCGTCGCACATTGTGCTCCTATCAGCTATTGATGCGATTCCAAGTTTGTAGAAACTAAACTCGTAGAGGTTTCCTTGCATATATGGCACGCCTTCTAGGTCTTTGTGGTTCGTCCTGGAGAATTTTTGGAAGTTGAGTGATGTGCCCAGGAAATTCCTGGAACTTACTGGATCCGAATTTTCATAGCATTTTTCGGCAGCTTCTTTTGCTCCAATTTCTCTAACTCCTTCCATTGCTCAATCCTTGATATTTCTACTACTCATAAGAGAAGAAAAATCCATCAAAAGCATCATGAAAGCTTTACAGAATCAACGAAATATTAAAAGACTTCGATTTTCAGCATTTTGTCAAATTTCTGTAAATTTCCAACACTTCAGTATATTTTCATTTAAACTCTACCAAAAGCTCATGATTCTACATTATGACTCGATTCTATAATAATAAGGTTAAAGAAAAATATAAACGAGAATAAAACATATTAAGAACGTCGCATTTAATGCTCCTATCACAAACCTTAGCCTAATGGACTAGATATTAGAGTCTTAAAGTATAATAACTTTTGCACAATTACAGAATAAGTGATGTGAGATTGATTTGCCATATTAATCATGAAACGTTTATTAGCTAGAGAAATAAATGTAATGAGATACATTATGGATCTTGATTGATAAGATTATGGAGATAACCAAATTAATGCAGCAGGAATGAAGCTCAATCCCTTTGATGGAGCTGTGATTGAGTTGTTCCTTGGCACTATAAAAAGGGTCTCTATGCACACTCAAAAATAAGTTGAAATCAAGAGACTAATCCATCATAGTCTTTACTAAATTGAGTGCGGCATATAAGACGTTTTTGTGCTTTAGTTTCAGTCCCTTGTTTCTTATCAATGGCTGCTGCCAATGTCGAACAAGGTATCTATCTACACTCTTGAAATATCTTTGACATATGTTATTATGATATTGTGATTGATCTTGTATGGTTGATTATGTGTTTATGTTTTGTGTTTTGTTCCGTGATTTATTTACAACAAGTGGTATCAGAGCCACAAAATACTTTCATAAAGGGGATTGAAATTTACACACCATTTTTTTGCAAACCACACACCCTTTTTACAAATTTCCGAGAATACCTTTTTTTTTTCTTTTTTTTTTTAATTACTTACTTACTAAAACTTAGTTACTTACCAAACCTAAGAACTACCCTTCAACATGCCAATTTCACCTAATGACTTCCTGTCTAAGTGGGTACTAACCCGGCGGAATCATTGTTGTCTTAGTATGAAAAGTATCTTAAGTTCTAATAAAACAAATTAATAAACAACGAGTCTAAACATTCTTAAAACAAAATTTTAAAACTAAAATTTTTGACGGATATTGGGGAACACCAATTGAAATTCATTTATTTAAACATAAATACATATACATACCCCATAGCCTCACTCTTAGGTAAACAACTAAAAACTGTTTAGGTACTCATAATTAAAACGCCTAATTAAAGTACAAACTTACTTGAAAATATAAGCACACCACACCAGAAGACTAGTAGGATACAGTACATTCAGACACACTCTTCAATACTCACTTTATTTTACTATTCTAAGAATACTCACAATGACTCACAAGAACTATTCTAGAAATATTTTTGAGACTCCAATACCAGATGTGCCTTCCTTGCTCTCTTTCTTTGAATGCCTTCTCTTGAAGACCTCCTTCCCCTTTTATAGGGGCCGGACTCTAAACTTCAATTCAATTTCCCATTGAAGTTAGAGACAGTAGGAAACTTATTGCTGATGAGATTTTATCTTTTTCCTCTTTTGAAAACTTGTCTACTTCTGTCGGCAACTTCTTATTTCTTATTTTACATAAAGTTGCTTTATCACCATGCATCGACAACTTCTTATTTCTTATCTTACATAAAGTTGCTTTGTCGCTATGCGTCGACAACCACTCAGTACTCCATCTTGTTGATATGGTTGTGTAATTCTTCATCACAAAGAGAGGGCCCCGAGTCTGTGTATCCACCTTCATCCTCAGATTCCAAATCTGAATCATAAGGAATTTTATGCTTTTGCTCATTTTCCACTTTTTCTATCCACGTGGTGGTGGCCAATGTCCCGTCTATCTCTTGCCTTGCCTTTCTAAGGCCCTGTAAAAGTCACAATTTTCCGGAGGGGGATGGTTATAACTTGTAACTATTATTTTTTCTCCACTAGCCAGAAGAGTGGTAGAATGATCTTTCTGAATCAATTTATGTATCTTGATTATCGCCATTGCTTTCATCCAAGGAATGCTCTGGTTTGGCGTGCCATTGGTTGATGCTGCAGTCGTTCTATATGTACGACCTTGAACTATTTTGACATAATGATATGGAGAGATATAACTTACCTGTCCATCTACGGTTGTCCATTCCAGAGGAGTTCAAATGAATTTCAATCTTAGAATGCATCCTTCCAGTCTAACATTCTTTACAGTTTCATAGATTATTTTTGGAAGACCTTGCAAGTTTTCATTAGTTTACGTCTAAAAATTATGAACAAAACCATTTTCTACAAGCCAAAGCTTGTGTTTCTGGGAATGTTCTGCTTGAATAATAACTCAATATGTTCCATAGTATGAACCTGCTATGATTGATAAAATCTGCTGAAGCGCTTTTCTATTCCTAAAATCTCCTAAGAGATTATGAAAACCGAACCATTCAGGATCTGAAAGGGCTACTTTATGGATTTTTGCACTTTCAGGATTCTTAAGATATGGTATCTAAAGGCTTTTCTCAGTGGTTTGCTTCTTCTCTTCTTGGTTGTAACTGTAGAATTCTTCAGTCAATTCTTCCAGATCTTGAAGCACAAGTGCTTCATTCTTCTCGCGGGAGGCAGTTAGGATGTTGTCAATAATCATGTGGCTGAATTGTAAAATCTTGCTCGTCCTGAACACTGATTTTTCATAAATTCTCATCGGGTGATTGAAGATTTTCTTGATTCCAGTTACAGCTGGTTGTTTGTTCTTGAAGGATGATATCCTGTTATGTGTTGATTTTGCTTTTTCGTCTGTTGCTTGAGGAGGCCTTGTTGATTTTCTTGGAAATCGATCATGCATAACTGTAGTTCTAATTTGCTGTAAAAACTCATTTAAGAGTTTTCTTTCTTGTTCCGAATGGATTGACTGCGTTTCGTCTTGTGAAGAAATTATGGATTTATCATTTCGATAATTTCCCCAACCTGCTGGATCTGGCTGAACATTTTCTGAAGTTTTGCTTGATTCTGTAGGGGAATAGGACACTATGAATTGGTAACCTGGTCTATTGTTTAGAGGTCCTACAATTTTGTCTCCATTTTTGTATCCTTCCCACATAGTTTTTTCTTTTGATTTCGATCCTCTTTCTTCCGGCATTGACTTCCTTCTTTCTGCAAGTTCCGGCCTTCTTCTTTTTTCAGGTTGTTCCGGCCTTCTTCTTTCTTCAGCGTCTGGCTTTGGTCTGCTACTTGTTGGATTACGACGTTCACTTCTTTCAAACATCGCCATTTCTCTACTAAGAGCGTCAGACATATAATTCTTGTCTCTTGCAACCATTTCAATATCATATTCATATTGAGTTAAAAATATCTATCACCTAAGAACTCTTCCTCTATCAGATGCATATGTCAATTTATAGTTTTTGAAGTTTTTTACTCTTTGTTATCAGTTCTAACCAGAAAATTATTTCCTAAAAAAGCTTCTGCACCCTTAATGGATTTTATCAGGGCAAATACTTCTTTATCTCCTACGGAGTAATTTAATTTTGCAGGATTGAACTTTCCTGACAAGAATTTGTAAATCTTTTCTTGATTTGTATATGACATGATCGCCAAGACTACACCTGTCCAGTAATAATCATTTGCATCAGTCTGCAAAACGATTAAGTCACCTTCTTCAGGTAACTGCAAAGGAAGGAGGTGCTTTGTGAGTTCTTTAATTTTCTTAACGGTGTTGCTATCATCTGTTGTAAAAGACCATTTCTTTTTTGAGCTGGTCTTTGGAGAGAGAAGAGCAGTGAGTACACTCACTTGAGAAATAAAATATCTCGCAAAGTTAACAACTCCAAAAAATCTCTGAAGAGATTTTGCGTCTGGGATATTGTCTGGGAACTGGCTAATTTTTTTCACAATATGTTCTTGAAGATGAATTTCTCCATCTTTGACATATATGCCCATAAAATCTATTTCTCATTTTTATGAGGTGAATCTTCTTTTGTCCAAGGATGATTCCCTTCTGGACCATAAGATTGTAAATTTTCTCAAGATGTCTCATATGTTCATTCATAGTTTTAGAGAAGACGAGAATGCCATCAAAGTAAACTATGTAGAAGTCTGAGTATGACTTACTAACGTTATCCATCTTTCTTTAAAAGATAGACGATGCTTGTTTAAGTCTAAATGGCATTATCAGCCATTCGTAGTGTCCTTATGGAGTTCCAAAGGCTGTCAAGGCAATGGAATCAGGGTGCATCCTAACTTGCCAAAAGCCTGACTTTGCATCGAACTTCAAAAATATCTTTACTCCTGTTTCTGCTAGAATCCGAGAGGACTCACAGAAGCACAATAATAAAGCTATAAATAGACACGGGCAAGTATAGTGGTTCACCGTGCCATCGAAGGGCACGGCTACGTCCACTTGAAATATAGTATGATCGGCCAATAAGCCATCGGGTGATGGTTACATGCCAAGAGTAGCAAGTATCTAAGATCCCTAACTCTAAGGGGGAAGCCTTCTATTTATAAGGAAGGAGGCTTCCCACCTCTACTACATCTCCAATGTGGGATGCAAGCGTACTATTACATATTTCCCTACTCTGGAGGCTACTTCAGGTGCCCGGTGGCATGCCCTCCGGGTGCGGCACCAGTGATCTCTGACATTGGGGATGTAACCGGGGTGACGGTCTATCCGAGGTGTGTCGGAAGTAGGGCATATCAGGCTGGTTGCACGGTCCACGAGGTCACCGAGTATGCTTGGCGGTGCACCATATATGTCCCCAACAAGTCCCCCAAGTTCCCGAGTAAGAGTGCAATCTTACTTGGGGAATTAATCATCATGTGCCGCCAAGCGTAGGTGGTGACTGAGTCACCCTTACTACCACCAGTCCCCCAAGTCCCTAAGTGAGATTGGACTCTTACCGGGCGTTCGAATGCCAAGTCCCACCCCTCCGCTCGAGTGTTACTGATGTGTTCCCAGTAATAGTCCCCCAAGTCCGTGTTGGAGATTTGACTTGGCCGGGAGTGATGTTTCCTTGCTAGTGACCTCCGTGTTTAGTCTTGCTTGGGGGTGTACTGAGGTGCCGGGTTCTGATCCGCACTGTCTGTGCAATATTTCCCGGAGGCAAGCTGATTGGATCATCGGGTTCCGGAACGGCATGATACAAAATTATGTGGTTCGAACTCTTGAGGTATATCGGGTAAAGCATGATACTACCGGGGGCTGCATAAGTCCATTGTACCGTTACCTCCTCTGCTCCACGTACTTTGAGAGTTAGAACAAATTTTAAAAGAAATTAGACTTAGAGATTACATGAACACACAACGTTTCGATTTTTCTTCTTTATTGCCGATTGTATTGCTTCTCCTTTGCCGATTCCATGTATATGTGTGCCATTGATTGAAATTTGTTTTGTAATCGTCAACGTCGTGGCTTGTAATGATGTATATTCTTGTTTTCTATTTCTTTACGATGGTTCTAATTTGTTTAAATGTTGCAAATTTCAGAAAAGTGTATGTCCGAATCTAATCTTTGGACATGAGATCATAGAGGCCGATTGCAACGTTTGAACCAAGAGCTCGCCATCTCTTTGTTTGTACCGTTACCTCCGTCCGAACCAAGCAGTCCGAGTACTGTATCTACACCATCCGAGTCACCTAGTTCAGCTGCTTCATTGCCGAGCTCTCCAT
This sequence comes from Potentilla sterilis, assembly GCA_963682095.1. Taxonomy (NCBI): domain Eukaryota; kingdom Viridiplantae; phylum Streptophyta; class Magnoliopsida; order Rosales; family Rosaceae; genus Potentilla; species Potentilla sterilis. The sequence goes on from OY821761.1 coordinate 14,708,598, forward strand.
CCATCATCTTGTCCACTTGTGATCTTCAAGGGCCTGAGTTTGAGTTCTTTGCCGAGCCAGTTATTGAACAAGAAGTTATGACTTCGATTAGAGCACAAAATTGTCATGTCATCGGATGAGGAGGAGCTGCACCTTCCAATATTACTTACCCTCCTTTGGAAGCTGACAAGACTGGAGAGATTGAATTGAGGAGTAGATTCCTCCACAAGTTGAAGTCTTTTTATGGAATGCCAAGTGAGGATCCCAACAAGCACTTGCAATGGTTTAACTTCACCACCGAATCAATGTGTCCACGAGGTACAGATATGCAACATTTTAAGATGAAGACTTTTCCGTTTTCATTGGAAGAACAAGCAAATGAGTGGTTGTTTGATGTGCCTAGTGGTCAGATCAATTCATGGAACACTATGGTGGATGAGTTTTTACTCAAGTACTTTCCCGCTTCACGGATCACTGACTTAAGGAAGCAAATTTCAAGTGTGAAGCAAGCCGGAGATGAAACTTTCTTTGACTACTATAAGAGGTTCAAGTCCCTCATCTCTTTGTGTCCATCTCATGGCATAAGTGAGGGACTCTTGTTGCAATATTTCTATGTGGGATTGCGTGTTATGGAGAGGGAGTTTCTTGATTCGGCCGCGGGAGGAAGTTTCTTGGAGTTAGATGCTACACCGGCAAGGAATTTGTTGGAAGTTCGTGCCTTGAACAACCAACAATTTGGCATGGCACGAAACAATGTACCAAGGAATGAGAAGGTACACGAGACGTCTGCGAGTTCAAATTTGGAGGAGAAAGTTGATAAGCTTGCCGACTTGGTGAGTACTATGATGAAGAAGCGTGCCATGATGTGTGGTATATGCACTGAGAGCCATGAGACTGATCAATGCCCTCAGTTTGGATCAAGTGAGGGAGTAGAGGAGTGTAATGCTATTGGTTTCCAAGGAGGCCAAATGTTTGGGAATTTCAATCCGAGGTTCAATGATTATCCGAACTTTCGATGGGAAAATAATGACAACGTGCTTAGGGCACCTATGCAACCAAACCAAGGGGCTGCTGCACCTTATGCCCCGAGAGCACCATTTGTGCCTCGTCCCCAATATCAGCCAAACCAAGGGCAGTTCCATGCCATGCAACCGAGCCAAGCCGTGCCCACCCAAGTTCAAGGAGGGTCGAACAATCCAAACTATGATGCTTTGATACAATCTCTCTCAAGTGCTACTCAAGCGTTGCTTGCGGGGCAACAAAACCACATGAAGGATATTCGCGAGCTTAAGACTCAAATGGGGAAAGCTGTGGACTTCATGGGAATATTCAACGAGCAAGGGAAGTTGCCAAGCAATACAATTCCTAATCCGAGGAATGAGCATGCCAAGGTAATTCAAATTCGGAGTGGAAGAGAGTTGTTGCCTCCGAGGAGTCCAAAGAAAAGGGGAGTGCCTCTCGATGTGATTGAGAAAGACAAAAAGGTTGCCGGACCTGTCATTGTTGGCAGCAATGAGAACAAGAGGGTAGCTGCCGAGCCAAGCAAAGCTGCTGCCGGCAGCAGTGCAACCAAGAGAAGAGGAGCCGAGAAGAAGCAAGCTGCCGAGAGTGATGGGTTGTGCAACGAGCTCGAGCGTGATCCCGCATCATCAAAGAATGAGCTACTGCAGAGCCAAGTGAGTAAGGGGGTGCCAAACTCAAGCATTTCGTTCCCTTCTCGCTTTGCTAGATCAAAGAAAGACAAGTCCGATGAAGAGGTGTTGGAGATTTTTCGGAAAGTGCAAGTCAACATTCCTTTGTTGGAGTGCATTAAGCAAGTGCCTAAGTATGCTAAGTTTCTTAAAGAGCTATGCACGACAAGGAGGCATACGAGGGAGACTCGTGTGGTTACAATGAGTGAAACGGTGTCGGCCGTTATTCAAAGGAAGTTTCCACCAAAGATGAAGGATCCGGGAAGTTTCAATGTGCCTTATGTAATAGGCAATACTCGATTTGAGGATGTGATGTTGGACTTGGGAGCTTCGATCAATGTCATGCCACTCAATGTGTATCAAACGTTGAGTATAGGGCCACTCAAGAAGGACAATGTCATTATACAACTTGCGGATCACTCAAGCAAGTATCCGGAGGGCTATGTTGAAGATGTGCTTGTGCAAGTGAACCAACTAATCTTTCCCGCCGATTTCTATGTTGTAGAGATGGAGGACTCACCGGTAAATAGCACTCAATTGCTACTTGGCCGGCCATTCATGAGGACGGTAAGCACAAAGATAGATGTTGCCGAGGGCAACTTGACAATGGAGTTTGATGGTGAGGTCATTAAGTTCAATGTTTTTGATGTCATGAAATTCCCTATTGCCGATTTGAAGGAATGCCAAGCTAGTGACGTTTTGAAGGAGGTCGAGCAAGTGATGTCGACCTCACTTGATGCATAGCAACTAACGATTGAGCGTGGGGTTGGTGTTGACAAGGAAGGAGGGAGCACGAGTTGAGGTAGAAGCTGAAGACTTTGCCGAGCCAAGCATGAAAGAGGTGGTTGCCGAACTCAATGCAGCCCCTATGTATACAAAGAACTCGTTCTTGTCAATTCCAAGTGCCACAACCAAATTTCGACCAAGTGTGGAAGAGGCTCCAAAATTAGAATTAAAAGAGCTCCCTAGTCACTTAAAGTATGTATATCTTGGAGAAGATGACACTTCACCGGTTATTGTGTCTTCATTGCTTAGTGAGAAGCAAGAACAAGAATTAATTTGTGTGCTTAAGAAGTACAAGACCGCTATAGGTTGGACCTTGGCGGATATCAAGGGGATAAGCCCTACAATGTGTGTACATCGTATCTTGCTTGAAGAAGGTGCGAAGCCAACAAGGGAAGGGCAACGTCGACTCTACCCGCCAATGATGAAAGTCGTTAAAGAAGAAATTATCAAGTTACTTGATTGTGGTATTATTTACCCCATCTCGGATATCAAGTGGATATCACCCGTGCAAGTAGTTCCCAAGAAGAGTGGTGTAACGGTTGTGAAAAATGAGAAGAATGAACTTGTATCACAAAGGCTAGTGACCGGTCATCAGATGTGTATCGATTATAGGAAGCTCAATGCTACAACGAGGAAGGATCACATGCCTTTGCCATTCATGGATCAAATGCTAGAGAGGTTAGCCGGCCACAAGTTTTATTATTTTCTTGATGACTATAGTGGATACAACCAAATTGCCATACACCCGGATGATCAAGAGAAGACTACTTTCACATGTCCATTTGGAACTTTTGCTTATAGAAGGATGCCATTCGGCCTATATAATGCACCCGGTACATTTCAACGATGCATGTACAACATCTTCTCCGACTTTATTGAAAGTAAGATAAAAGTTTTCATGGATGACTTTAGCGTATATGGACGCAACTTCGACTCATGTTTGGAGAATTTGGAAGAGATACTTGAGAGGTGTGTAGAGACTAACCTTGTACTTAATTGGGAGAAGTGCCACTTCATGGTGAATCAAGGTATAGTTCTTGGCCATATCATATCCGAGAAGGGCATTGAAGTTGACAAAGCTAAGGTGGAGTTGATACAAAGTTTGTCGAGCCCTAAGTGTGTGCGTGACGTGTGAAGCTTCCTTGGACATGCTGGTTTCTATAGACGACTCATCAAAGACTTTTCCAAGGACGATTCATCAAATACTTTTCCAAGGATGCTAAGCAAATGAGTGAGCTACTACAAAAAGATGTGTCATTTGTGTGGAGTGAAGCATGCGAGCAAGCCTTCAATCGGCTCAAGGAGAGATTGTGCTCGGCTCCTATTCTTGTTTCACCAAATTGGGAGTTGCCATTTGAGTTGATGTGTGACGCCTCGGATTATGCCATGGGAGCTGTGCTCGGCCAATGTGTGGACAAGAAACCGTATGCAATTTACTATGCTTCACGGACTCTCAATGATGCTCAACTCAACTACACCACAACGGAGAAAGAACTCTTGGCGGTAATTTTTACTTTGGAAAAGTTTCGATCATATCTTTTGAATTCCAAAGTCATTGTTTATAGTGATCATGCCACCTTGAGATATCTTATGACAAAGAAGGATGCCAAACCAAGGCTTATTCGGTGGATTCTTCTACTTCAAGATTTTGACATTGAGATCAATGACAAGAAAGGAGTAGAGAATGTGGTGGCCGATCATTTGAGTAGAATCATCAAGGAGGAGGATCGGCTACCCTTATTGGAGAGTTTTCCGGATGAGCAACTTTTTCGGATCGATACAACAAGTGCACCTTGGTATGCCGACATTGCCAATTACCTTGCATGCCGACACTTCTCTCACACTATGCCGAGCCACCTATAGAAGAAAATCAAGAAACAAGCTCGACACTTCTTGTGGGATGATCTGTACCTTTGGCGTCAATGTGGTGACCAAGTTATTCGACGATGTGTTCCGGAAGATGAGCATCAATCCATCCTTACCTTTTGTCATAGTGAAGCTTGTGGTGGGCATTTTGGACCAAAGAGGACGGCATTGAAGGTTCTTAATTGTGGTTTCTTTTGGCCTACGATTTTTAAAGACTCGTTCATGTTTTGTAAAGCATGTGATAGATGCAAAAGAATGGGGAACATTGGAGCTAGAGACCAAATGCCGCTCACGCCAATCATTGAGGTTGAGATTTTTGATTTATGGGGCATATAGACTTCATGGGACCGTTTCCATCAAGTAAGGGCTTCCTCTACATCTTGCTAGCGGTTGATTATGTGTCAAAGTAGATAGAAGCCAAGGCCACATGCACCAATGATTCAAAGGTGGTTGCGGAATTCCTCAAGACCAACATCTTTTCACGTTTTGGAGTTCCAAGAGTCTTGATAAGTGATGGAGGATCCCACTTTTGCAACCGCACCATTGAGGCCTTATTGAAGAAATATGGTGTCACACACAAGGTTTCTACACCTTATCATCCTCAAACAAGTGGCATGGCCGAGGTAAGCAATCGGGAGATCAAGCAAATTTTAGAGAAAACCGTTGGACCTTCAAGGAAGGATTGGAGTGATCGTCTCGATGACGCTTTGTGGGCATATAGGACTGCATACAAGATACCGATAGGTATGTCACCTTTTCGGTTAGTTTATGGCAAAGCTGTCACTTACCAGTTGAGCTTGAGCACAAAACATGGTGGGTCGTTAAAGCTTTCAATATGGACATCAATGATGCCGGTCTTCATAGAAAGCTTCAACTCAATGAACTTGAAGAAATCCGTAATGAAGCCTATGATGCCGCATGGATATACAAAGAAAAGACGCGTGCTTATCATGACAAAATGATTTGTGGTAAGAAGTTTGAGGTTGGACAACATGTGCTTCTATTTCATTCTCGTCTTAAACTTTTTCCCGGGAAGCTACGCTCTCGATGGATTGGACCCTTTGTCATTGCGCGAGTATTTCCTCATGGAGCGGTGGAAATTCAAGACTTAAACACTCGCAAGACTTTTAAGGTCAATGGCCATCGACTCAAGCAATACCATGCATCTTTCCAAGCTTTGGATGATGAGGTTATCCTCAATGCCACACCGAGTTCACACCCTTTGACTGCCGCCATTGAGCTTACTGCCGAGAACCAAGCCACGACACTAATCCAGTTTCCTGCCGAGAGGAGAGCAGCCGTGCAACACCTTCATGCCGTGCCACAACCTACAGCCGAGAGGCAGCCTTCTGCGGAACTGCCGGTTGCTGCAACTGAACCTGATTTGAGCACGAGTCTTGCAGCCGATACGGATACGCAAGAGCAGCAGCTTTCTTTTCCTAATGCCGATACGCACCCATTTGCTGCCGAGACGGACACATGGTGCAACGAGCACCTTGTTGCTCTACTCTTTGCCGATATGAGCTACTTTGGACCACGATGAACACATGCCATGTACAAAGGTGAAAAGTCTAAGCAATTGACTATAAACACAAAGCGCTACTTGAGAGGCAACCCAAGTCGATCAAAGAAAAGTGAAGGAGCCATCACCGAGAGTTTGAAATTTCTTAACCCTTCTCCTTTTCTTTGGTTTGTGATGATATGTTGGAATGTGTTAGACTATTGCATGCTTAGGAAATTCTTTGCTATTATTTTATGCTTACATTGAGGACAATGTAATTTTCTAAGTGTGGGGTGGGATAACGTATTCCGTTTATGCTTTCGTGTGCTTAGTATAAAATAGAAAATTCAGAAAATTGTAATACAAAAATAGAGTGTTTAAATTGTTGTTTCGAGTCTTAGGATGCCCCTAATATGTCAATGATGTTTTTCTCCTCTTTGCATACATAGATGATAGTTTTTGCATACAATTAAAATTGTGAGTTTCATAGATTATGTGCATTGGTAGGAGCATGTAGGACTTGTTGATTAATAAAGCTAGTTTGTGTCCATAATGACTTATGTGAGCTTTAGAGCCAATTTGTTTTCTTCTTGAGTGATAAAAAGATAAAAATTCGATAGACATATAGGAAGCCTGAAACCTCATAATTCTTTGATTATTCGATGACTATATGCAATAGCTTTTCATGGACTTTAGAAGTGCTAGAACTCGCTCTTGTGATTTTTGAAACTTGATAGTCATGAAAATTGCCTTGATTTTGAAAAGGATTGAAAACGTTATATTAGGATTACCACCATTGCCAAATAATGATGTGCCCTATTTGTGCCCGTAGTGGGACTTCTTAGAAAACCCCTTTGAGCCCACATTGAACCTTTTCTTTCATCACCCTTATTACAATTCCTATGCTTAGAATAGTTATATCTAAACTCTTGTCCGCGAGACTTGGTAAAAGTGTGAAATCGACGTGGAGTTTTGATGTAGAGTGATGAATAAGAACAAGTGTGGGGTGGGACTTAGCCGAAATTTTTTTTGTATGAAATTGTATGTTGCCGTGCCTTAGAAAAGAAAAGAAAAAGAAAAGCAAAAATCAGCGAGCATGAAAGAAAGTAGAGGCACGGTTTCAAAAATAAAATTGCTAAGTCATATTCCTTGAATAAATGTTGTGAGCTTGGAGTTTAGTTTGTGTTTGAAGGTCTATCATTGTTAAAATTTCGACCTTTGTCCATGTTTATGATATTTTGGGAAGTAAAGAATCCAACAAGATAATATTCGACCCTTGGAGTGAAGCCATAAGGAGGATCAAGACTTGCCAAGTCTTGATGACGTTTTAAGCACCACTTATCCTAAATTTCCTACCTTATATAGCCAAGCCTCATATTTTTATTCCCCTATAACGTTTTTCATGATTCTTAAGATGACATCACTACCAGAAAAAAGACCTTTACCGACGAAAAAAAAAAAACGGCCGACGACATACTATTTTCGTCGGCTATTCCCAAGAATGGGCGACGATTTCTTCTTTCGTCGCTAAAAATAAAAAATCATCGGCTATTCCACAAGAATGGCTGACGATTTTTTCTTTCGTCCCTAAAAAATATTTTTCGTCGGCTATACCCCTAGAATGACCGACGAGTTCAAATTTTCGTCGCCTGTTCTCTTAAAGTATAGCCGACGAAAACTTTTGAAAGTTTGGCCGACGAAATTGGAATTTTCGTCGGCTATAAGTCTTCATATTTTCAGATCTGGACAGCAGCTGCTCATTTAAAAAAAAAACGAAAAAAAACGGGAGAAAGAGTGAAAAATCTGTGGGTATTGTTGAAATCCGTCCTCTCTTACATTGTGGAGCTATATATAGGTACGTATATGTGTATATATGTTGATTTTGAGTTTTAGTTGAGTTGATTTTGAGTTTTAGTGATTTTGATATAGTAAGTGATTTTTTGTTTTGTTGTTGTTTTAGTGTTAGAATGTATGTATATATGTTGATTTTGAGTTGTAGTTGAGTTGATTTTAAGTTAGAGTTTAATTATGTGTTTTAATTTAATGTTATTTTAATTAGTGTTAAAATATATATATATATATATATATATATATATAAATATGTTAATTAATGGTTGTTGATAGTGTAATGAACTTAAATAATGGTTGTTAATTAATGGTATATATATATATATGAGTTGATGTTGATAATAATATATATTATAATATATATGTGTTAATTAATTTCTTATTAATTAAAGTTATACATATATATTATTATCAGGCTATATATATATGGATCGAGATAAGAGTTGGATTTCGCTTCCAAGGCATGACCGACGATACACTACAGGAGTTGTGGATTTTTTGCAGTTCGTCGAGGAAAATGCAAACGGGAATGAATACCATTATTTCCCGTGCAAGAAATGTAAGTGTCGTAGTGATATGTGTCGATTTCTGATTAGGACAGTATGGGAGCACCTAAAGAGTAATGAGTTTTGGCCGAAGTACAAACGTTGGATATATCACGGTGAGCCATCATTAGATGGATCGCATGATCATGGGCAGTTTTTTGAGGCGGGCAGTAGTAGTACATCCAACGATCCAACAATGGCATTCGTGAACGTGTTTCCTTTTGAAAGCGGTGTACGTGGGGAACAATATATGCATGACCCGGTGCAGCCGTTCCCACAAGTTGTCAACACTGCTGCCTTTGACAAGTACAACAAACTTATTGCATTGCAATAGACCCCTGTGTCTTCAAGTTCTGAGAAGACAGTTCTTCAAAGTGTGATGGAGGTAATGAGGATTAAAGTCGAGACAAAATCGAGCATCAGGCAAGTGGATGAATATCTACAGTACACTTCTTCGTTGTTGGAGGAGGGTCATCGTAATCCTACCAATCACCGTAAGGTCCGAAGTATCCTCAAAGATCTAGGGCTTTCCTACATTAAGATCCATGCATGTGCATTTGACTGCGTTCTCTTCTGGGGTAAAGATGCAGAAGGGAATGACCTTGCTAGCCTTGACGCATGTCCGATATGTCAGTCTGACCGATATAAGTTGACGGGAGCAGGCAATAGGAAACCTGTGAAAGTGCTTCGGTATTTTCCGTTGAGAGATAGGCTTGAGCGGTTGTACATGTCGCTATGAGATGGCACGGTGAGCGGGACGCTGGAGACGCAGATATCATGACACACATCTCTGACGGAGCGGCTTGGAAGCATATAAACAATGAGTTTCCTCATTTTGCGTCAGATGTCAGAAACGTCAGGCTCGGGCTCTCAACCGACGGGTTCAACCCTTTCGGCACCATGAGTCTTTCATACAGTATATGACCAATGATTTTGGTACCTTACAACCTTCCTCCGTGGATGTGCATGAAGAAGGAATATAATATGTTGACGTTGTTGATTCCGGGGCCTGGTTACCCAGAGAAATGTCTCGATGTGTATATGAGACCATTGATTGAAGAGCTTAAGGTATTGTGGGACGTTGGTCATCCCACTTTTGACAAGTACAAGAAGGAGACGTTCCAGATGCATGCCATGGTTATTGGTACCATCCGTGATTTTCCTGCTTATGGGATGTTGTCGGGCAGCGTTGTTAGGGGATACAAGGCTTGTCCAGAGTGCCTCAGCGATTATGGGAGCACCCCTCATTGCAACAAGATATGCAGAATGGGTCATCGTGTGTTCCTTCCGGCGGATCACCACTGGCGTTACGAGTCCGCCGCATTTGATGGAACCGAAGAACACGATTATGGGAGCACCCCTCATTGAAATATGTTGACTGCTGGGTTTCTGTTTTTTTTATGTTCAATTTTGGTTATATATGAACAGGACATATGGGTACGAGAGGTGTAACACAACTGATTTTTTTATTTTTTTCACAGAATAGCCGACGAAAAATGCATTATTTCGTCGGCCAAAACTATATTGAAAAATACATATTTTATTTTAGACACAAAACGACAAAAGAATAGCCGACGAGTACTAGGTTTGATTTCGTCGGCTATGATTAAAAAAAAAAACAAAAAAAAACCACCTTCCATTTTCTATCACTATCGACAACCCATTGCTTCATCTTTCAAATGCAAATGTGTCGTGAAATAAGATATGACCGAAATAATGAAATACGTCTACGGTTGAAAAATGACAAGATTCCGACAAAATCTGTGTGCCGAATGTTGCGGTTAACTGTTTTTTACTTCCGTTTTCCTATGGGTAGCCTCACGGTCGGTAAATATTTTGAGGAAAATTTTTATACGATTAGTTGCGTCTCATCGATTTGAAACTATTATATGTTGAAGGTCAGGCCAAAAAACGTCGTTTACACAGGCCAATTTCCATTTCTAAGCGTTTAAAGGGTTGACTCACCCGGTTGACCGTCCCGATCGAGCCTTTAACGTTGTCAGATGTAGTTGGATTTTTTTTCATACATGTATTTAATCTTAACGGTGATATCTGACGGTTGGAATAGATTTTCCAAACTTTTAGATTCAAAATCGGAACATATGCACTAATGTTCCTTAACTTGTTTACCAAGTGTTTAAGTGAATGTATAGTTTCAAATAGTTACTATACGTACACTCTTCAAATACAAATGTGTCGTGAAATAAGATATGACCAAAATAATGAAATACGTCTACGGTTGAAAAATGACAAGATTCCGACAAAATCTGTGTGCCGAATGTTGCGGTTAACTGTTTTTTACTTCCGTTTTCCTATGGGTAGCTGATAGGAGCACAATGTGCGACGATATTATATGCTTATACCCTCGTTTATGCTTTGTTTAACCCTTATTTGTCTAAGATTGAGTCATAATGTAGTTAGTGTTAATTTTGGTAGAGTTTTGTGAAAAATGGTTAAGAATCCGAAAAATGACTAAGTTTGAGAAATCTGGAAAATAGTGCAAAATATGTCTTTTTCGTGATTTTGAGATGAATGAAACTATGATCCATCCTTGTCCAAATTCTATGAAATTTGGCGTGCTTAATATTCATATGCTGAGGAATGTTGTGTTAAAATTTCAGATCAATCGGAGTTCGGGAAGTCACCCAAAAGTTGGCTGCAAAACGGCAGTCCGAGCATTCCAATCCAGGGACTTCCAGGATTTTCCTGGGACTGTGTCCCAACTTCGAAAACTCATTCCCGTCAATTCACAAGGATTTTGATCAAACTGTTTTATGGGGAGATGGCAATTTGTGTCTAGTTTATCTAAGATTTGAAATCGAATCAATCGGAGCATCGAAGAAAAAGTTATACTCGACTGAAGACACAAAGGTATCATCCGCCAGGTCTCATTCGCCAAGCCCTTGCTCGCTCGCCAACGATCTTGCTCGCCAGAAGCTCATCCGCCAAGTTGCATCCGCCAAGCTTCATCCGCCAGCAGATTCAGCAGAACTGGTCAGCTCACCAGCTAGTACATGTCCGCTCGCCAACCATCCGCACATGCCTGCATGCATGTTCGCGCTATCGCCAGAAGCCTAGCCTCGCCACCCAGATTAGCCTCGCCAGTACCCGATACTAGCAAAGTCTGTACTCGCGAGCAGAGAGGAATTTCCTGTATTGTCATCAAGCGGCTGCGAGCGTGCCAAATCATTCCAAAGAGCTATGAAACGGCCAAGAAGAAATTATAAGTTGACCAAGCAAGGTTTCTTTGTTCGATACGGAAAGAAAAGCCTATGCCAACTTGGATTGGGAAACCTTATTTACTGAAGATTTCTTTGCCGATTTGAACAAGGAAAGGCTTCAAACTGCACAGACCTTTTCTCCTATATATAGAAGCCTGCTTCCATCATAAAAACAGTCACATTCTAAAGCAAAAACCCTAGCCAAAGCTCTACCAATTTTCAGCCAAAGATCCTACATAAAAACACAAACCAAAAGCCACCACCACCACCATAAATTCCTGCCGATTGTCTTCATCATTCATCCAGCCACCACCGAACCACTTTCCATTGGATCCACACGACTTGAAGCCTCAAAGGTGTCTGCAAAAGTGTGATCTACTCCCTACTCTTGGTTTGTAATAGTTTTTATGTAGTTATGTGTAGTTTTGTCTATGAAACTCATGTGTATGTTTGATTATTGTGTTTTCATGTCTATGTGAAAAACAATTGTGAATTTGGTTTTATAATGATGCATGTTAATTTAATTCTTATAGTATTAATAAGGAATTTCAAAGATAAGTTTCGAATTGCATGCTAAATTGTAATGAAAATATGAAGTAAAGAGATAGGATTAGATAGGCAAGCATGTTCACTCTGATTCTAGTAATTCGTTCTTGGTTTAGTCTTTAAATCCGTGTGCCTCAAAGATTGGTACTTAGCATATTCGCGATGTGTTTTGAGTATTGGTCTTGTATCCGTCAATAATAGGACTAGAGTGGTTTAAATGACTATGCATGTTAACAAGAAGTGGTGACGCCTTGCTTAATTGATATGTTTCCGACTAAAAAGACCTTGTGCCTAATTACTTTGCATATTTGATTTCGACGATAAGTGTTCTCAAATGTGTTTAGTATAACTTTAGGGTTAGACGATAAGTTAATCTTGAAGTACTTGAGAGTCTTAATCGATTAGTAAACCGATAAGGAGCTAATTAGGTTGGAACTAAGTTGGATCTAGGATATTGTGTGCTCTTGCCGTGTCTTATCTTATAACTTTGCTATGTGTTTTGAGTGCTTTTGTGTTAGTAATTTGTGGAAGAATGTCGACCAACCTTGTATATAGTAATTTAGGATTTTTAATTTTCTGTTTTTATGCATGATTTAAAGGCAGCCCTTCTTGCTGCCGAACCTAGGAATTTCTTGTTTTAATGTTTGTGCCGTGTGTAGTTTAGGGCAGCCTAGCTGCCAAATCCTTTCACCCCCATATGTGATGATTTTGTATATATGTTTGTATATATTTGTCTAACAATTTCATATCTCAGGTACCCTTAATCCCCGGCCTAGAACGATCCCTACTTATTCTATACTACTAACGATTGTAGGGTTATTATTGCTTGATGCTCGCTTCGGCGACACGTCAATTTTTGGCGCCGTTGCCGGGGATTATAAAAGCTTGTTTTATGTTATTGTTGCGTATATATGTTGCTGGAAATTTTTTGTTGTGAAGTTGTAAAGTTGTAAATTTTAAGTTTATTTTGGGATTTTGTAAAGTAGAAATATGCTTCGGCATGTAGAGTTTAAATTTCGAAAGTTGCATGATGTATAATGATGTATGTTGGTAATCACTTAGTTTAATTTCTAGGGAGTTGATAGTGTTGTGTATGTTTGAGTTTATTGTAGTTTCTAAAGTGTAACATGTAGGTGAAGCCTCTTTTGTTGATCATAACCAAAACCCTTCATGTGAATGGTGCTTTGTCGGAGGGCGTTTCTATGTAGATTGGGAAACGCGGGATACTTCCCCCCCACGCATATAAGCGTTTCTTCGGTAATAGTATTACTTCTATGAGGTTGAGGGCGGTTTTAATCAACACTTGAGACCGCTAGGGATCCGTGTTTGTTTTACAAAGTATGGGGAAGTTATTATCATAGATATGGTTCTCAGGTTTGTTTAACTGGATCTCAAGGCCCATAGACTGATGTTCATTCTCGGTGAGTGAGTCGATAGGGGGTTCGCCCTCCGTGGTGTCCAACAACGAGTCCTGCCTGGTTCCTATAGGGGGTTCGCCCTCCGTGATTTTAATGACCTTTGAAACGTAAAATCCGCACGACCTAGTCGACAGCTTGTGCCGAAGCATCACCTCACTTTAGACGCTAGAACATAACTTGACATATGTGGCCTATTTTCTTCAAAGATAAAAAAATGTTGTGTGGTTCAAACTCTTGAGGTATATCGGATTAAGCATGATACTACCGGGGGCTGTATCAGTCCATTGCACCGTTATCTCCTCTGCTCCACGTATTTCGAGAGTTAGAACAAAATTAAAAGAAACTAGACTTAGTGATTACATGATCATCTCTTATTGCCGAACCATATTTGTACTTTTGCCGTGTATACTTGTGTCTTGCCGTGTGTGCCTTCTTGTATCTTGCCGAATGTGCATATGTGTTATGGTTTGAAATTTGTTCTGTAATCGCCAATGCCGTGGCTTGTAATGATGTATATTCTTGCTTTCTATTTCTTTACGATGTTCTAACTTGTTTAAAATGTTGCAAATTTCAGAAATAGTGCATGTCCGAATCTAGTATTTGGGCAAGAGATCTTAAAGGCCGTTTGCAACGTTTAGACCAAGAACTCGCTATTGCTCGTTTTGTGCCATTACCACCATCGTCACCAACCAGTTCATCAGTAGCATCATCCGTACCATCCTCCCCTATTGTGCCATCAGTATCAGATAGTGTGCCGAGCTCCCCATCATTTGTTTCGTCGTCTTGTGATCTTCAGAATCCAGAATTTGAAGATTTTGCCGAATTAGAAGAAGAAGAAGAGATCATGGCATCAATCAGATCACAGAATGGTCATGTTGCTGGAGCTGGAGTTGCTCCTTCTAATATTACTTATCCTCCCTTGGAGACTGACAAGACTGGAGAGATTGAATTGAGGAGTGGATTCCTCCATAAGCTGAAGTCATTTTATGGGATGCCGAGTGAGGACCCTAACAAGCATCTACAGTGGTTTAACTTCACCACGGAGTCTATGTGTCCAAGAGGGACCGATTTGCAACACTTCAAAATGAAGGCATTTCCATTTTCTTTAGAAGATCAAGCAAAGGAGTGGTTGTTTGAGGTGCCTAGTGGTCGCATTGTTTCGTGGAGTACTATGATGGATGAGTTTTTGCTTAAGTACTTTCCTGCTTCACGTATCACTGATCTGAGGAAGCAAATAACAAGTGTGAAGCAAGCCGGAGATGAGACTTTCTTTGACTACTACAAGAGGTTCAAGTCCCTAGTTTCTTTGTGTCCATCGCATGGCATTAGCGATGGGCTCTTGCTACAATATTTCTATGAGGGATTGCACGTCATGGAGAGAGAGTTTCTTGACTCGGCCGCGGGAGGTAGCTTTTTGGAGTTAAATGCTGGTGCGGCAAGAAGTTTGTTGGAAGTTCGTGCTTTGAACAACCAACAATTTGGCATGGCACGAGGCAATGTGCAAAGGAATGAGAAAGTGCATGAGACGTCTTCGAGCTCAAAGTTAGAGGATAAAGTGGACAAGCTTACCGACTTGGTGAGTAATTTGATGAAGAAGCGTGCTAGTGCATGTGGTATTTGCACCGAGGGCCATGAGACCGACCAATGCCCTCAATTTGGAATTAGTGAGGGAGTTGAGGAGTGCAATGCCATTGGTTTTCAAGGAGGCCAACGTTTTGGAAATTTCAATCCAAGGTTCAATGATCATCCGAACTTTCGATGGGCAAACAATGACAACGTGCTTAGGGCACCTATGCAACCGAGAGAGGGAGGAGCGCCATTTGCACCGAGGCCACCATTTGTGCCTCGGCAGCCATACATGCCGAACCAAGGGAATTGTGTAGCTATGCCGAGCCAAGCACAGGTTGTGCCGTACCAAGGCCAAGGAGGGCCGAGCCAAGGCCAAGGCCAAGCTTCGCCAAGCAACCCTAATTACGATGCTTTGATTCAATCTTTGTCAAGTGCTACTCAAGCATTACTCGCGGGGCAACAAAATCATCAAAAGGACATTGGTGAGCTCAAGACTCAAATGGGGCAAGTTGTGGATTTTATGGGAAGATTTAATGAGCAAGGGAAGTTGCCAAGCAATACTATTCCCAATCCGAGGAACGAGCAAGCCAAAGTGATTCAAACTCGTAGTGGAAGAGAGTTGTTTCCTCCAACAAGTCCAAAGAAGAAGCGAGTGACTTTCAAAGGTATTGGGGATGAAGAGAGGGCTGCCGGACGTGACATTGCCGGCAGCCACATGCATGAGGCCGAGTTACACATTGCCGGTCATGATAATGCCAGAAACAATGGTGATGCCGAGAAGAAGGAAGCTGCCGAACAAGGGCACGGTGCCGGCAACACTAATATTAAAGATAAAGGGCTGCGTAATGAGCTTGAGTACGATCCCGCAACATCAAAGAATGAGTTATTGCCGAGCCAAGCAAGTAAGGGAGGTGTGTCATCATCAAGCATTCCATTCCCTTCTCACTTTGCTAGAACGAAGAAAGATAAATCCGATGAAGAGGTGTTGGAGATTTTCCGGAAAGTGCAAGTCAACATCCCTTTGTTGGAATGCATTAAGCAAGTGCCAAAGTATGCTAAGTTTTTAAAGGAGCTTTGCACGGCAAGGAGGCATACTAGAGAGACTCGTGTGGTAACTATGAGCGAGACGGTGTCGGCCGTTATTCAAAGGAAGTTGCCACCAAAGATGAAAGATCCGGGGAGCTTCAATGTGCCTTGTGTCATAGGCAATACACGGTTTGATGATGTTATGTTGGACTTGGGAGCATCGATCAATGTCATGCCACTCAATGTGTATCAATCGTTGAGTATAGGGCCTCTCAAGAAGGATAATGTCATCATTCAACTTGCGGATCGCTCAAGCAAATATCCGGAGGGGTATGTAGAAGATGTGTTGGTGCAAGTCAACCAATTGATTTTTCCCGCCGATTTCTATGTGGTTGAGATGGAGGATTCGCCGGTCAACAACACTCAATTGCTTTTAGGGCGACCATTCATGAGGACCGCGCGTACAAAGATAGATGTGGCCGAGGGCAACCTAACTATGGAATTTGATGGTGAGATGATAAAGTTCAATGTGTTTGATGCCATGAAATTCCCCAACGTTGATTTGAAGGAGGGTTGTGCCATTGATGTTTTGGAGGAGGTCGAGCAAGTTATGTCGACCTCGCTTGACGCATAGCAATTAGCGATTGAGCAAGGGGTCGGATTTGACAAGAGGGGAGAACGAATCGTGCATAAGAATGAGGAAGAAGAGCCGGCCAAGCCAAGAAGTGCCGAGCAAGGCACCATTGCCGAGCCATTTATGATAGAGCCGAGTGTGATGAAAGTTTGTGCCGAGCTAGAGGCTCGGCCCTATGCCCAAACCTTTAATTCGTTCTTGTCAATTCCAAGTGCCACAACAAAATTCCGACCAAGTGTGGAAGAGGCCTCAAAGTTAGAACTAAAAGAACTCCCAAGTCACTTGAAGTATGTTTATCTTGGAGAAGAAGATACACTACCGGTGATTGTGTCTTCAATGCTTAGTGAGAAGCGAGAGGTAGAGTTGATACGTGTGCTTAAAAAGTACAAGACCGCCATAGGTTGGACCTTAGCGGATATCAAGGGAATAAGCCCTACTACTTGTGTTCATCGTATTTTGTTAGAAGAAGGAGCTCAGCCGACAAAGGAAGCTCAACGTCGACTTCACCCTCCCATGATGAAAATTGTTAAAGAAGAAATTATCAAGTTGCTTGATTGCGGGGTGATCTACCCAATTTCGGATAGTAAGTGGATATCTCCCGTACAAGTAGTGCCAAAGAAGAGTGGTGTAACGGTTGTCAAGAATGAGAAGAATGAGCTTGTGCCACAAAGACTTGTAACCGGTCATCGTATGTGCATCGATTATAGGAAGCTCAACGCTACAACGAGGAAGGATCACATGCCTTTGCCGTTTATGGATCAAATGCTAGAGAGGTTAGCCGGTCATTCTTACTATTGCTTTCTTGATGGATATAGTGGCTACAATCAAATCATGATACACCCGGACGATCAAGAGAAGACCACTTTTACTTGTCAATTTGGCACGTTTGCTTATCGGCGGATGCCATTCGGACTTTGCAACGCACCCGGCACTTTTCAAAGATGTATGTATGCTATCTTCTCGGATTTTATTGAAGACATTATCGAAGTGTTTATGGATGATTTTAGTGTGTATGGAGGCACCTTCGATGCATGTTTGGGGAACTTGGAGAAGATACTTAAGAGGTGTGTAGAGACAAATCTTGTGCTCAATTGGGAGAAGTGTCACTTCATGGTCATGCAAGGCATTGTTCTAGGGCACATAATTTCGGCAAGAGGCTTAGAGGTTGACAAAGCCAAGGTGGAGCTCATACAAGCATTGCCGAGCCCTAGATGTGTGAAAGATGTGAGAAGTTTTCTTGGCCATGCGGGGTTCTATCGACGATTTATCAAGGACTTCTCTTCAATTGCCAAGCCATTGAGCAACTTGTTACAAAAGGAGGTGACGTTTGAGTGGACAAAGGCGTGTGAGGAAGCATTTTGCCGATTGAAGGCTTGCTTATGTACGGCACCAATACTTGTGCCCCCTAATTGGGACGAGCCATTTGAGTTGATGTGTGATGCTAGTGATTATGCACTTGGAGCGGTACTTGGACAACGAATTGAAAAGAAGCCATGCGCCATTTACTATGCTTCAAGGACTCTCAACGATGCACAACTCAACTACACAACAACGGAGAAGGAACTCTTAGCGGTAATCTTTGCTTTGGAAAAGTTTCGATCATATCTTTTGAATTCCAAGGTTATTGTTTATAGTGATCATGCCGCTTTAAGATATCTTATGACAAAGAAGGATGCTAAGCCGAGGCTTATTCGATGGATTCTTTTGCTTCAAGAGTTCGATATTGAGATTAAGGATAAGAAAGGTGTAGAGAATGTCGTAGCCGATCATTTGAGTAGACTTGTGCAAGATGTGGATCGGCTGCCCCTATTAGAGACCTTTCCGGATGAGCAACTTTTTCGACTTGAAGTACATGAGCCTTGGTATGCCGACATTGCAAATTTTCTAGCTACACGCCGATTTCCCAAAGAGTTGCCGAACCACCATCAACAAAGAATAAGGAAGCAAGCTCGACACTTCTTGTGGGATGATCCGTACTTATGGAAGCAATGTGGTGATCAAGTGCTTAGAAGATGTGTGCCGGAGAACGAGCATCGTTCCATCCTTACTTTTTGTCATAATGAGGCGTGTGGAGGACATTTTGGACCAAAGAAGACGGCATTGAAGGTACTTAATTGTGGTTTCTTTTGGCCTACAATTTTCAAAGATGCATTCATGTTTTGTAAGTCATGTGATCGATGCCAAAGAATGGGGAATATTGGACCAAGAGATCAAATGCCGTTACACCCCATCACTTCTATTGAGATTCATGATCTTTGGGGGATTGACTTCATGGGACCGTTTCCTTCAAGTAAGGGCTTTCTCTACATATTGCTTGCGGTGGATTATGTGTCAAAGTGGATTGAAGCCAAGGCTACACGCACCAACGATGTTAAGGTGGTAGCCGAGTTTCTCAAGACCAACATCTTTTCACGTTTTGGAGTTCCAAGAGTCTTGATTAGCGATGGAGGATCCCATTTTTGTAACCGCACCATTGAAGCCTTATTGAAGAAGTATGGAGTCACACATAAAGTTTCTACACCTTATCATCCCCAAACTAGTGGCATGGCCGAAGTAAGTAATCGAGAGATCAAGCAAATACTTGAGAAGACCGTTGGACCTTCAAGGAAGGATTGGAGTGATCGTCTCGATGATGCTTTGTGGGCTTATAGGACAGCATACAAGACACCGATAGGTATGTCACCTTTTCGGTTAACATATGGCAAAGCATGTCACTTACCGGTAGAACTTGAGCATAGAGCATGGTGGGCGGTTAAGGCCTTCAACATGAGCATTGATGAGGCCGGCCTTCATAGGAAGCTTCAACTCAACGAACTTGAAGAAATACGGAATGAAGCTTATGAAGCCGCATGGATTTACAAGCAAAAGACTAAGGTTGCACATGATAAGATGCTTCGACGGAAGGAGTTTGAAGTTGGACAAAAAGTTCTCTTGTATCATTCACGACTCAAACGTTTTCCGGGTAAGTTGCGCTCACGTTGGATTGGACCATTCATTGTTCTTCAAGTGTTTCCGCATGGAGCCATAGAGATTCGGAATGAAGCTACGGGAAACATATTCAAGGTAAATGGACATAGACTCAAGCCGTACTACGAGCCATTTGAACCCATACATGATGAAACCGATGTGCATGATCCTCCAAGCCAAGGGGCTACCATTGCTATTGTCCATGCCGAGCTGCAGCCTTCCCCACCACAAGTCCCTGCCGAGCTGCACCCTTCACCCGCACCCCAATGCCGAGACCAAGAAGCTGCCGGACCGGCCATTGCCGGCAGCTTACACACAACATTGCCGAATACACTCCTTGCTACCGAGCATCCTGCCGGACCTGCCATCGCCGGCAGGCTTGATGATATAACACATGAGGTGCAGCACAACCTAGCTGGACTCAAGGATACGCCGGATACGCTTGACTTGGTACCGGACACGAAGGCGACACAGTCGGACACGCCTTCCGCTGCCTCCGATACAACGCAAGATACAACCACCTATACAAGCACCGATTCGGACACCTCATGCAACGATCTTCTTATCGATCTTCTTCTTGCCGATTTAAAGTGTTTTGGAACACGATGAACACATGCAAAACACGGTGAAAAGTCTAAGCAATGGACTATAAACACAAAGCGCTAATTGGGAGGCAACCCAATTCGATCAAAGAAAAGTGAAGGAGCCATCACCGAGAGTTTGCAATTTCTTAACCCTTCTCTTTATCTTTGATTTGTGATGATATGTTGGTATATGTTAGACTATTGCATGCTTAGGAAATTCGTTGATATAGATTTGTGCTTACATTGAGGACAATGTAATTTTCTAAGTGTGGGGTGGGATAACGTATTCCGTTTATGTTTTGGTGTGCTTAGTTTAGAAAAAAAAATTCAGAAAATTGTTCCACAAAAATAGAGTGTTTAAATTTGTTTCGAGTCTTAGGATGCCCCTAAATTGTCAATGATGTTTTTCTCCTCTTTGCATACATAGATGATGGTTGTGCATACAATTAAAATTGTGAGTTTCATGGATTTTGTGCATTGGTAGGAGCATGTAGGACTTGTTGATTACGAAGCATGCATGTTTTAGCTAGTTTGTTTCCATAATAACCTATGTGAGCTTTAGAGCCAATTTTCTTTCTTCTTGAGCGATAAAAAGATAAAATTCGATAGATTCGTAGGGAGCATGAAACCTCATAATTCTTTGACTATTCGATGACTATGTGCCATAGCTTTTTAATGAACTCTAGTATGCTAGAACTTACTCTCGTTGATTTTCGAAACGTTTTTATCATAAAATACCTTGATTTTGAATGTGATTGAATAAAGATCATTTAGGTTTACCACCAAAGCCAAATAAAGCATGAGCCCTATTGGAGCCCGTCGTGGGACACCTTAGTAAAACCCTTTGAGCCTACAATTAGCCTTTTCTTTCATCACCCTTAAACACTTTCCATGAGCTTAGTATAGTGATGTCTTGACCATTGTGTGTCGGCAAAGCTTGATTTTTGAAGGAGTTTTTGCGGGAAGTGATGAAGAAGATCAAGTGTGGGGTAGACTTAGCTAGAAAATTATGTGAAAATTGTAATTGTGCCGTGCCTATGAGAAAACAAAAGAAGAAAAATTGAAATCGGACAAAAAGAAAAGAAAAAAAAAGAGAAAAATCAAGTCCGAAAGAAAAGAAAAGAAAGAGGCACGGTTTCAAAAGAAAATTTGGCTAAGTCTAATTGTTGTGAATTTGGAGTTTTTGTTTGCATGTGAAGGTCTACTATTGTTATATTTTGACCTTTGTTCGTATTTACTATGTTGTGGGGAAGTAAAGAATGAAGTATGGGTCCAACAAGATAAAATTTGACCCTTGGCGAGAAGACATAAGGAGATTCGAGCTTTGCTAAAGCGCACGGTGACGTTTTGAGCCTTCTTATCCAAATATCGAATACCTCTTAGCCTAGCCCCATTACATCCCTTTTATTGATCTTTTCATGATTCTTAAGATGGTTAAATTTGATTGTGGAGATTATCTCAAGAGTAAGCATATGGTTTTGGTTCATTGGTGCATATAGTTATCATATGAGGTTTTTCCATAAAAATTCACAAAGTGCTTTCGTTTCTTTGATATATGCAAGTCACTCTTTGTAATTCATTATCTTTCGCTTGCATATACTTATGAGTGAATTACCTTGCTTCGAGAGAAAAGAAGAGAGTATGCCTAGTGAGGAGGATTGAATTAACTTTAACATGTCTACATTCTTACTTTTTTGTTCTTATATGTTCATATTGATGTCACATGTTCATGAAACTTGGAATTTTCGTGCTTCGCATTCTCATGCATTAACTTGAAAGCTATGTGTACATACGAGCCTGAGACAAATTGTTAGGGGCAATAGTTTGTTTAGAGTCTTAGTTTAATTTAGTTTGCTAAGGGACTAGCAAAGGATAAGTGTGGGGTAGTTGATAGGAGCACAATGTGCGACGATATTATATGCTTATACCCTCGTTTATGCTTTGTTTAACCCTTATTTGTCTAAGATTGAGTCATAATGTAGTTAGTGTTAATTTTGGTAGAGTTTTGTGAAAAATGGTTAAGAATCCGAAAAATGACTAAGTTTGAGAAATCTGGAAAATAGTGCAAAATATGTCTTTTTCGTGATTTTGAGATGAATGAAACTATGATCCATCCTTGTCCAAATTCTATGAAATTTGGCGTGCTTAATATTCATATGCTGAGGAATGTTGTGTTAAAATTTCAGATCAATCGGAGTTCGGGAAGTCACCCAAAAGTTGGCTGCAAAACGGCAGTCCGAGCATTCCAATCCAGGGACTTCCAGGATTTTCCTGGGACTGTGTCCCAACTTCGAAAACTCATTCCCGTCAATTCACAAGGATTTTGATCAAACTGTTTTATGGGGAGATGGCAATTTGTGTCTAGTTTATCTAAGATTTGAAATCGAATCAATCGGAGCATCGAAGAAAAAGTTATACTCGACTGAAGACACAAAGGTATCATCCGCCAGGTCTCATTCGCCAAGCCCTTGCTCGCTCGCCAACGATCTTGCTCGCCAGAAGCTCATCCGCCAAGTTGCATCCGCCAAGCTTCATCCGCCAGCAGATTCAGCAGAACTGGTCAGCTCACCAGCTAGTACATGTCCGCTCGCCAACCATCCGCACATGCCTGCATGCATGTTCGCGCTATCGCCAGAAGCCTAGCCTCGCCACCCAGATTAGCCTTGCCAGTACCCGATACTAGCAAAGTCTGTACTCGCGAGCAGAGAGGAATTTCCTGTATTGTCATCAAGCGGCTGCGAGCGTGCCAAATCATTCCAAAGAGCTATGAAACGGCCAAGAAGAAATTATAAGTTGACCAAGCAAGGTTTCTTTGTTCGATACGGAAAGAAAAGCCTATGCCAACTTGGATTGGGAAACCTTATTTACTGAAGATTTCTTTGCCGATTTGAACAAGGAAAGGCTTCAAACTGCACATACCTTTTCTCCTATATATAGAAGCCTGCTTCCATCATAAAAACAGTCACATTCTAAAGCAAAAACCCTAGCCAAAGCTCTACCAATTTTCAGCCAAAGATCCTACATAAAAACACAAACCAAAAGCCACCACCACCACCATAAATTCCTGCCGATTGTCTTCATCATTCATCCAGCCACCACCGAACCACTTTCCATTGGATCCACACGACTTGAAGCCTCAAAGGTGTCTGCAAAAGTGTGATCTACTCCCTACTCTTGGTTTGTAATAGTTTTTATGTAGTTATGTGTAGTTTTGTCTATGAAACTCATGTGTATGTTTGATTATTGTGTTTTCATGTCTATGTGAAAAACAATTGTGAATTTGGTTTTATAATGATGCATGTTAATTTAATTCTTATAGTATTAATAAGGAATTTCAAAGATAAGTTTCGAATTGCATGCTAAATTGTAATGAAAATATGAAGTAAAGAGATAGGATTAGATAGGCAAGCATGTTCACTCTGATTCTAGTAATTCGTTCTTGGTTTAGTCTTTAAATCCGTGTGCCTCAAAGATTGGTACTTAGCATATTCGCGATGTGTTTTGAGTATTGGTCTTGTATCCGTCAATAATAGGACTAGAGTGGTTTAAATGACTATGCATGTTAACAAGAAGTGGTGACGCCTTGCTTAATTGATATGTTTCCGACTAAAAAGACCTTGTGCCTAATTACTTTGCATATTTGATTTCGACGATAAGTGTTCTCAAATGTGTTTAGTATAACTTTAGGGTTAGACGATAAGTTAATCTTGAAGTACTTGAGAGTCTTAATCGATTAGTAAACCGATAAGGAGCTAATTAGGTTGGAACTAAGTTGGATCTAGGATATTGTGTGCTCTTGCCGTGTCTTATCTTATAACTTTGCTATGTGTTTTGAGTGCTTTTGTGTTAGTAATTTGTGGAAGAATGTCGACCAACCTTGTATATAGTAATTTAGGATTTTTAATTTTCTGTTTTTATGCATGATTTAAAGGCAGCCCTTCTTGCTGCCGAACCTAGGAATTTCTTGTTTTAATGTTTGTGCCGTGTGTAGTTTAGGGCAGCCTAGCTGCCAAATCCTTTCACCCCCATATGTGATGATTTTGTATATATGTTTGTATATATTTGTCTAACAATTTCATATCTCAGGTACCCTTAATCCCCGGCCTAGAACGATCCCTACTTATTCTATACTACTAACGATTGTAGGGTTATTATTGCTTGATGCTCGCTTCGGCGACACGTCAG